>VDFB02047230.1:197816565-198134514 GCA_007258455.2 Sequoia sempervirens | reverse complement strand
TCGCCACCTTCTACTCAAGTTTATTCTTGTTTAAAGCAACTTTCTTAATCTCCTAAATATTCACAAGAGCCTTGTCAACCTTCCTCTTTAGGTTTTCTCTTGTTCTTCTACTCGACCCCCCACCTTCCACTTGGCTTTCCTCTTTCTCAGCATCCACATACACCACATTCTAACCTGATAGGAATTTTCCAAATTTTCAACCATCATATTCATGGTCTTAGCTATTGATTTTAAAATTTTGTGGCTCATCTCCAACACCTTATGGATAGAATATTTTATGTTCCTCATATTTTCCTCCATATCAGAAAGCTTGCCATCATGGTTACTCTTAAAATGCTACAAATCCTCAACTATTTTCTTAAGGCACTCCACCATATATTTCTTTTCTTCTTCATTCCAAAAATCAGTGGCCTTATCACTTTCTCTATTATTAGTGTCATTCTTATCAGCCTTTTCCATTTTACTATTCATAGCCCTCTGATTCAGCTTAAGTTCCTTAATCTCAAAAAACACCCATCTGATTAACCAAAAGAAATCCACAAACCCATTACAAGAAATACCAAGAATGTCAGTAGGAAATTCATGTTCAACTTTAAACTAATGGTCCTTTTCCTTGAGATCACTGGGATAATAGGGCCTATCTTCTCTGTCAGTGGCAAGGTAACTAGAATAATTAGAAAAAGGGATTGTCTACGAATCCTCCTCATTAGCATCATAAGAGGGATCCTCCAAGACCGTTTGTTTACCCTTCTTCTTGGGAGAGACACTAGAATTACCTTTCCCCTTAATTGCAACCATTCCCTTGGAAGAAGGGGTCTGGTGGGACAGAGTCGACATAGCTTTAAAATGATCATAGATTAAAACAAGCAGAACCTCATGGAGGATAAAATGCCTAATCGGGTTCTGACTATTTTTCTTTAGGCTAGCATTCATAGAAGAAGCAAGATAGAAAGGGAAAGAAACCCTAACCTGAAGCTAGAAATGGTTGAGGAGCACAAAGTGGTACCCAAAAACCCTAGTGTAATGACCGTCCAAGGTAATGTACTCCATAAGCACATTTAGCACCTTCCTCCAATGTGAGACAATCCTCACAAAATCATAATAGCTTTTGGGAGTCCTTTGTAGGTCCTCCTTTCCCTTCTCAATCTTTAGAAATTTTTGTACAGCCTGGTCAAAAAGCTTCCCACCCATATTAAACTTAATGCCCTCAATGGAAATGCCTGTTACCTTAGCAATTAACTGCTCATTAATGAAAATCTTTCTCCCAAACAAATTGATCTCACCATCCTTCCAATATTTGGAAAAACCAAGCAACGTTCAGATCCTAGCCATGGATAGGCTATTTGTTTGAAGTTTCCACTGGGATTTTCATCAGCTTAGCTGTGAATAATATTTTTTGTCTAATAGCTCTTTTACAATTTCTCTGTTTGTTTATAATATTTATTGGCAGACAATGTAGCTCGAATTTATGTCTATATAAATGTATTGAATTCCCTGTTTGATATTATAAAAAAAACATATAGGTAGAAATATATATTGATATATATAGACAAAGACCATTGTGTCTTGTTTGAGAATGCAATAACAATTTATATATGCACATGTATATCTAAATAGTTGTATATGCTATATTTATTTGTATTTAGGTAGACTTTGATTTGAAAAGAATTAAAAATAGCATATGTAAGTATTATTTAGCTTCTGAGAAAATTCCTACAATACAACCATAGCATTAAATGATATAGCATTGATATGTTAATAACAAAGAATTTAATGGTGTAGTATGTGTGAGATGTTCATAAGAAATCTATAAAATTGATTGTGCCTTGGCAGTGAATGTCCCTGTTGAAATTGAATACATTCAAAAAGCATAAAAAATAGTGTAGCTTGCATTGACTTGGTGATGCCATCTTGATTTCCAATTTCCAACAGCATAAGCAATCATTTCCCATTCTACTTTAGTGTTGGAAGGTGGTTAGGATTCCCCCTGTGGTGTATATATTTTAATAAGCTCTAAAGTTAAAAACATGTTGTTGGTTTGCATAACTTTTTCCCTTTGCTTGCTCTTCACTTTGCATGTTGTGTAGGTCCCACATGAAGCTGATACTATGCATCTTTTGCATTGCAACTATTAACATAGGATAAATTATAGATTAATAACTCCTCCTCTTGAAATTTATGAAGACAACAAATATCCAGACTAAATTTTCCCTCAATTGATTAGCTAAGAAGGATCTGAATTCAAACCTTTTGTTCCCTATAGTAAATGCTCATAAACTACAATATGAATACTCATAAACTATAACATGAATGTACATTAATTTAAAATAAAAATTTCCTTTGGAAAATAATATACAATTAAAAAATAAACCTCATAATGGGAGAAAAATATACATTTGAAACTTAAATAAAAAACATATACACTTTTCTACTTTTGGCATACTATTATAGAAAATACTATGATAGACTACAATGTGAACGCTCATACATTTCAAGACAGTGAAAATACAAATCACATGAGATTTATAATTTATTTCTTTACAGAAAATATATGTGGGGTTCAAACATAGTGTTGAGTAGAGAATAAAATAGGTATACAGTAAAAATCAAAGATCACGTGAATTTGCTAAATTTCCATTGAAATACACACGGCAAGGAAAACTGAGGATACAAATTCATTTTATTAATATTCATATGGTTGGAATGACAAATAATTTAAATAAATGATGGGGTAGTTGAAGGTATTGGTTATAAATTGAAAGGTATTTTTTAAAAGCATAATTTGGAATGTAGAGTTGTTTTATCTTATTTTATTTTATTTGTTAAAGTGTAATACATCATTAATATATTATTGTTTTGTTTATTTCTTGCAATAATTTATTGTGCTAATGTTGGAATTGAATTATTATGTCTTTTTTAAAATCTAAAGTTTTCTGTATAAAAAGACAATGTTTTCATAGATCTTGTTTATTTTGTTAGTTTTTTGAAGTGAGTGATGAGTTTGTAAAGAAAAACTAAAAGATGGGTAAAAATTTATTCAAATAACAAAAGAAGTACAAAGCAAGAGCCTTACACACCCCTGTCAATCTCCACTAAGTGGTCCAACTTTTGAGACAAATCTGGGGGTAAGTGATCCCTATCCCCAATGTTCCAATTCTGCAGATGATTAGAGGCCCATTAGGCCAAATAATCTACTACTCCGTTCCATTCTCTAGGAATGTGACAAAAAGTAACAGATTCTAGAGAAGCACACAGATTAATAATCTGCTTAATAATCAAAGCTATAAAGACCACATCAATACCATCCATTTTTAATGGGTAGATGTATGAGATATATAGGTAGAGAACATATATGTGTGAAGTAAGCACAACCTATAGTCTATAAGATTCAACAATATTTTTATGAAAAGAAGATGCTAGTAATAAAATCCATTTGTGTCATTTTCAATATATGAAGCTTATAGTGTTGATCATAGAGATCATTTTTTTTCACAATGATCATTGTTTACATTTAGAAGCCATGATAATTTATTTTTCTAGAACAAATGTTATATTAAAGGAAATAATATCAATATACTAGGTTTCATTTTAAATAACCTACAATAAAGAAATTTGGATAGAAAAAATAAAATAAATGTATTCAATCAAGATAGAAAACTCAACTCAAGATAATTTTATATGGAAATGAAAAAGGTCTATAAAAAGATAGATTATCCAAGCATTCATCAAATTTCTCTTTAAATGATTTGATTTTTTTTAAAAGAAAACAAAGTGGAGTTTGAAATTGTTCAAGTAGAGTTATTTCTAATGAAGGACAATAATAATGAAAATGTTTTTTTTTGTAGAGGAACCATTAGAATTTTAATTTTGATGGATTTTGGAAAAAAATGTTACAAAGGAATTACCTAATAATAACACTTAAATTTACTTAAATTAATAATGACAAATAATATATTAGGTATCATTTCAAATAAGTTGATAGGTATTGATAATTATGGAGAATGACATTCTCAAATGAAAAGAAGTTTTCTATTGTCCAATCTTACCTCTATTATAAATGAATCTATGGAAAGATATCCTATAGATGCTTATCTACAAGAATTATTAGACAAGAAAACATGCCAAGTACTAGCCTTGATCAAGTTATCTATTAGAGGTGCATTGATAGAAAATATGTAAAATACAACCACATTAAAGAAAGTTTGGGATTTAGTAACCACAATATTTGGACATAATAATGATGTGAGAGCACACATAATCTAAAATAAATTATATAATCTAACAAAGGATAGATTAGTAATTGGGCATATATCAATGCTCAAGGGTATTTGAAGTCATCTCATTAATACAAGTGAGACTATTTTTATAAAATATATCATCTCCATAACTCTAAATAATTTTTAAAATTCATTTGAGAATTTTAATACCATGGTCATTGATGCAGGAGCATCCAGTGGTGTAAGGGCAATCTTGCATCACCCAAAAATAGTTAAATTTCAAGTTTCTCGGTTTTTAGATGTTTTTACATTTTTGGATACCCTTTTCGTCATAATGAAATTCCCAATTTATGGTTTTTATTTTTTATTCCTGGGTGGAAAGTTATTACAGTTTTAGTTTCTCAGATTTGCACTTGAAAATATTCTGAGTTAGATTTGAGGCACTTAGAGTTCTCAGATAGCCTCGAAACTTTCCAAAATCGGCATAGCCAATTTTGAGCGCTTACTCACTGATCCTCTCCAACGGCTCAAATCCAAGCCACTAATCGTATTTCTCCGAATCACAGGTCCCTCGAAGTTGGCGATCTCTAGAAGGAAGACAATTGCAAATGTTCTTTGAAATTTTGAAAATTTTGCTGTTAAAATCTGAAATGTAAACCACCTAAACTAAAATTTGAATGTTGTTTTGGCTCCAAACTAAAGAGGAGCTCTATTTATGGGCGTGTTTCTAATTTTTGGGTAGCTTTTTGGGGACAAGCTCACATATTGCAAAAGGGTGATTCTGTAGCTTTCTGTAACTTGCATGTGTTGTAGAACTTGGGGATTTGAGATCCTCTGCATGTAATCTGCTCCATTTTCTGAATAATAAAATTATTCTCTTGTTTGTGGGCTATTTTCTTATAAATCCCTGGCGAGCCATCACTGCGGGGAAATGTAGCCGGTGGTTTTCAGCACGTGGATAGATCACCGATCGTGAGGTGTAAAGTTCAGAACGCAGGTCGGTCGAGGTGAAAAAAAGATGCCCCCAAGAGTGATGTTTGGCGGTGGCATGGTGCCGAGGCGGGCCTGAGGCAGCAGAAATGTTGGTGGAAGAGATGCAATGGTAGCCCTCTAGAGATAGATTGATGCGTTACAAGAGTAGTTGAGAAGAGGGTTAAACCGAGGGAGGTAAGTGAGGATGAAGGAGAGGAAGAAGGTTCAAAACAGAAGGAGGGAGAAGAAGCACCGGGACCACACCAAATGGCAAAATTTTAATAAAATGGCCTCTAAATATGGGAAAAGACCTATAGAAGTCCCTGCTTATTCCTGTGGTCCTGAACTGGAAGATGGACCGGAATTTCAGAACGCGGAGTTAATTATTCTTGAGTATGAGGAAATAGGAGGACCCGTGACCGTGTTAAGCCGGGTGAAAATGAAGCTCAGCTGAACACGCCAAAGATTTGGTGGAAAGAGGTCCAGTTGGAAAGAAATCAAAGAGGAAAAGGAAATATCACCAGATGGGATCGCATGGTAGAGAAACTGAAGAAGCAATTCATACCAGTGGACTACGAGTTAGATCTGTTAAAGAAATTGCAAGGGTTGAAGCAAGGAAGCAGATCTGTCAAAGAATATACTAAAGAATTTCACAAGATAATCATCAGAATGGGCCACACAGAGGCCAATAAGGAGAAGGTAGCCTGATATCTTAATGGGTTACGACCGAGCATTCAGGAGGAGTTAGGTCTAGTTAGAATAACCACCATTGAGGATGTGTATCAGTTTGCTCTGAAGGTGGAAGAGAAGTTGAATAAAATATTTGATGGAAAGCAAAAAGGACGAAGAGGTCAAAGTGGAAGGGGCAATAGAAGACCTTCAAGAAGTCAAAATGATGATGAAAAGAAAAGTGAAGATGTGGGTACCAGCCGAAGCTAAAGGAATGACAAATTCTACCACCCTCATGATCAAAATAGTGGTGATCAAAGAGGTAGAGGACGAGGGAGATATGGACAAGGATTTGGAAGAGGTGGTTTCAAAGGAACGTGTTTCCAGTGTGGTGAAGAAGGGCATTGAGCCTATGAATGTCCACAATACCAAGGAAGGACAGAAAAAAGGCTAAAAGGTCATGGAAGGGTTGCACATGTAGATGAGGAGGCCCAATCTAAACATTCAGATGATGCTGAAAGGGGAGAAGCCCTAGTGATTAGGAGAGCCCTAGTGACTGAGGAAAAGAAACCAGAATAGAGGAAGAATCTATTTCGCACAAGATGCAAGTGTGAAGGAAAATGTTGTGATGTCATTATTGATGGTGGGAGTACTGATAATCTAGTGTCAAAGGAGATGGTCACAAAGTTGAAGCTGAAGAGGGAAAGACACCCACATCCGTATCAGATTGCCTAGTTGCAAAAAGACCACAAAGTTTTGGTCAATGAGTAGTGCCTAGTAAAGTTCAAGATTGGGAGCTACTATGATGAGGTACTCTGTGATATCATCCACATGGATGCATGTCACATGTTGTTGGGGAGGCCATGGCAGTTTGATAGGCGAGCTATACATAATGGCCATGCAAACACTTATTCCTTGACAAAGGATGGGGTTTATCACAAGTTGAAACCCCTGAAGGAGACCGAAGAAAAGATATGTAGTAGTGCTAGAATTTGTTATATAGATGGAAGAAAATTTTTAGAGGGTATGAAGCATGAGCGTGTGTGTTATGCATTGATTCCTAGAGTGAGTAAGGAGGATAGTGAGAAGATTCCAGATGAAGTTTTTGAGATGTTGGATGAGTTTCAGGATATTGTTTCTGATAATGTACCTGAGGGTTTACCACCAATAAGGAAGATCAGTCATCAGATTGACTTGATTCTTGGAGCTAGTTTTCCAAATAAGGCATCCCATAGAATGACTCCAACAGAAAATGAGGAGTTGAACAGACAAGTTCAAGAGTTGTTGAGAAAGGGTTTGATACGAGAGAGTTTGAGTCCATGTGCAGTACCTGCAATACTAGCACCAAAGAAGGATGGGAAGTGGAGGATGTGTACAGATTCTTGAGCCATAAATAAGATAACAATCAAGTACATATTTTCCCTGCCAAGGATGGATGACCTGATGGACTATTTGAGTGGAGCTCAGTACTTCACAAAGATTGCTCTAAAGAGTGGATATCACCAGATCTGAATTCAAGAGGGAGATGAATGGAAGACTGCCTTCAAAACCAAAGAGGGCCTGTACGAGTGGTTAGTCATGCCTTTTGGGCTAACCAATGCACTGAGCACATTCATGCGGCTCATGAATGAGGTACTAAAAGAATTTCTGGAAAGTTTTGTTATTGTGTATTTAGATGATATTCGATTTTCGCAAGAAGATGTTGGATGAGACCATGCATATTCATGTGCTTCGGTGAAGTTAAGAGAAGAGAAAACCGCTGATTAACTGGAAGAAGTGCGCTTTGTGAAGAGGAAAGAAAAATTCTAGAGTTTTATTGGTTCCAGCGTAAGGTCTCAAGATGGACCCAGAGAAGGTGAAGGCTATTCTGGAATGCCCTACCCCAAGAACTACTACTGAGGTGAGATCTTTCCATGGTTTGGCTAGTTTTATAGAAAGTTCATTAGAAACTTCATACTTCTGTGGACCCCTAACCGAAAAATTAGAGGGGATAGAAAAGAATTCAAGTGGAGCACTAGAGCGAAAATTCTGAACCGCTGGAAGCGTATATACGCAGCAACTGCTCTAGCCCTCCCGCATTTCAACAAGGTGTTTCTGTGGGATTGTTGAACCAAGCAGCGCGGCGTACGGTGAGCAACTGCTCTAGCCCCTCCCATTTCGCTACAACAAGGTGTTTCGTGGACTATGCATGCCGCTGGCTGTAAAGCATTGAGCGTTGTTGAGCCAAGAAAGGCCCATTGCCTATTTCACCGAAAGCAAATGATGCCAAGAGAAAGTATTCAGATATGATCAAGGATTTTATGCAATAGTTCAAGCATTAAAGAAATGGAGACATTATTTGTTGCTGAAGGAATTTGTTCTATATAGTGATCATCAGGCCTTGTAGTACCTAAATAGTCAAGGAAAATTAAATCAGAGGCATATGAAATGGTAGAGTTTTTGTAGAGTTATACCTTTGTTTTGAAACATAGGAGTGGGAAGTCAAATAGGGTTGCAGATGCCTTAAGTAGGAGGCATACATTGATGACAAAGATGCAGATTAAAGTGGTTGGGTTCAATGAATTTAAGACACTGTACGCCAGAAGATCCCTCGGGATTTCGGCAGAGGCTTGAAAAGCTTGTAAGGAACCTCATAAAGGGACAGGATCAGGTGGTCGATATCATAATCTAGGATGGCATGTTATTTAAGGGAAGTCAATTGTGTATCCTGAGGAGTTCCATGAGGGAGAACCTGATAAAGGAGAAGCATAGTGGAGGAATGGTAGGACATTTTGGTTGGGATAAGACCATTGCCATTATCAAAAAGCATTATTATTGGCCTCAGTTGTCACAGTATGTGAAGAAGTTTGTACAAAGCTGCAGGGTATGTCAGATGGCTAAAAGAGTGAGTCAAAATATAGGCTTATATCAGCCCTTACCTGTACCAGAGAGGACATGGGAGGATATAAGTATGGACTTTGTTTTTGGTTTTCCCAAGGACAACGGTAGGGAATGATTTAGTCTTTGTGGTGGCTGGATAGGTTTTCAAAGATGGCACATTTCATTCCATGTCAAGACCCATGATGCACCACATTGCTAACTTGTTCTTCAAAGAGGTGGTGAGGCTACATGTATTCACAAAGAGTATTGTTTCGTGATCGTAACACCAAATTTGTGGGGTACTTTGGGAGGACCTTGTGGAAGAAGCTAAAGACAAAGTTGAAGTTCGGCCTCGCACACCATCCACAACAGATAAAGTGATAGAGGTTGTTAATAGGAGTCCTGGGTAACCCATCAGGACTGTTTTGGTAGGGAGATAAACCCAAGGGATGGGACTTTGATTCACCCCGTGCAGAATTTTTCTGCAATAATTCCCATCAACGTAAGTTAATCGGTATCACCATTCCGTGATTGTGTATGGAGGTAGCCCCATAACAAATTCCTTTTAATTGAGTGAAGATGGACCTCAAGAGAAGAAAATAAGGCCGAAGCTAAAGATTTTAACACATCAAGGATATACATGAGGAGGTAAGAGAACATATTAACAAGATGAATATGTAGTAGAAGGCTAAGGAAAATCAAAAGAGGAGGAATAAGGAGTTTCAGATTGGTGATGAAGTGATGGTCCACCCGAGGAAAGAAAGGTTTCTAGTGGGGAACATATAACAAATTGAAGATGAAGAATTCGGCCCTGTAAAATTTCAAGAGGCATGATTCAGTGGGAATGCATATGAGGTAGAGTTACCGTGATGTGGATTCAAATACTCGGTTCAACACATTTTAGATTTGATAGAGTATCATGAAGGTGGCAATGTGAAGTACCAATGATGGAATGTTGTGGGATTCCAACACCTACTCGTAAAAGGAGGAGGATTAAAGAAATCCTCGAGAAGTCATGGAAGGAGTGCCAGAATAGGCAAGATGAAGAATATCTAGTGAAATGGAAAGGAAGGCCTGTTTTCGGGAAGATTCATCCCGGTTGCCTAAGGTAGAGGTTGACCATTTGGGTTTTCCTCCACCATCCTGAGATGTTATGGGGTCACTTCTCAAATTACCCTCGGTGTCTGATGCAGGAGCATCCAGTGGTGTAAGGGCAATCTTGCATCACCCAAAAATAGTTAAATTTCAAGTTTCTCAGTTTTTAGATTTTTTACATTTTTGGATACCCTTTTCGTCATAATGAAATTCCCAATTTATAGTTTTATTTTTTATTTCGGGTGGAAAGTTATTGCAATTTTAGTTTCTTAGATTTGCACTTGAAAATCTTCCGAGTTAGATTTGAGGCACTTAGAGTTCTCGGATTGGCCCTAAACTTGCCAAAATCAATGTAGCCCGATCAAAAGTTATGGCCCTCAGAAGTTGGTGCACTTTCTAGAAGATACAATTGCAAATGCTCTTTTGAAATTTGAACTTCATGTTGTAAATTTTTGGTGCCAAACTACCTAAACTCAAATTTGAATGTTGTTTTGGCTCCAAACTAAAGAGGAGCTCTATTTATAGGCGGGTTTCTAATTTTTGGGTAACTTTTTTGGGACAAGCTCGCATATTGTGAAAGGGTTATTCTGTAGCTTTCTGTAACTTGCATGTGTTGTAGAACTTGGGGATTGAGATCCTCTGCATGTAAGAAGCTCCATTTTCTGAATAATAAAATTATTCTCTTGTTTGTGGGTTATTTTCTGTGTCTCGGGTTGTGCCATCATTAGTCATAGTGAGTGGAAAATATAAAAACCTAAAAATTGAATGATTTAGAATGTCCATTATTAAAACATGAAGAAATTCTTCATGGAGATGACAAAGTTGAATCAAAATATTATTTTTTTAATTTTGAGAGCAAGAAGCCTCAATTTTATCCTAATCTAGATAATGGTGAGAAAAAGAAAGGGATTTTGTCTATTATTCTAATCATCATAGTCATTTTTAGTGCTAACGCCTCAAGAAGAATAAATACATGAATCAAGGTAAATAATTGGGCATAATGGATGACAAGGATATTGAATATGATGATGAATCTCATAAACTATTTTTAGTTTGTGACAAAAAATATCTCAAAAATGATGATCTTTGTATTATTTATTCAGGCACCACTTGTCACATGTCTAGTTGTAAGGCCTTGCCTTCCATATGGCCTTGGTGAAACACCTTTTAATTGATACACATGCATTATGCAAGGTAGTCAAAACCTAGTTAAGCATTTTCCTAGGTAAATACATGAGTCATCTGGCCCACTATAGGATGAATTTATCTTTGAAGTTGTTTTAAATATATATTTTCTAAAACCTTATGATGATTTAGATGAGAGACTAATTATTAGAGTATGATCATGTATTAATTTTGCATGCAGATAATGGTTTAATTATATTCTAAGTCTTTATATGGTTGAAGGTAAATTAAGAGTCATAGTGCTTAGTGGATTTTGATGCAATGATAAATTTAAGTGATTTGAATTCTAAATGAAAACTTCATAATGCAAAGTTCATAATTGCCTTGTGTAATTTGAAGGAATTTTCTTGCGTGTTTTTTCAATTAGGAATTCTCGATGAGTATGTTAATTGGAAATACAATAATTGCATTTTGTTGAAGTATCCTACTAAAATTGAGAATGGTAATTTATTTGAGATCATATCTATGAAAGTGTACATTTTAATGGTTTCTTCGACTAAGGAATTATGTGAATACATTGACATGTGAAATGAAGCATGCAAGTTAAATTCCATGGCCAATGGAATACGAAGTCTCTCAAGGAACTCTAAATTTGAATATATCGATGATGCCAACTATAGTTCATTTGGAGGGACTATAGTCTTAATGTGATGTATTTTTCTTTTAATGTGAATGTGAATATTGTATAATTTTGTAAAGCCAATGAGGTCACTAAGTTGGATTGTGGGGTTATTTTGACATCATTGTTGTCAAATTTTGGATTTGGTGTTTTGGAGGTTTTGAAAAGGTTGTGAAAATTTTCATTTTGTGTATTTTAATGGGTTTTTAGACCCTATGTTGGATACCTTTGTGTTAGGTATAGTTTTAAGCCCTTATTTTGAACTTGAGTCAATATGTGACCCTTCTAAAATGTTAGTTTTAAGGAATGACGAATTTGAAGAGTAGAAACTTGGAATAGTCACATGTCACTATACAACCCCACTTTGCAAAGTTCATTCATGAACTTAGGAAAAGCTACAAGGCTCTCACATGTGTGAGCCACATTGTAAGGATTTACTGGGATGACTGTACAAGTTCACTCCTCTCCCCAAGGTCTCACACATGTGTGAGAACTTGTGAGGAGGTGTGCATTGAGGATGAATTGGAGAGGGATGAGTGTCACTCTACCATTCAAGTTATTCAAACCTTGAATTCCTAAAAAATATTCTTTTAAGGATGAGTTTTGAGGATGAAAAGGATTTTTTTAACCTTTTGGAAAGTTTTGGAAGCACGATCTAGGTTGAAAGATGGAAGCTTAGGGATATGAGGTTGCTTGCTAATTCAATTCATTCTTCTTCAAGTTTATTTGGGAGTCTATAGAGGTAGACCTTCTTATTTCACTATGTTTCATTCTTGAATGCTTGAACAAATTTATTATTTTAGAGTTGTGTTGATTTGGTGTGTTAGATAAATTTCATCAAGATGTTTTGAATTATTTTTTTTTTAGTGACTTGTAAGGGGAGAGAGAAAGAGTGTCTTAAATTTCCCTCCATATTTAATCTTAAAAGGATTCAACCATAGTGTCTTATATTGTTTCCAAGAGTGTTGTACTAAAATGGTGTAATGTCCCCTTATTGGATATACTTATATTTTTTCCAAAAATTACTATTTCAGATAGAAAATAAAAAGTATATCTCATTAAATTACAACTTTCCAATGGAAAATTAGAATGAAAGGTGAAAGATACTCCATGTTGCTAATTGATGACTATTCAAGGATGACATAGGTGACCTTTCCAAAAGAGAAGTCACAAGCATTTGAAAGGTTCAAGATATTTAGAAGGATGGTTGAGAAGGAGATTGGTTCTAAAGAATCAAATGCTTGAGATCAAATAGAGGTGGAGAATTTACATCAAGTGAATTCATTGAATACTATGAGAAACATGGAATTAAAAGACAATATTTTGCACCAAAAACTCCACAATAGAATGTAGTAGTTCAAAGAAAGAACATGATAGTTAAGGAGATGGCCAAAATAATGCTTAATGAGGAAAAAAAATTGATGTTTATTGAAGAGAGGTAGTTCATACAATAGTTTATATTTTGAACAGAGTTTAAATAAGAGTAAATAGTGATAAGACTCCCTTTGAACAATGGTATTGAAAACCTACATATGTCAAGTATTTCAAAGTTTTTGGTAGCAAGTGCTACATCAAAAGAGGAAGATAATATGGGAATATTTGATTCTAGATGTAATTTGAAGGGATATTTCTTGGATATTCCACCCAAAAAAAGTTGTACAAGTGCTACAAAAAGACACTAAACATGATTGTAGAAAGCATCAATGTCAAAATTGATGAAGACATGAAACACGTTAAGTTTGATAGAGATAGCTTTGAAGATGAATTAGATTGTGAAGAATATGTCATTGATGAAGAGCTTAAAGAAGAGAATGAACAATAACCTGCAAAATATGTTCAAAAGTATCATCTTGCTAGTCAGATAAATTTTTCAGACAAGGAACAACAAGGAGAAGACTTGCAAACAACAAGGAACAAGTAAATTTTTCTCTCTTGTCTCAAATTCAACCTAGAAGATATGTTGAGGCTGAAAAGGATGAGATTTGGATAAAGGCCATGGAAGAAGAGCTAAACCAAACTAAGAAGAATAAAACATGGGAATTGGTTCCTAGACCTCCAAGGAAAAATGTGATAGGCACTAAATGTGTGTTTAGAAAAAAGATCAATGAAGATGGAGCTATAATAAGGAGCAAAACAAGGTTGGTGTGCAAAGGATATGCACAAGTTGAAGGCATATAATTTGAAGAAATATTTGCACCTTGTTGATGGGTGTTTTAGCATTGCAACAACATAGATAGAATACAACTATCATATCTCTCTTGAAAGGTAACCTTCCTTTTAAAATTTTAGAAAGTAACCCCAAGGTCTCTGATGTCATATCTTGATAATGCATAAACAACTCAGTAATGATGTGATTTTTTGGTAATCACAAGGGACCTTTATGTTTTTACAAAGCTATAATTTATTAGTTTTGTAATAAGGTTTCAAAAATATTAAGACTGTAAATGTAGATTTAGAACAACAATCTAAAACTTACTTCAATCATTAGATATGACAGCTAAAAGTCTAAAAATAACTCACATTTCAAAGAAATATCAAAAGATGTAAGGGTATAAGAGTTATTCTAATTTGGAAAAATTATGAAAAAAAGTGAAAATGGAAAGCATTAAGGTAGATAGACTCCCAAAATAAGATTTTGTTTAACCAAGAATTTTCTATAGTGTCAAAAAAACAATGCTATCTTTTATAGTTTTTTACACAAATTTTTAGACTGTGACATTGATACATAAAGCACAAACACATAGTTGAACTAGAGTAAAGTAAATAAATAAGCTCAGATGAGCTTTACACAGTGACTTATCATCAATAAACAACCAAAAGAATGAGCTAGAAGTGCATCAAATACTTTAACACATAGCCACCATTAAAACTGTTCATTAACTAAAGAGCTGGAAATAAAAATAGAATAATAAATAAACTTGTAGACACCTAAAATTGGTCTAGAGAATCTAATTAATTGAATATGACTTATTTGATTAATTAATATTAAATTCTTCTACTTAGTAAATAAATAGAAATATTTATTTATATTAAGTTCATTTATTAATTCTTCTATCTTCTCTCCTAATTAAATAAACAAAATTAAAAACTTTGTTTTACTTAATTATTATCATTTTCATCATATTATTCCTCTCTTAATTAAATAAACAAAATTAAAAACTTTATTTTATTTAATTATTATCATTATTACTTCTTTTATATTTCTATCATAAATTAAATACACAATTTGAATAAATTGTGTTATTTAAGTCACATTTCTTCTTAATTAAATAAAGATCTCTAAAATCTTTTATTTAATTATCATTCTCCTTTTAATTTAATAAACAAACCCTATAGTTTGATTTATTAAATTATTTATTCCTCTTTTGCTAAATTTAAATAAATAAAAATATTTAAATTTATGCATAAATTTTACCACTATTCACTCACATATAAAATTAATTTTTCAAAATTCAAATTAATGGCACTGCCATTCACGGGAAAAGCTTCAGGGACAAACCTCCAGGAAATTCTCTCAACAACCTTCCACCCACCTTCCCTCTTATCTTGCCTAGTGTTTACATGGGGAGAAACCATTCTTCATGATCAGCTCCATCTTCTCATCCCATGCCTTTGAATTCTCCAGATGGAATCACAGCCCCTCATCCCGTATCCCTGTGCAATTGTGCTGCCGTGAAAGCTATAAATATAGCTCTTGGGCTACAAGAAATGGATCCCAACTTATGCAATCTTACTCTATAGGTTTCCAAAGCATTCAAGCATCCAAGCAATCAAGCATTCAAGCATTTATCCAGTATCCATCAAGCAGCGATCAAGCATCCATCATTTGCAGTCATGGCTGCCATTACAATAAGATTTGCATATTTAATCATATAGGAATAGAATTAGTTCATTTTCTCATTCTCTAAGTGTCATTTCAATAGTTTAATTAGCTTACAAATCTGAGAGCTAAGTAGATTAGAGAAATCTTTAGAGTTAGAGAGCAATAGGATAGATTTCTGTAGATTTATAGTTTAAATTAGTTTAAATTTCTTAATCTTAGATGCAATGTCCTATTTAGAAGCGTAGATGCATTGTTTAACTTGTTTTCCCCATTCTACCGCTTACAAATTGGCGCCCACCGTGGGGCATAACCCCATATTTTGCTAAAATTTTGAAAATTGTGTCCTACAGGTATCGGCGTGAAAGTTTTCATGGAATCGTGAGTTTTTGCAGCGCATCAGTGATCTGTTTCAGCGCGCTGGGTCTCTGTTACAGCGCGCCGGGTTACTGTTCCAGTGCGCCACGTCACTGTTTCAGCACACCGGGTTCATATTTCAGTGCGCCGAGTCACGGTTTCAGCGCACCACTTTCTTATCTTCAAAATCATTTCTTTTATCTGGATCCGATGCGTCCGCGGCTAGATTCTATTTTTGTCTATTTTCTTGGTTAAAATTTACCAATCCTAGGATAGAAATAGATAAAATTTATCAATCCTAGGATAGAAATGGATAAAATTTATCAATCATAGGATAGAAATGGATAAAAATTGATCAATCCTAGGATAGAAACTTCACATTTATTTTGTGGGATTAAAAATTGAACATCATGCTTATTATAGAGCAATATCTCCATATAGAGTAAATCATTTGTCATTTGGGTTTTAAAAGAAATAAATTTCTCTGCTATGATTGGGTGATAGGTTTATGATCTCCCCTTAGCTGGGTGTATCAGAATACTAGACTCACTATTACTTTATGCATTTTCAAGCTTTTTAAAACCTTTAGACAGGCCTGCCGTAGTGGGAAAAAGTACTCACCCTACAGGAATGACCTGAGTGGGGATAGCCAAAATCCATGGTATTCCAACCCACTTAAAAATTTATGTGAATTTGGGGAAACCCTCTTTCAACGGAAGTGCGCAGGATAACCATCCCCAAAATCTTTGTTCTAAAGATTGGGAGGTCTCTTGAGGGAGTTTATCCATTTGCCACTCCGAACGAAAACCCTATCTAAGAACCTAGAACTAGAAGCATGCTTGTCAGTTTCTAAACATTGTAATACTCGGCGGTGGAGGGGCAGGGAAGAATCTACCCTCAAGCACTCACCATATAATTGCCAAGGACTGTTTGCTCAGGGGATCCGGTATCCACTTCTGTCACTCTGAGTATGCACCTGGAAAAGAAAAAAACACGGGCACCCTCTAGGGGGTGACATGTCTGTGTGAGTTGACGCAATTCCAAGCTGTGGGCTGTTCGAGTATATAACAATGACCTTTTGTCTCTAGGAGTGAGTCTATCTGAAGTGTCTTATTTGTTATAAACCAGTGAAAATAAAAAAGAATCATGCTTGATTCTTAAGAACATACACTATCTATTTAGATCCTAGGATTTTTAAAAAGACAACCATTTTATTCTTGCTTGCTGTGTTTTCTCTCATTAAACTCAGATAAGATCATCACAAGAAAATCCTCAAAATCAAAACACTTGTGGAATTCTCATGATTTGAGATTGGATATCCACCAAGTTTTTCAAGAAATCTCTTGCCAAACGAATCAGAAAACCAAAGAAAACACTTGCGTACAAACAACTTCTAAGAAAGCAACGATTTCTGTATCAAAGTAGGAAAGTTCTACTCCAACATAGGAATTTTATTCATAGGTATCACGATTTCTCTAGAGGTTATACGGACGACTATGTTGTAGCTCCCTTAGATTCACAAGCATTTTATCAAAGAAGAGCTCTTAGGCAACACCACAATCACAGTCAAAGAATTCGTCCAAAATACATCCCACAACCAGCAATACAATACGATACCAGACCAAGTGAGTTTCATAGAATAAGATAGTTTCTGTCTTAGCACCTCCGATTTTTGTTTCAGCGCATAGAGTCTCTGTTCCAGCGCGCCGAGTCTCTGTTTTAGCGCTTTCAGTCTCTGTTCTAGCGCGTAGCTCCTCTGTTTCAGTGCGTAGAGTCTCTGTTCCAGCGCGTAGAGTCTCTGTTTTAGCACTTTCGGTCTCTGTTCCAGCGCTTTTGGTCTCTGTTTCAGCACGTAGAGTCTTTGTTCCAGCACGTAGAGTCACTATTTTAGCGCTTTGGGTCACTGTTCCAGTGCGTAGCCTCTCTGTTTTAGCGCATAGATCCTCTGTTTTAGCGCTCCAGAAAATCAAAAAAATAGAGAGTTGGTAAGATAGTTTGTCAGTTTGCCCATATCGATAACAAGGTTTTCATCAGTCCAGAACATTTTTTTCACAGTCCAGAACATTTGGGTCATACAAAAGGAAAACTTTACCCTTACACCTAGATCTTGAAACATCTTGCAAAGTGTCATTATCACCAAATCTGAGATTTTCTGTCAAAATTTCCCTATCAAGGATTTTTATCATCCTTCCATCACGAAACTAGACACGACTAAATCAGATTTTAAAGCAAAAAAACCTCGACACTTCAATCAAAAATCCAAGATCAAAGTCTAGAGTAAAACTCTAATGTTTGTATGCCTATTTTCACATGATCAGCATATCAAAAACAACAACAAGAGGAAAACGAAAGAATAGTAGCCATGGCTGAAGAAAACCCTTGGGGATGATATAGCAACACTGATCCTCTCACTAACTCACATGAGAAAGAAATAACTGCAGAGGAAATCGAGAAAGTTCAACAAGACCCTCATTTCCATAAGTTTATGGAAAAGATGCTAGAGCAAGATATGGAAAAGTATCTTCTATTATTAGCTGACAAAGGTGCTAAGCTTCCTAAAGACTTTGATGTCAATCAACTCAAGGAAACGACCACACCTAACCCAACTAGTATAGAAAATCCAAATCAAATAGATGCTTTGACAAAACAAATCCAATAGTTGCAATTACAGTTCCAAAATATCCAACAAGGGCCAACAAAGAGATATTCCTTGTAAGACATTTTCCCTTATCCATTCGATTCAAGCATTAACATGATACCATTTCCATGGTATTGTGAATACCCAATGTACAACAAATACAACGGAAGAACCAATCCATTTGATCACGTACGGGAATTTTGAGCCATGAGCATAGAGTTCGCACATGAGGACTCTTACTACGATTATTTCCAAGAAGCTTAGGAAACACTTGCATGGAGTGGTTTTCTAAATTGGAACCTGGGATTCAATCCTTTGAAGAACTAATCAATAGGTTCATAACACACTTCTCATTCAACATCCAACATGGGGTAACCTTAAAAGAACTCTACAACACCAAACAGGCAAAGGGTGAAAAGTTTCTTTCCTTTCTCCAATGATGGAGAAGGCTATTTGCTAAATATCCTAGATCTATTCCTGAAGAGGAGAAGATAGAGATGTTCATTGATAACTTAGTGGATGACATGAATTACAGATTGGATTTACAATGTCCATCTACATTTGAACAAGTTATCGAAAAAGGGCTCAAAATCGAAGAGGCTCTCATCAAAAGAGGAACGATCAAACACTTCATTGAAGGTTCAAACAATAACAATTCCTTTAACAACAACAACAAAAAGCCGAGATTTTGGAAAAAGAACAAGAATACTGATACCATGATCGATACACACGCATCTAAACCAGTATTCACCTTGACGCCAACCACTACAAACAAACAAAACAATGGTTTTAATGTCAAACAAAGTAGTGATCAAGGAAATAATCAAAACAGTGGAGAAACAAAAACTCAATCATTCCAACGACCATCCAATAAACGAAAATTCATGCCATTAGGACAATCATTGGAATCAGTCCTCAAAGAACTTTTAGACGAAAAACTCATTCAAGTACAAGAGGCTAGAAATTGGGACCCTCAAGTCAAACCATCATGGTGGAATGACTTACATTACTGTCACTACCATCAAAATAAAGGCCACATGACTGAAAATTGTTGGCAATTAAAACATGCGGTACAAGACCTCATAGATCAAAAGAAAGTATTTGTAGAGGGACACCAAACAAAAAAAGATCATACAACATTCAAAAATCCTCTACCCAATTATCAGAAGGGAGAATCTTCTTCCGCAAACACCAAAGGCAAGAACGTCGGTTATGTTTATGACACAACGATTCTTTGTTTTTCTGCTGCCAAAGAGGATGAAGAGTTATGCAATCAAATCAATCAGAACAATGACATTACATCTACCAATTTGGTACAACATATGGACAAATCTGAAAACCAAATTAATGTAATCACACTCAAAGGAAAACAAGAGTACCAACCGGTTAATGCCACAACAAGGGCACAATCCAAAGTTATATTGAAAGGAGCATCAATATCATCCCCATCTGTGGATCCTCCCTCTAATCAATATAATCTCATCGATCAATTGCAAAAAATACCGGCACAAATATCCATCTTGGAACTTTTAAAAATTTCCCCATCACACAAAGAGGTTCTTGAACAAGCTCTTGTATCAACCACGGTACCTAACAATCTGGATGTGTGTCAGTTCCAAGCTATGGTGGGACATCTATCCGCACCTCATTGCCTTTCATTCTCTGAACATGATGATGTATCACTCACCCATCCACATAATTCTGCTCTTCACATTGAAGTCCTCATCCATAAACATTGTGTAAAGCGTGTTCTGATAGATGGAGGGGCTGGTTTAAATATTTGTACCTTAAAGTTGATTCGTGCACTAGGATGCTCAGATGAAGCCATTGATACAAGAAGAAAAATCACAATCAAAGCATATGATGAAGAAGAAAGGTCCTTTAAAGGGTTGATCATATTACCCATTCAAGTGGGGCCTATTGTCCAAAAAGTGGTTTGCCAAGTCTTAGATAGGGAACTAACATACAACATACTATTGGGACGCCCTTGGATCCATGATATGCAAGTAGTACCTTCTACCTATCATCAATGCCTAAAATTTCCCATCAATGGATAGGAGGTAACAATCACAGCAGACTACAATGACACCCAAGCTTGTCATACATTGAAGAAATCTCAGGATACATTCATACCTCACAATAGAGAAGTTAGCACATCAGATGGTGAGCAACAGCAGAGCTTCATATCAAAGTGGCTTCCAAAACAGCAAAAATCACAAGAGATAAGGGTGGCACAATCTAACCCTTCAAATGTTGAAGAACAAATGGCTCCACTCTCACATCAATTCACCAAGGAAGTACAGATAAGTGACAAAGGAATAAGCGAATATGGTGTTGGACACTCATTTCATCTATCACAAATGTTACCCTCCTTACAAACGTATGGACAACCATCTACAATCACCCAAAATTTAGAACAATCTACAACAACATTAGATGGCAGATTTGTAAAAGCTGGGAACTTAGATGAAGAATCAGAAGATAAGGCCATACTAAAATGGCTTTATAAGGATGAGGAAGCCTCTACTTCTACAAGTAATATCATAGAGACAAATCAATATGGAAAGGGAAAAAATATTCTGGAGAAGATGGGATATTCAGGACAGGGACCTCTTGGGTTAAGGAAACAAGGCATAACAGAACCAATCCAGCCTCTTACGCTCCAACATAAGGATAAAACGGGACTAGGATATGCAGCAGAACAAGGATCTCTTGATCGAGGGAAACAAAGTATAACAGAACCAATCCAAGTTCTCACAATTCAGCAGAATGGTAGAACTGGACTAGGATACACCGAAGGAGCAAGAGCAAAAATCACCAATAAAATTGAGGAGCGTATTCTTCAAATACGGGATAACTCTGAAACATATTCAAATGAATATGAGTGGGACAACTTATCAAATGTTTCCTATGAAGATATTCAGATCGACACTATCAAAAAGTATACCCCCAAACGCAAAGAGGGTCAAAGCTCGAGTTTTAATCCTATTGTCTTTGAATCACAAAATTTTGATGACTCAAGTGAAGATGAATGGACATTGATTGAGATAAATGATGTGGAAGAAAATACCTTTGTAGGCCTTGACATAACCATTAACAACCTAGATGACATTTCCATCCGAGCTTTCACAATCACTGACCCCAACCCATCTAATGATTCATTTCCTTTACTGCATCCCGAGCTTATTGAATGGGAACCCCAACACCCTATTGATCTCCCTATTTTTGACAATGATTCTGCCATTATTAATTACCTTTGCTGTGAGGAATCTGATACTTGTTCTACCAATACTTCTTTTAACGATGCTTTTAGGCAGGAGGATGCCAAGCCTTCCAGTTGCAAAAATATGAAAGAAAAAAATGGATCTAATGGTGAAAACCATTCTATGGCAGTATTTGATCCTAAAATAGTAAAAACAAAGAACGCATCCAATGGTGAAAACCTCATTGAGGCACCAAAAGATGGAAGGTTTGACATCCTCCCACAACATTACCATGAAAGATCATCAGTGTTGATAGAACCCACACAGTCTATTGATATTGGCACAACAGAGAAAGCAAGAATACTCCACCTGGCAGCATCCATGATAAATACAGAAAAGCCAGATTTTGTCAAATTCTTTGAAGAACGATGCATCAATTTTGCTTGGTCATACTCTAACATGCCAGGCTTAGACACAGATCTCATTATGCATCACTTGTCCTTACCAGCTGGCACTAAACCTGTAAAACAAAAGCTAAGAAAAATGCATCCACATGTTGCATTATTAGTAAAAAATGATTTGAAGAAGCTACTAGATGTTGGATTTATCAGATCTATTGATTATGCGGAATGGATATCCAACATTGTACCTGTTTCAAAGCCAGATAACACCATTAGAATATGTACTGATTTCCGGGATTTAAATAAAGCATGTCCAAAGGATGATTTTCCTTTGCCAAACATAGACATGATTGTAGATCTAACAGCTAGCCATCAAATGCTATCACTCATGGATGGATTTTCAGGATACAATCAAATCAAAATAGCTCCTGAAGACCAAGAAAAGATAGCATTTACATGTCCATGGGGCACCTTTTGCTGGAACGTCATGCCTTTTGGGTTAAAGAATGCAGGAGCTACATACCAGCGAGCTATGACAACAATCTTCCATGACATGATGCACACCTTCATGGAGGACTATGTGGACGACATCTTAGCCAAATCTTACACTAGAGAAGGACATCTTGAGATACTAGGAAAAATATTTGACAGATTGGAGAAATTTAACGTCAGATTAAATCCCAAGAAATGTGCCTTTGGAGTAACATCAGCAAAACTCCTTGGATACATAGTTTCTACAAAGGAATTGAAGTAGATCCAGCAAAAGTTAAAGCCATTATGGAAATGCCACCTCCTAAGAATATCAGCACATTAAGATCTCTACAAGGCCGACTACATTCCATCCGAAGATTCATCTCTCAACTAGCAGATCGGTGTCATCCATTCAACCATCTTTTGCATAAAAATGTGTCTTTTAAATGGGATGAACAGTGTGAGAGTACTTTCAATCAAATCAAACATTATTTGATGACACCACCAATCTTGGTGCCACCCAGTGAAGACAAGCCATTGTTGCTATATATCGCAACAACGGATATCTCTTTAGGAGCCTTGCTAGCACAAGAGGACAGAGAAGGAAAGGAACAGGCAATATACTATATCAACAGGACACTCAATGGACATGAAGTAAACTACACCTTCATTGAAAAATCATGCTTAGCAGTAGTATTTGCAACACAAAAGTTGCGACACTATATGCTCACTCACACAGTCAAGCTCGTTGCAAAAATTGATCCTCTCAAGTATTTACTAAGCAAAGCAGCTTTAACAGGAAGGTTGGCAAAGTGGGTCATGCTCCTCAGTGAGTTTGACATTCAATATGTTGAAAGGCGAGCTATCAAAGGACAAGTCATCGCCGACCAATTAGCAGAAGCTTCATTATCAGACTGTCATCCTATGACCATGGAATTTCCTGATGCAGATATCCTCAACATTACAACACAACCATGGCAACTCTACTTCGATGGATCATACACACAACATGGATCAGGGGTAGGAATTTTATTTGTTACACCTCTTGGGCACACAATTCTGTGATCTTACAGGCTTACCTTCCACTGCACTAACAATGTGGCAGAATATGAAGCTTTGATCCTTGGAATTAAAGTGGCTATTGACTGGAAAATCACATAACTACAGGTGTATGGAGACTCCCAATTGATCATCTATCAGGTCAACAATGATTACCAAACTAAGGATGACACATTGATTTTATACAAGAGACTGGTAGATGATCTAAGAAAATACTTCATAGAAATCAAATTTGAGTAGATACCAAGATCAGAGAACAAAGCAGCAGATGCCATGGCCACAATAGCATCTCTACTATAGATGCCTGAAACGCAAGATCGTTATCGATTTATTGTAGAACAAGTATCAAATCCTGCATACACAAATCCCAAATCCCAAACCATAAGCCTTTTGGATAGTACCCAATCTTCCATTTATGGAGACATTTATACTTACCTAAAAGATAATATCTTACCGCCAGATCTTTCTCGCAACCAAAAGTGCAACTTCATACGCCAATCCGCCAAACATACCATTATTGCTGACACCCTTTACCGTCGAGGCCTAGATGGTACTCTTTTGCGTTGTTTAGAACATAACGAATCGCTTCTGCTTTACATGAGGTCCATGAAGGAATTTGTGGTACACATTCAAGTGGATTATCTTTAGCCAAGAAACTCCTTCGTTTGGGGTATTACTGGCCACACATGGAGCAAGAATCTTATAAGTTTGTTAAGAGATGCCAAAAATGTCAAATTCATGGCAACCTTATACATGCACCAGCACAGGAGCTCCATCCATTTGCAACTACATGGCCTTTCTGTCAGTGGGGATTAGACCTGGTGGGGAAAATTAACCCATCTTCATCTAATGGACACAAGTTCATTATTACAGCAACCGAATATTTTACAAAATGGGTGGAGGCGATTCCCTTAACCACAATCACTGGGAAGCAAATATCATCTTTTATACTTAATTATCTCATTTATAGATATGGGATACCCCAGTCAATCATTATGGATAATGGCAGGCCTTTCAAGAACCAAGATTTCCAAGAGCTGTGTGAAAAGTTCCACATCCAACATCGCTTCTCAACCCCGTATTACCCTCAAGGTAATGGACAGGCAGAAGCTTCCAACAAAACAATCCTAAAGATTCTCAAGAAAACTGTAAATGAGGTGGGCCATGATTGGCACGTTCAGCTTAACCCTGCTCTTTGGGCTTACAGGACTAGCATCAGAACACCAACAGGAGCTACGCCATATGCTCTTGTTTATGGATCAGAAGCAATATTACCTATCGAGGTAGAAATTCCATCCCTTTGAGTTTCACTAAAGGGACTCATTGCAGATGAGGATTATAGGATCTCTAGACTTCATGAATTAGAGCTACTTGATGAACGTCGACAACAACCTGTCAATCATTTGACAGCCTATCAACAAAGAATGTTTAGGAACTATAATCATAGGGTTAAACCTAGAGTCTTCCAGATCAGAGACTTGGTCCTATAGGAAAACCCTAGAAATCAAGCAGACAGAGAAAAGAAGGGAAAGTTCGAACCCAACTGGATAGGGCCTTATGTTATCATATAAGTCTATGGATCAGGAGCATACTGACTGTCTACACCAGAAGAAGACATGTTGGAGGAGCCCATGAACAGCATTCATCTCAGGCAATTCTACACTTGAAGATACTTAGTGCACGGTCAATAAAGTTGTCTTGATGAAAACCTGGCAAACAGGCGTCATGATGACAAAAAAAAAAATCAAAAAAATCAAAAAAATAAAAAAATAAAAAAAATAAAAAGAAAAATACAAAAGAAAAAGAAAGAGGACACAATAAAAACAAGTGATGAAAACCTGGCAAACAGGCGTTACTTGTAATTTTTACCAGCTCTTCTATCTATTTAGATACAGTTTTGTCACGATTGTTTCCTTTCGGATCATTTCTGTCCATCATTTGAGATAATCATTATCACTATCCATATCATAGCAGAGATATCATGTTTTACCCTAGCTTGGGGGCAACATCCTAGTGTTATTTGGTACAAATAGACTTTCGGCTTACGTGGAAATACATCAAAATCCAAAAACATCATAAAATCAAAATCCAAAAACATCAGAAAATCAAAATCCAAAAACATTCATAAAATTGAAAATAAAAATAGAGTCTGCATCAATTAAAAGTGGAGTATATTTCAGTCAAACTACGTGGTCTCTGCATGTATAACGTAGGCAAGACTAATCTTTGATCAGTCCCCGAGACCCCTAGGATAGGTCGCATCATTTGGTCAAACGTCTGGGAATATCATGCAAACATCCGCACACACATTTCAACACTGATGATCTAATCTGAATAATGATTTGAAAATACATTAAGTAGAATTTGAATTGTGGTGCTTTTCATTTTATCATTCGATTATCATTTCTTTGGAGCTACTCGATGATGTATCGATCTAGAGAAGTAGGGAAGAAGAATGATACCTTTTCCTTGTTTTTTGTTTGTGAGTTAGTCATTATTACTTTGTGAATTGTCACGGGAAGTGCTCTACCAAGCATCATGGATGACATTTTGATTCACTTAAGAAAATGATTAATTCTTGTTTGTTTACGCAAGAAATGCCCAGGTCATCATTGGTCTATCTTATACCATGATTCTTGTGTTCGCTTGCAATATCAAAAATCATGAAAGAAATACTCAGGTCATCATTGATCTATCTCGTATCATTGATGCTTGTATTCGCTTTCAACATTTTAAAATAAAGCTCAGTGATGATACAAAAGTAGAACAAAAGGATTATTGAAATGACACTTAGGTTTGCATTGATAAAATAGGATTGCATGGTTAACATAGATTGCACTCATAATAATACATCTGCAGAGTACTGGTTGCACAAGTTACAAAGATTCATTCACAAATAATGTTATCTTTTCTTATTAAAGATTGAGTATACTTGACACATACAATTTTCAAAATAACATGCAGATAAGGTCATTTCTTCATCTCATCATAAAATTCACATTAAACATCTCATTTCGTGGCATCATATACACATTATATTACATCATTCATTTCCATTTTATTAGATACATCATACATCATTACATTCCATCTCATATATCATACACTATTTACATTTTCATCATACATCATTACATTTTCATCATACATTTTCATTACATTTCATCCATATCTCATTTCATCTACATCATTCATTATATTCCATTTTATATATCATTTCATTACATTCTATCCATTCACATTTCATTAATATCTCATTTCATTTACATCATACATTTACATTACATCCGTATATCATTTTATTCACATTTCATATTTCATTTCACTTACATCTCATTTATATACATCATTTATACTTTTACATCTCATTCATTTACATCTCATTCATTACATACATCATTTCACTCACATCTCATTTTATATATCATATATAACATATCATTTTATCTATCACATAACATCTCATTATACACATCAATCATTTATATCTCATGCTATATTACATTGCATCCAAATATCATTTCATTTACGCCTCACTAATATCTCATTCATACATCATTCATTTACATCACATTTTATTTACCATACATGGCATCTCATTAAGAAAGGAAATATATCATCAATATCATATCACATCATCATTAATGCATCCATACAAGCTAGTAAAATAAATCATCATAAAATATAGAAACGAAAATGCATCCATCACATCAATCATGTAGAACACATCATAAGATCAATGCATCCATCACATAAATCATGTAAAACATATCATAAATCAATCAAACCACTGCACATATATATCTCATCAAGTGTCAAGTATACAATGAAGTCTGAAAAAATGAAAATAACATCATGTCAAAAATGGTTGTATGTCTCTCAAAGGGTACACAAAGGATCTCAAGTGGTGCTCCCACCAGAAGGAGCAGGTCTCGCACCAGTATCAGTACCACCACCAGATGTCCCAGGATCTCTCAGATCCCTCGGGAGAGGCTATGTCACACCTCTGCTCACTATCCTCGAACGGGTCCTCTCTGAACGAGATTGAGCATAACTGACTCTCTGCTCTAGGGGGCAAAGCTCATGGTAGCGGCTCCTGTAGAACTCAATCTCGGCACCTGCTCGCATAGCCTCTCTCATATAATCTGCCACAGATGTCCCATCTGCCACTCTCTGCAGTCTCTCTTCCGTAGCCTGTGCGGTCTCTGCTACCTATTTGATAGTGTCTCGATCAACAGTCAAGGATGCGATCTATGTCTGGGAAATGGTCAACTGTGCCCGAACACCTGCTAGCTGAGCCTGTGTGGTCGCTGCTGCCTGTAGAGCCCCATCTCTCTCACCAATCAGAGAGGTAATCTGTGTCTGTGCAGTAGCTAGCTGTGCCTGCATCTGAGCCTGTGTCTATGCTAGTAAACCCTACACCTGTGCTAGCTGTCCCTATAAGGTCTGAACCTGCACCTGTAGACCTGCAACCACTGATGGATCTATCGACGAGGAAGCAACAGCCTACCTCTTACGAGGCGCACTAGAAGAGGGCTCTGAGGTACCTACCATGCTCGGTCTCCCCCCATCTCCGCCATCATGATCACTGCCCTCCTCACCGCTCTCCTCGCTGCTCTCACTACTCTCATCACTGCTACTCTCACTATCATTATCTCTCCCCTGTCTTTGACCAACCTGTACTCCCCCTGCTAGTGCTGTTGGTGCTGGTACTGCTGCTGGTGCTGGTACTGGCTCATCCAGAATGGTAATACGTGGAGGAGGGTGTAGAGCCAAATATTCTCCATACTCAGGAGTAATAGGTGCCTCAACAATGTCCCGCCGCACATCCCACGCTGATGGCTGTAGAGCACGGTAACCCTCAACAAGGGCCCCATAAGGCAAACTGGGACCCCAATCACTAACATCTATCCGTCGACACCCGTAATGTGCTACTCCCTGTGGAATACACTGCATAATTCCATACTGCCGGTAGACACGACGAAAAAGGAATCGCTCCAAGATCCTGGGGCTCTTCCCGATCAAATACATCGAATCAGACAAGAACCCCAACTCAATACCATCATCGTCCCAGTCATCACAGTCTAAATAGGGATGCCAGGTCACTGCCTCCACATCATCAATGATCCACCTCCAATAATCAAGCTTACCCATCATATGTTGGGTAGGCTTGCCTCTATATCGAAACACATAGGGCCTCGTCACTGGTCTGGCTAACACTGGCACGGGACGCGTAACAACAATATGCTCCCATGCCCATAATTGAAGAAGTGTAGCCCCTGCCGATAAACTATTGCCGCCGAGGTACACAATCCAATGCAAATCATGATAGAGCTGGGAAAGCATGCACATGCCCCAAGCATATCTCATCCTGTGGACCACCAAACCCTCTAACACTCGACCCCATCCAAGAGATAGACCCTTTGACCTCTTATCAGGACAAAGGAATCCACCGATAAAGCTGGCCAAAACTGAAGGAAGTGGAGCATACGAATCATGCATCTCTACCCAAGGAATCAACTCTCTGAAAATCTGTGGATCCTGAAAGACTCTCCGCATAGCCTCTACCCCACCAACCTCCTCCGAATCATGCACAACAATCTCCCAAACAAAAGGAATGTGAAGGATACGCCATACATCCTCTGGCATCACAGTCATCTCGCCAGTAGGTAAGTGGAAGGTGTTGTGGTCACTATGCCACCGCTTTGCTAAAGTTGTCACTAGACCCCTATTAAGTCTAATATGGGGCATATCAAGTAACGTCGCTAGACCGCAAGTGGTAATATGCTGTCTTTCATCAGGTGACAGTTGCGGTATCATATCAAAAGGCTAGGGGAACTGCTCTCGCACCTGGATAACATCTAAATGCTCATGTTATCATACAAACAGAACATTTTTATCAAAATATCAAACATTAGGAGATCATCAAGTTTTCAAAAATTGTGCTTTACCTATCAAACTATCAATCTATCAAGGAACCCTCACCTATCAATCGGGTTCAATCCTTCGGAAAGTTTAATTATTCCTCACCTATCATGAGGGTAATTATTATCAATCAATAGATCTCGCTCATCATGAGATCGTTTACCATATATTTTAGTTAAACATCAAACTAAAATAGATGGAATCAAAAACAAATCGACGAAAAGTAAAGTACATAATTTTTCATCAATCTATACCTAAAGCACTACAAAATTGACCATACGTGCTAAAACTTCTGGCACGCTACAAAATTGCCCAGACGCGCTAAAACTTAAGGCGTGCTATAAAATCCTACTGACGTGCAACACAATTGACCTAACGCGCTAAAATTTCCTACGCACTACAAAATTGACCGGACGCACTACAAAACTTCATCAGCGCGCTAAAACTACGGCGCGCTACAACAGATCACGGAAGCGCTAAACCGTGTCCGCCGCACGCTAAAACAATAAAAACATGGAAATACATCAAAATTATGGGCACAAATTACGAGGAAGGTTTGGCGTACATACTGGAGGTCCATAGTTGGCCGGACGCTGGTGACGGCGCATACGCTCGAGTTGGTGAGTGTGGAAAGGGATCGGCATCCTGAAGCTCTGCTACTCTAAGGGTCACTATCACAAGATTGTCAGAGTCAAATGCACAAATGACTTTTTGAAATTGACCTTTCGAGCTTTTATAGGTTATTATTGGAGGGTTTTTACAGGATTTATTTATTTTTCCTTATGAGGAATTAATTCTTATCTATCATAGGGGCATTTTTGAACAATTTTGTCAGGAAATAAATTGTTTCTTCACCAATTCATCATCAAAACATCATAAAAATTCATTTTTTTTGAAAAACCATAAAAATACAAACTTCATCAATTTATCTCGCAAGGGGGCATATATCGCTATCATTTCTAAATTCAACATCTGGGGCAAGTCTGGGGTATGCTTTAAAAATTTTCGTCAATACTGGCAGCTGAGGCAAAATCATTCTTTGAAGCAATACGTAAACACATCACTTCAAAGAGGGGCAAAATGTAGACACCTAAAATTGGTCTGGAGAAATTAATTAATTGAATATGACTTATTTGATTAATTAATATTAAATTCTTCTACTTAGTAAATAAATAGAAATATTTATTTATATTAAGTTCATTTATTAATTCTTCTATCTTCTCTCCTAATTAAATAAACAAAATTAAAAACTTTGTTTTACTTAATTATTATCATTTTCATCATATTATTCCTCTCTTAATTAAATAAACAAAATTAAAAAATTTGTTTTATTTAATTATTATCATTATTACTTCTTTTATATTTCTATCATAAATTAAATACACAATTTGAATAAATTGTGTTATTTAAGTCACATTTCTTCTTAATTAAATAAAGATCTCTAAAATCTTTTATTTAATTATCATTCTCCTTTTAATTTAATAAACAAACCCTATAGTTTGATTTATTAAATTATTTATTCCTCTTTTGCTAAATTTAAATAAATAAAAATATTTAAATTTATGCATAAATTTTACCACTATTCACTCACCAATAAAATTAATTTTTCAAAATTCAAATTAATGGCACTGCCATTCACGGGAAAAGCTTCAGGGACAAACCTGCAAGAAATTCTCTCAACAACCTTCCACCCACCTTCCCTCTTATCTTGCCTGTGTTTTCATGGGGAGAAACCATTCTCCATGATCAGCTCCATCTTCTCATCCCATGCCTTTGAATTCTCCAGATGGAATCACAGCCCCTCATCCCGTATTCCTGTGCAATTGTGCTGCCGTGAAAGCTATAAATATAGCTCTTGGGCTACAAGAAATGGATCCCAACTTATGCAATCTTACTCTGCAGGTTTCCAAAGCATTCAAGCATCCAAGCAATCAAGCATTCAAGCATTCATCTAGCATCCATCAAGCAGCGATCAAACATCCATCATTTGCAGTCATGGCTGCCATTACAATAAGATTTGCATATTTAATCATATAGGAATAGAATTAGTTCATTTTCTCATTCTCTAAGTGTCATTTCAATAGTTTAATTAGCTTACAAATCTGAGAGCTAAGTAGATTAGAGAAATCTTTAGAGTTAGAGAGCAATAGGATAGATTTCTGTAGATTTGTAGTTTAAATTAGTTTAAATTTCTTAATCTTAGATGCAATGTCCTATTTAGAAGCGTAGATGCATTGTTTAATTTGTTTTCCCCATTCTACCGCTTACAAAACTAAACTAGAACTGAAATAAAATAATGAGGTTGAATCATGCACACATTAAGAGCAACACAAATAAATCACCCAACTTCAATGTTTTCTTATACATATTGCTTCAAAATATTTTTTACAACTCATCTCTCTCTTCTCAAATGAGGGGATGCCCCTATTTATATTTTTCAAAACCCAAATTAATAGCCAAGATTTATTTGCATCTAAAGGCGCAAATATACTATAGCTTAGGGTTTTCATCATATTGAATGCAAGTGTAATATTTCCTAATATAAAATTAGTTCACATGTGAACCTAGAAGAATGTACAATGTCCTTTATAATATTTTATATTAAGAAAGATCAAAAGGGGCCCAATACACACTTTGAGGTAGCGATTTTGTCATTTATCTTATTTTGTCTTATAGCGTATTTTGTCTTCTGGTTGGAAATTATAAATATTTATCTTTTATTAAATTATTCCTAGTTTCTTTTTGCACAATAGCATATTGGAAAAATTTCTTTATCATATCCAAAAGCATGGAGTTGGCTGGGAAGTATGACTTTTTGATTCAAATAAGGCCTTGCATGAATCCATATGCATGTTCATCTTGTCCATTTAATTCATTTACTCCTCCCTCCAATATATAGCATGGTTTCATATGTTGGTTCTTTAATGAATTGATCCTTTATCCCTCCAAACATCCTTAGAAGCACCTATGCCATAAAATATCATGATTTAAACCTCCAAAAATATTAAATTTATCTGTTTATAGTTAGCCAAGAAAATTACATTTTTTTAAAAAACCTTCTATTTTTTGAAATTTTCCATTTTTGGAAACATTTTCATTTCAAGAAATTTTTCTATTTTGGGGAAAAAATAATTTTGTTTTAATTTTAGAAAATTTCCATTTTGGAAAAAATTCAATTTCAAGAAAAATTTCCTTTTTGGGAATATTTCTAGTTTTGGAGAATTTCACATTTTAGGAAAATTTCCTTTTCAAGAAAGTTTCCATTTCGGGAAACTTTCCTTTTCAGAAAATTGAATTTTTGAGGAGATTTCACTTTTGAATGTTGGAGCAATGCGGAAGTTGGAAGGTTCGGCACAAGTGAATGAATTTTCCACTTTTAAGGGAATTTGATGTTTGACGACTGTAGCAATGTGGAAGATGAAGGGTTTGGTGTTGGTGCAATGACATTCTACAAACGACATTCCACTAATGGTATTTTGCACCAAGATTTCCACAAAGCCTTATCACCGAGCAAATTTGAGTTTTATCCATTTTGGCATGTGGGGAAATGATAGTTCCAAGGCCTAGATTACAACACACCTTAAGTTTTCAAGAAAAGATCAATGCGGGAAATCAAAATGTGGAAGCTGCAAGGTGGGAAGATAGATAAGTTTGTGCCATAAAAATGGTGCCAGAGACCCTGACATCTGCATGATGGCTTCCCACATGAAAAATTCTACAAAGGAAAAACTCATCAATTTTGGGTTTTATCAAATTAAGTGTTAGAGATTGGAAATAACTTAACAATTAAATATAGAAAAATAATGAAAACACAATAGATTTATAAAACCAAAAAATTATGGATAGCAAAAGAACACCAAGATTTAATGCGGTTCACCCAAATCCGGACTACATCCACCAACTGAGGGTCCAAATTATATTAAACTTCTAGTAAATAACCTTTACAATGACATGCAAAGACATGAAAGGACATGTAGCAACATGCAACAACATGCAGCAATGTTTTTCCATTTTATTCTCATTGCTAATTTTACATAGCCTTTACTATATGTACTTGCGGTGCTTCCTATGCTTTTCTACGCACTACTTTGCAAATTTTTGCTAATATTTTTCAGAACCTTCTACCCTCAAAAATTCATCATCGAGTGTTTGTATATGCTCCCACACATGTCCCATTAATTACAAATGAATTGTGGCAATTGGTTGTGCCTCATGCACCCAATAAAATGTTTTCTTTTGGGTAGCTACATTTAATATTTCCAACCGTCTTATAACTTTATATTAAAATATGGTAACTATACATTTCCAACATTTAATATTTTTTTGTAACTATTTTTTTAGATACAAGTGGAGCATAAATATTTAATAAGTGCAATGAATTATTTAACGAAAATAATATAAAGATTTTGCAATTGAGTCTGATTGGTCTCCATAACACAACAATCTCCCACTTGGAGACTGATTAGACTCCACTCTATACCATCTCCCACTTGGAGATAGATCATAACACTATTTCCCTTGCAACTCCCACTAGAAATCAACACCTTGGACCTTACAGTTCTGTTTTACTTAAATTCAACCTTGAAGGCCAACCGAAGCTGAAGAGGAGCTTAGCTTCTCCCTTGTCACCTCCTTCGTAAACATATCCATTGGATTATCATCTGTATGTATATTTTCTAATTTTGCTTGTCAGTCCTTCAACACCAGTTGAATGAAATGATATCTTAGTTGTATGTGTTTGGTTTTAGAGTGCAAGGCATAATTATTTGCAAGATGTATAACACTCTGACTATCCATAAACAAGTAACTTTTAGCCTACTATTTTTCCAACTCTTCCATGAAAATTTGTAGCCATATCATCTCTTTGCTTGCCTCTATTGTAGCAACATACTTTGCCTTCATGGTGGATAAAACAACCACCTTTTGCAATCGAGAAATCCAACTCACTATTGTCTCACCAATGGTAAATACATAATCTATGGTACTTTGCCTAGTATCTATATCCCCTACCAAATCTAAGTCAATATGGCCTTTTAAATCAATATTAGAGCCCCCAAAACATAAACAATTATTGGATGTACCTCTCAAATACCTAAGAATCCATTTTACTGCATTCTAATGCTTCATTTTGGATTACTCATATACCTACTAACAACTCTTATCACATGTACAACATATGGTCTTGTGCATATCATGGCATACATTAAACTGCCTATAGTTGAAGCATATGGTACCTTGGACATTTTGTCTTCCTCCTCTTGTGTCTTTGGATACATATCCTTAGTCAACTTGATATGACTAAGCAAAGGTGTGCTGACAACTTTTGCATTTTCCATATTAAACCTCTACAACACCTTCTCAACATAATCAGCCTAAGATAGAAACAATTTTCTATTTTTCCTATCTCTAGTAATCTTCATACCAAGGATTTTCTTTGTTTCCCCCAAATCCTTCATAGAAAATAAATTTTCTAACTGTTGTTTTAACCCCCTTACGTGATCCATGTTAGACCCTGCTACAAGCATATCATCAAGATATAAACATAAATAATGTAGCTATCATCATCTAACCTCTTAAAGTAAAAACAATGGTTTGAACTACATTGAATGTATCCATGCTCAACCATAAAGCTATCAAATTTAATATACCATTGTCGAGGTGCTTGCTTCAAGCCATATAAAATTTTCTTCAATCTGCACACAATTTTTTCCTTACATTTGACCTCAAATCTTTGTGGTTGTTCCATATATATTTCCTCTTCCAAATCATCATGGAGAAAGGTGGTTTTAACATCAAGCTATTCTAAATGTAAATCTTCAACAACCACAATACTTAAAATAGTATGAATAGAAGTCATTTTAACAATTGAAGAAAAGATTTCATTAAAATCAATGCCCTTTTTTTGTGCAAATCCTTTTACAACTAGCTTGGATTTAAATATTTTTTTACCTCCATCTTCCTCTTTCAGCCTATAAACCAATTTTTTTGGTAAAACCTTTTTACCTGTAGGAATCTTGCATAGTTCCTAAGTCTAATTTTTCAGCAAGGAGTCCATTTCTTCTTCCATTCCATTCTCCCACTAAACCTTAGCATCCACCTACATAGCTTCATCATAACATTCTGGTTCACCAACATCAGTCAATACAATAGAATATAAAGAGGGAGAAAATATTTTTGGAGGTCTACTTATCCTTGAAGATCATCTAACATTCATTGGAGTTTGTGGTATTTGCTATTGTTGTTGTTGCAGAGCATGAGGAACCACTGGAACATTGCTATTTGGAGTATCATCCAACACTACATTATAATCATTTTATTTTTTCTCATGCTATTGCAACTGATCTTTGTACAACTCTTTCGCATTAAATATGACATCCCTGCTTCTCACAATTTTCTAGTTTTCAAAATCCCAAATCCTATAACCAAATTCATCAATGTCATATCCAACAAATATACATTTCTTTGAATTAGCATCAAGATTGGTTCTATTTTCATAATATACATGTGCAAATTCTTCACATCCAAAGGTTCAAAGAAAAGAATAACTCACCTTCTTACCTGTCTATGCTTCCTTTGGAATACCACAACCCAAAGGATTAAAGAGACATCTATTAATCAAATAAACATTAGTTTTTACAACATTTTCCCATATGTTTAAAGGAAGCCCAACATACAATCTCATACTCCTTGTACACTATTATTATCCTATTTATACAGTCAACCACTCCATTTTCTTGTAAAATCCTTGGAACCATTTTCTGCCTATGAATACCATTATAGGAACAATAATATTCAAACTCTTTGCTACAATACTCATCACCATTATCATATTTGATACATTTCAACCTTTTACCCTTCTTATTCTCAACCAAGCTTCTCCATTTTCTAAAAGTTTCAAATACATTAGATTTTTGCCTAAGGAAATAAATACATACCTTCCTAGTTTCATCATCGATAAAAGTGACATATTATCAAGAGCCACTGAGAGAAGATACCTAAGCTGGTCCCCATACATCTATATGCAAAATTTCCAATTTCTCATTTTTCTTTTGCTTCCCATCCTTGAGAAAACTCTCTTTTGTTTTCCATACACACAACTTTCACAAAAATATATATTAACACATTTTAAACCTGGTAAAACATTCTTTGAATGAAGTAATTTTATAATTTTTGCACTCATATGCACAACTCTATTATGCCACAGTATTGTTTTTGAACCCACAACAATTGTTTGATTTTCTGCATGTTGAATTGCAACAACTATTCTTGAACATTAACTTTTCTCTGGTTCAACTAAAGTAGAAGGAATAGTATGACCTAAAAAAGATATAACGTTCCTACTTTCACACCTTTTTCTACCACTAAGGCAACTTTTTTAACCTTTCAATTTTTATCACTAAATGTAACAACACAACCTTCATCATCTAGTTGCCTTGCTAAAATTAAATTTCTACCTAACCTTGAAACATGTCTTACCTCTTGTAGTACTGATTACCATTCTAAAATTTAATCTTGATTCTTCCCTTTCCAACAATTTGATAGGATTCATTATCTCCCAAATAAACTGGCCTAAAATACCCTTGGACATAATCAAGAAAATAACTTCTATGGGGTTTTGCATGAAATGAAGCCCCTGAATCTAACACCTAAGAATGATCAACATTATCAAGGGAAATAATCAAAGCATCCTCATCAGATTTATTACTTACCACATTTTCCTCTTTATTACCTTCCTTTTTGTCTCCTTTATTCTTTCGAGACCAACAATTTTTTTTTAAATGACCCAGCTTCCCAAAGTACTAGCAATCCTTCTTTCCACTGGATTGGGACCTCTTGTCCTTTGATTTTTCTTGTGACTTCTCATGATCTCCAAAATTATTTCCTCCCTCTTTTGTTCTTCCCCTACTTTCTACATTCAAAACACTACCTGATGTGGATGTTTCACCTGATCTTTTCCTACAAATTTTGTCACTCAAAATCACACCAACATCATCAAATTTCAGCATATTTGAGCTAGAAACAAAATTACTAACAACCATTACCAAGCTATTCAAACTTTCAAAAAAAGAACACAAAATAAAAAGACCCCTAACTTCTTCATCAAAGTTTACATTTAAAGAAGTCAATTGACTGGTAACTGTGTTAAATTCATTTAAATGTTCATCAACAGACCCACCTTCTACTATTTTCATATTAAATAAATGCTTCATAAGAAATACCTTATTCAAAGATGAAGGCTTTTCATATAGTTTTGTTAGGGTTTACATCAACTCTTCAGTTCTCTTCACTTTTAAAATATTAAAATCCATTGATTGTGTATAGCATAGATGAATACTGTCAAGTGTCTTTCTTTCCAAAATATCCCAATCCTCATCAGACATAGTTGATGGTTTCTTGGTTTTTCTTGCCAATGGATGCCATAAATATTTCTAATAAAGAGAATGTTCCATTTGCATCTTCTATAATTGATATTTTTTCCCGTTAGATTTAACTACCTTCAATTTACCCTCATCCACCATTACTCCCACTCAAGCGAGAGGTCTTCCTGTAGAGGATACCTGAACACAAACCCACATTTATACCACTTGTTAGATATTGGAGGAAATAAATTGTCAATTAAATGCAGAAAAATAATGAAAACACAACAAATTTATAAAACCCAAAAATTATGGACAGCAAAACAAGAACACCAAAATTAGCATGGTTTACCTAAATCTAGGCTACATCCACCAACAAAGGGTCCAAATTATATTAAAATTCTAGTAAATAAACTTTACAATGACATGCAAAGACATTCAAAGACATGTAGAACCATGCAACAACATTTTTCCACACTTTTCCCTCTATTGATTTTACATAGCCTTTATTGTGTGTTCCTGCGACGCTTCTTGCATTTTTCCAGCAACTACTCTACAAATTTCTTCTAACATTTTTCATGAATTGATGCTCTCAAAAACTCATCATTGATTGTTTGTATATGCTCCCAAACATGTCCCATTAATTACAAATGAAGTGTCATCATTGGTTGTGCCTCATGCACCCAATAAAATGTTTCCTTTTGGGTAGCTACATTTAATATTTCCAATCGTCTTATAACTTTAAATTAAAATATTGTAACTAGATACATTTCCAACAATTAATATTTGTTTGTAACCATTCTTTTAAATACAAGTGCATCATAAATATTTAATAAGTGCAATAAATTATTAAATTAAAATAATATGAAGATTTTGTGACCAAGTTTGATTGGTCTCCATAACACAACATTAAGCACATGGAAAGATGTATTAGATGAATGCCAAGACATATTTCTCAATGATTTACCCTTTTTGAAGCATGACAAAATTTTTATTGCGGAAGCTAGAGGGTTTGGTGTTAGTGCAATGGCATTCCACAAACAATATTTCATGGACGACATTCCACAAACGGTATCTCGCAATGAAATTTCTGCAAATTTGAGTTTTTTCAATTTTAGCACATGGGGAAATGGATTAGAAGAGTTCCTAGACCTATTCCTTAATGATTTGACCATTTTTTTAAAATGTGGAAAATTGGATTGTAGAAGTCGGAGAGTCTGGCGTCGATGCAACAACATTCCAAAAATGACATTTCAGAGATGGCATCTCATAGACAACATTATGTAATGAAATTTCTGCAATGTCTAAAAACTTAGCAAATTTGGCTCAAACCTCTTTAGGCATGTGGAAGTATGAATTTTTTGGGCACTATATGTTAAAAAATTAAAGTTTGCACCCCCTTTTTGAAATGCAGAGATTCAGACTGTGGAAGTCATAGGGATTGTCGCCGATGCAGGAGACCCCAACATCCGCATAATGACTTCCCACATGAAAAGTTCCACAACTCCTCCAAAATTAATGAAACCTTGGAATTTCATTTAGGCATCATGGAAACATCCCAAATCCAAAGGAAAATTGTCCCAAAGTAAAAAAACAAAGGTGAAAGCAAAGCCAAAAGAGTGGGAGTCCTTGCCTTTAGCAAGGCATGTTCAAAAACCACACAACAAGTGGAAAATTTGTTGGGGAAATGCTCTAGAGAATTTCAATGATAAAATGGAATCACAAACTCAGAATTTATGGTTCCAACCTTCACGTTAGGCCCAAAAAATTGAAACACTTGGCCAAAGGATCAAAACCACTAGTTAATCCAACCTTCAGTATACTAAAAATACAAGTGTGTGCAAATGTATTAATTACCCTCCCTATGTAACTACAAGAACCTAAGCTCTATCAATTAAAGCTACATTAATTATTCTCCTTAAAAAGCAACTGAGGGGTGATCCCACAATACTGGTTTACAATTTTTGGCCAAATTGGACACTAGACTGAATTTTTCTAGCTAAATCTTCACTTTTGAGCACCTATAGCTACTAAACCATGAGAAATTTGAAGATGATGCAAAGTAGTGATTTGTGATATTTTTCTGTAGATTCTAAATATATTTTTTTCAAAATTTGTGGAATTAGATTGCACTTCTTTTTCTATCTCCTTCGAAAACTAGTTTTTTTTAGTAAACACCATTTTTAAGGAGTGATGCTCATTGTATACAACATAACCTTTTTTCCATGAAAGATAAAATTCTATTTTTTTATGAATTTAGATTTGTAACTATGATATCTGGTGCTTCCAATTGGTTTTATAGTCTTTTATTAAATATTTTTTCCTTAATCAAGTTTCAAAGTCAAATTGATTACAATTCAGACATAGGCGAACCGTATATAACATAACTATTTTTGTATGTATCAAAATTCTTTTTTTTTGTTGGATCAAGGACATAAATATCTAGTGCACTAATATTTTTCAATTTTTTTTTGATAATATGTTATTTTTCCACATGTACAAAATGAAGAACTTGATTTTTCGGTGAAAAACCTATGGGGTATGTGTAGGATCATCATGGAAAAAATAGGCCCTTAAGTGGCAAAAAATTTAGAAAAATCAGAGTTAGGAAACTTGACGTAAAAATTTGAATAAGTTATCTATATTATTTTAAAAATATGTAAGAATAGAATATGTAGCAAATTGAATGTAGTTTCTAAACTACTAGGTTTGTTTAAAAGGAAAAAAAAATCTATTTGGTGAAAATTTGAAATTTCAATGCAGTAGTACTTAAATTTTAGGGAAAAATAAGAAGTAGGTGTCTTTGACCACCCTAACCACAATAAAATGATAATATTTTTTCATAATATTTTAGATATAAGTAGAGGACTCATGCCCTGATGTGATGCATAATTTTTATTTTTTCCAAGTAAATAATTAATTATGATTTTTTATTACAAATTTTAGAAAATATAAAAGCTCGTATGTCGACCACCTTAACTTGGTCAAAACTTTATGAAATTCAATTTTTCTTTTTAAATCCTATATTATGCAAAGCATATAATGTGATGCATGTTTTGGATTCAAAAAATGTGATATCATTTGAAAGCTATAGATGTTTTTCAATCAACCTATCAATCAGGACTTTAGTCGTAATTTGAATAGGAAATGAATAATAATTACTTATTAAATTCAAAGTAAAGCATAATTTATATTGGTGGAAAGTTGAGAATCTCCTTTAAAAACCCTTTTCATTTCATCAATTTTGGGTAAAAAAAAGTCCAACCACATACCCATCATATTGCCACTTTTTGGCCCATCATGATCCTGCACATACCCTATATTTAATCAAACTAAAAAAATAAATACATAATAAAACCAAAACATATTAAAATTATATTCGTTGGATAGCTCATTCCGAGGACTACCATTGTCTAGTTGGGTCTATGAATTCTCCTCCATTTTCATCCTCAACTCGAGCTTTGAAGGGAAAAATTCTTGAGTTTTTTCATGGCAGAGGGGGAGAAGGGGGAAAAGGGGGGTTCGAGCAAACCCCCCTTTGAGGTTTGCTTGAACCAGGGTTTGAGAGAACCCCCTTTCCAAAAACCTTTCTTTTTTTTTCCTGGGAAATGTGGGACCTATTATTTAATGGGTTCACTCGAAGGGGGGTTCTAGCAAACCCCTTTTGGGTTCGCTCGAACCAAATGTTCATTTGAACCCCCAAAAACCAAAATTTTTTGCATGGGGGCATTTTTTGCAATTTTCCTTCCTCACTAGAATTGTAAACCAGTTTTGTGGGTTTACCCTGGGACATTGCCTCACTACCAGTCAAGTTTCCATATCCTTGACAAGGTTGTCACTATGATTCTCCCAAACATTGCTCTACTGCCATCTGAGTGTCTATAACCCCGATAGAGTTATTTGGATCCTCTTGAAAGTTGATTTTTCTTTTGATTTTCATTGTTTTATTTTCTTTCTTTCATTTTTTTGATTTTCTCTTTAATTTTCCTTTTTTCATCTTTTCATTCTTTTATCCTTTTCAACCCACAAGAAATGAAGCTCACAATTAGGGTTGAGAATCACAGTGCTCTTGAAGTAGAATTTAGGATTTTTCACTTAGCTCAACTTAAAAAAGGAACCTACAGTGACCTTAGGATTCTTAAAATGTGTGAAAGGTGTAAGATTTTAGAATATTTTAGAATCAAATCAAACCAACAACTCATCTTCTTTGAATCAAACATCTAGACCATTTGACACTAACAAAAACCCTTCACCATCCATTCTGAGAACATGATTACTGTTTCTCAAGGAAATAATTAGAACAAACCCAAATAATGAAATGATTTTTGTATACACAAAAATTCCCTGTAGAAATTAAGGGCACCCCAAACCGAAGAATAAAAGAAAAAGAAAAACCAAAAGCGAACTAACCTACAACAATCTAACCTATAGAAAATGACCTACACTAACCAAAGTGGGAAAGGAAAGCGAAAGAAAAACTATTTTACTCAAATAAAGTTATGTACAAGGAGACCCAAGATGAACCATGTTCAAAAAAGGAAAAATGGTGTTCAACCCTTTCCGGTTCCTTAATGCATGCATGAGAAATAGGATGATAGTAATAGTCCTAAGCCATGCAAATTCATCTTTATATTCAACAAAATAAATTTTAGTATTGCAACATTCAATCTTAATGGCATGATAAAAAAATACTAAGGTAACTCATCTAGCCCATGGTCAATCTGAAAACAAGTTCTATTTCCCACATCACCATAGTTGAATTGATAAGCATGAGCAGTCATAAAAATAGGGAAAGATACAACCTAGATGTCGTCTTGTGAAGGTAGCGATCATTGATGGTTTAGGGCATATATGGCATCATCTATCCTTGCATCATTAGCATTAGGAGGATGCAATTGATGGTGCAACATTCCTCTTGCATCATAGATCTATAGATCACACTCAGATTTATTAGGAAACAAAAACTGTAAAGGATTGAAATTTTCCAACTCAAGTAACATTCTACCTGATTCTCTAGTTGTGTACGATGAAGGAAATGAATCAACCAACACTTCTTCAAGACTATCCTCATGATCAAAAATCTTCATTGGTCATCCTTCAAGAAGGCCTGCACTATCATTTCAATCATCTGCAGTCCTTGTGTCTATTTGATTGTTGTCCTTAAGAGGCATCATGGCATATTCATTAATTTATTGTATGTCCACTTCAATTTGATAATGTTCTACATTATGAGGATATGATATGGACAAATATGTTCTACTGAAATAGTTGGAATGTGAAAGGAGATTAGAATCATACAAGGTAAAAAGACTCCCTAATGTGGCCTATAGTTGGCATGCTACATTGCTCGTGATGGCATTCCTAAAGAACTCTTTTCTTTTGACTTCTTTTGATGGTTCAAGTGTGAATTCCTATTAATATTCGCTGGTCAAATCATGGTATTTTTAGGTTGCTACTCGTCAAAATGTTCATCCATTTCTTCGTGTTCACTACTGTTATATGCTAAGGCATCTTTTTCTTCATTTGGGACTTCGACATCTTCATCATTCGAAGGTTTAAGTAATATGTCCTCACCGTCATGGATTGTGAAAATATCCAGCTACCTCGTGTCATTATAATTCTACATCTTAGCTCCAAATGGAAAGAAATCAGATAATGGATCTACCATGTCAAGAGGACTGAAAGCTAACGCATAATTTTCCTCTAAGGATTTATCAAGAAGTTTATCATCAACCATATGTAAATCATCTGCAAAAGATGAGGACTCTTCATTACCGACAAATGGTACAACACTTAGATCTGCTTTGTCATCACTTAGGTTACAATATACCTTCTCCATTGTTGTCCCAAATCTATTTGAAAACTACACTTAGCTAATCTATCCTTTGACTCGGGTTCTTTTACCTTTGATAGACTTTGTGAAGAAACCACCGAGGACTTTGCATTGGGCTGCTTTATTTGTTCCTTGACTTGCTTGATTGTTGTTTGACACAACTCGCATGTGAACTCCAAATGTGTTAAATCATGTATCCTACAAAAACTTGGTAACAAAAATTCCCCCAAATCTATCTGGTATTGTAATTTTGACCAGTCCCTCATGAGCCTTATGATGAGTTTATCTTGTCTCTCTAATACTGCATCTTCATTAATTCTTGTAGAAGAGACCTGATCAACGACCTTGCCTCCTTGTGACTCATCTAAATGTTCTATTCTTGGTACCAAATTACTTAATTTGAGAGAGATAATGTCTTCAGGTTCCATTTTGTCAAACACTCATCCTCAGTTTTTGTTGGCCCAATGATTTCAACTTCTTTCTTATATTCATCATTTTTGGCACCCGTTTCAGCATTCACAGCTACAGATTTTCTGATTCAACATTTTTTGTACATTCCCCTTTAGCTGCCAATTGTTCTTTTGCTTTAGTAGATGATCCCTCTTCATTTTTGGTCGGTTTCTCTATTTGGTAGAAACCACTTTTAATTTTATTGATGACATATACACATGAAGAGAAGGTGAGTTCTAAGTGAGGTACATTATGCACCTTGCACCACCCAGAAAACAATGCTTCCTCTAAGCTTAGTTCATCATCACTGCTCAGTTGTTCCTTGATTAGATTTTTGAAGTTTTTGATCATAGTATTAGTAATTTCTTCATCTAAATCTAGAAGATCTAATTGTTTATGTATGTCCCAAAAGAAAATTTCTCCCTATAAGGCCATTTTAATTCTTCCCAAGAAGGTTAGACATTCCAATTCATTATGCCTACAATTTTTATGAATTCTGCATTTATTTGATAATGCCAAGTGATGCAAAGGTTTCTTTAATCACTTATTCAAAGATTCATGAAGATGAATAATATTAGTTTGATGGCTATCCTTGCAAAAGGAGATGTGAGATTGCTGCCCTCCATTTCAACTTAGATTTTTATTTTCAATTTTTTAATTTTTTGATTTTTTGGATATGAAGAGATCTACCATATCTCAGATTTATATATGGAAGCTTGTTCATCTCCCAGCTTTTTTTCTTTATGCTTTCCCTCCTTCTATCACCATTTTTGTTGATGGGTGTTTTTAGCACTACAACAACACAAAAAAAATACAAGTATCCTATCTCTCTTGAAAGGTAACCTTCCTCAAAAAATTATAGAAAGTAACCCCAAGGTCTCTAATGTCAGGTCTTGATGGTGCATAAATAGCTCAGGAATAATGTGATTTGCTGGTAATAACAAGGGGATTTTATGGTTTTACAAAACTAGATTTTCTTAGGTCTATATTAAGGTTTCATAAATCTTAAGACTACAAATGTCGATTTAGAACAACAATCTGAAATTTACTTCAATCATCATATATGATAATATAGTGATGTTGAAAGTCTAAAACTAACTCAAATTTTAAAGAAATATGAAAATATATAAGGTTTCAAGAGTTATTCTAATTCTAAAAAACCATGGATAGTAGTGACAAGGGCAAGCATTAAGGTAGACAGGATCCCAAAACTATATTTTGTTTAACTAAGAATTTTTTACAGTGTCACAAAACCAATGCTAACTTCTAAGGTTGTTACAAATTTTCAGATTATGACATTGATACATAAAGCACAAACACATAGTTCAACTAGAGTGCGGTAATGAAATAAGCTCAAACTAGCTTTACATAATTACTCATCATCAATAAACCACTAAAAACATGAGCTGAAAGAGCATAACATACTTTAACACATAGCCACCATAAAATTGTTCATTAACTAAAGAGCTGGAAATAAAAATAAAACTATAAATAAAGTAAACTGGAACTGAAATAAAATGAGGCTGAATCATGCACACATTAAGAGTAATACAAAGAAATCACCCAACTTCAATGCTTTCTTATATATTGCTTCAGAATGTCTCTTACAACAACTCATCTCTCTCTTCTCAAATGAGGCTCGGATGCCCCTATTTATAGCTTTTCAAAACCCATATTTACTATAGCTTAGGGTTTGCATCATATCCAATGGTCACACCCACAAAAGGATATGAAAATCATAGTAAAACCTTTCCTGGGAATTGGACATTCCAACAGGTGACTAATATCTCTCTATGGACATTCATTTACTTGTCAAACCAGGGGACGTATACTTTAAATGGCGCAACACAATATATGCACTAAGAACTAGTTTCAGTCAAAACTTAACAGAAATAAATACTTGAAAATGATTCTATCTGTGCTACAGAAAGATAATGCAAAGTTCTATTAACTCAACCATGATTTGACTAAAACAGAAACCATAAAAACTACGACTAAAACACAAACTATGAACTGGCCTTATGCTGCAGGAACAGGCACAGGGATGGATTCCTGATGCTGTAGGAGCAATACAAGACTGAGTTTGTATGAAAACTTCAAAGATGAAAGCTAACTGATGATCAACAGAAAATAACAGCTAACTAACTAGCTACAGATACTTACTAAGTGGGCCCCCTTAGCAAGCATCTACTGATTACGCAGGTGCTGAACTCAGAACTTCATCAAAATTTATTCATGAAAATAGAATGGTATACATTGCTTTGTTGATATGGAACTAACAACAAACTTTGTCTCTTGTCAAACAGATTCTGCTTTTCATTATCATCTGACTCTTACATGGTGTCTGCTATATCTCTATCACTATGCTTCTATTTTACTCTAACTATCATCTCCCTTTTTTAACTCACGTAGGAGGAGTACTTTATTTAAAATCAGGAGAGCAACTAACTAACTAACCCTATCAAAGAAAGACGTGGAAGTAAAGTGTATCCCAGAATCAAGGAACAAACTTCATAAATGAATTTATGCGTTCAACCCAATCTAGTGAGAATCTAGCGCTCCACTCTTTCTAGATTGACTGTCATTAAAAATCTTTCCCAACAATTTCGGTCAAAGAGTCTTTGCCAGAGCTTCCTCGAAGTCATGTAGGAAATATACTTTACTGCAAGGCCGAGATCGGCTGCGCTTGACTCGATCATACTTCTTCAATAACCTGCAAAACAAAAGGTAACAGATGTGAAAGAAAAGGTGTATGGCACATACACAATATCTGTTCATTAATCACATATTTAAATTTATTTCATCATTCAAAAACTGTATTCGATATACCAGTCATTTAGGGAGCCAACGGGGTAATAAATGTAGTCAAGTCAACACAATAAGCTGCAGGAATATGAAAATGTTTTGCTACAGGATATCCCCATAAAAGGTTTCAAAAGAGTTTTAAACAACCACGAATAACAAAAGTAAAAGGCATTAAAAGTTCATCATAATATCCAAACTATGAGCACATTTTGAGCTCATCATCCAATACGAGTAAAATATTTCCAAATATAAAACTGGTTCACATGTGAACCTAGAAGAATGTATAATGTCCTTTATCTTAGATTTTATATTAAGAAATATCAAAAGGGGTCCAACACGTACTTCGAGGTAGCTATTTGTTATGAAATAACTTGCACAATAGAAGAATATGATATGAAATATGCTGCAAATACTTGATAATAACCAAGAATAACAAGCCACTTCGAGGGGGAAAACCTCCAAATATCTCTAATGAGAACACACTTCACAACTTGATCATGAAATAAGACTCACAACCTCCTATATATACCTATTTATGCCAAGGATATCACCTAGGCTGACTTAGACACACCTATATAAGACTTAGGCTGACCTAAACAACTAAATAACAATATACTAATGATAATATGACTTAATAGAGAGTTAAGATAGCCACAAGCCGACTATTCATAACCGATGTACCATAATATTAAGGGTGTAGCATGCCCTTCTTCTTCAAAGAAGCATTGTCCTCAATGCTAATCAAGTTTGGAAACTTTTGAATGAACTCCTCGTCTTCCCATGTGGCATCTTCAACTGGTAAATTCTTCCATTGGATGAGATACTCAGTGATAGTTCTATTCCTCATCTTCTTTGTGCGTGTTTGGTGAATGCACTCTGGTTCCAAAATGATTCTTCCTTCTTCATCTAGCTCGAGAAGTGTTGTTTGAGTGGGAATATTATGCCTGATTACCTTCTTCAAATAGGAAACATGAAAAACTAGATGTATCTTTGTTGTTGGTGGCAACTCAAGCTTGTAGGCAACACTACCGTTCTTCTGCATGATTTGGTATGGACCATAATACTTTGGAGACAACTTATTATTCTTTCTTTGCTGATTTAGTGAGATTTGCTTATAAGGTTGCAATCACAAGAAGACCCAATCCCCAACTTCAAAACTTCTTTCACTACGATGTTGGTCTGCATGTTGTTTCATTTGATTTTGTGCCATGGCTAAATTCTCGTTGAGTCCTAAAAGTACTTGTTGTTGATGAAGCAAGTGGTCTTCTACTGCCTAAACTCTTGGGGACACCTTAATTGATGATGTGATGGAAAGAGGATGATATCCATAAAGTGCCAAAAATGGAGACATTTTTGATGAGTTATGAAAAGAAGTGTTATACCACCATTCCGCAAGTGGTAGCCAATCTACCCACTGAGACTGCTTCTCTGAAGTGAAGCAACGTAGATAACCTTCCAAACACTTATTAACAACCTCTGTTTGCCCATCTAATTGAGGGTGGTATGAAGAGCTAAGAGCCAATTGAGTACCCAAACATGAGAATAAATCTTTCCAAAAGTGACTAGTGAAGATAGGATCATGATCACTAACAATGAATTTAGGTGTACCATGTAGCTTTTGGATATTCTCCAAAAAAGTTTTAGCCATTGCACTTGCTATAAAAGGATGTGCTAATGCAATGAAATGTGCATATTTAGTGAGCTGATCAACTACCACCATGATGACATTATGACCTTTAGATTTGGGAAGCCCTGTGATGAAGTCCATGGATACCTCTTCCCAACACTGGCTAGGAATAGATAAGGGTTGCAAGAGATCTGGTGTCTTAATTGTCTCCCCTTTATGCCTTTGACACACCAAACATTCAGCCACAAATTTTTGAACATCACCCTTTAGCCCTTCCCAAAAGAAATCTTGCATGACTCGATGATATGTCTTCAAAAATCCTGAATGACCAACAATTTGGAGACTCATGCAACTCTATGAGAATCTTGATTTTAAGGTTGGAATTCTTGTAGAGATACAAATGCTCTTTATACCAAAGAGTATCTCCCTTCCAAAAAAACTTATCTGAACTACTAGGATCACTTTTTAATTGCTCGATGAGATTACTTGTTGCAACATCATTTTTCCACTTTGCTTTGGCTTCCTCCACCCAATTTGCTTGTAATATTGAAAGGGCACACAATAAGGCTTCATCTTTCTCATCCTTCCTTGACAGTGCATCTGCGACAATATTTTCTTTCCCTTTCTTATATACAATCTCAAAGTCATATCCTAACATCTTAGTGACCCATTTTTGTTGCTCTTCAGAAGATAGTCGTTGTTCCAAAAAATATTTTAGGCTATCATGATCTGTCTTAACCTTGAAATGTCTACCCAATAGATAAGGCCACCATTGTTTCACTGCATGGAGTATTGCTAGCATTTCCTTCTCATAAATAGGTTTTAGTTGATTCTTACCTTTTAATTGATGACTCTCAAAAGCAATTGGTTGACCTTCTTGCATGAGCACTGCTCCTACTCCATTTCCAGAAGCATCACATTCCACAATGAATTCCTTAGGAGTGGCAAGTACTAGAGTTGTTCACATAGCCTCCTTCAATCTCTCAAATGTTGTATTGGCAGACTCGTTCCAATGAAAAGAATCCTTCTTCAATAGAGTGGTGAGAGGTGCTGCTATACTACCATAATTCTTCACAAATCTTCTATAGTACCCTGTCAATCCCAAGAATCCTCTTAGTTTCTTAATGGTTTTTGGAATAGGCCATTCCATGATAGCCTTAATTTTGTTAGGGTCCACCTTTACTCCTTCATGTGAAACTATGTGTCCCAAATACTCCACCTCTGTAAGACCAAAAGCACACTTGGATGGCTTAGCATAGAGTTTATGATCTTCAAGTATTTGCAATGCTTGGTCCACATGTTGCAAATGTTCTTCCCAAGTCTTGCTATAAATCAAGATATCATCAAAGAATACTAGCACAAACTTTCGCAAGAACTTCTTAAAAATGGAATTCATTAAACTTTGGAATGTAGATGGTGCATTGGTAAGACCAAATGACATCACCAAAAATTCATAATGATCCTCATGAGTCCAAAATGATGTATTACAAATATCTTCCTCCTTAATCCGAATTTGGTGATAACCAGATCTAAGATCTAACTTGGTAAAAAACATAGCTCCATTTAATTCATCTAGCAAATCATCAATGACTGGAATTGGAAACTTATCTTTAATGGTGTACATGTTGAGCACTCTATAATCTGGACACATGCACCAAGTATCATCCTTCTTACGTATCATCACCATAGGTGAGGAGTAAGCACTTTGGCTATGCCTGATGATTCCTGCCTCTAGCATCTCTTCAACATTTTTTCTATCTCACTCTTTTGTATGTGTGGATACCTGTAAGGCCTAATGTTTAGTGGTTGGCTCCCTGGGACTAACTGTATGGCATGATCATGATCCCTCTTAGGAGGAAGTCCTTTAGGCATATCTCCTAGAACAACTGAGTGACGATCAATTATAGCTTGCAAATCTGGATGAGTAGGAGTATTAGATTGAGAGATTCTAATGAACATAGTTGGGCCACAAATCCATCCACTCCTTTCTTAAGCAAATTTTGCATTTGATGAGAGCTTACCCTTTGTGGAGATTTTTCCTTCAACCCCCTTAGCTCTACTAGCCTTCCTTCTGATTGAAATCTCATGAATAGTTCTTGGAAGTTCATCTCAATTGTTCCTAATGTAGTAAGCCATTGTACTCCCAAAACAATATTTGCTGCACCCATGGATATCGCATACATTGGGGTATCAAGTTGATAATCTCCCATGGATAATTTAATGCTATGACACTTCCCTGAACAACTAACGTACCACCATCTGCAATCAAAACTTGAAACTCTGGAGCTAGATATATGAAACAATTTAGGAGTAGCTAACTTTTTGTTGATGAAATTATGAGTACTACCTAAGTCGATCAACACTGTTACCTTCTGCTTCTTTAGGAACCCCACCACCTTGAGAGTTTGTGGAGCACTAAAACCTGAGAGTGCATGACAAGAAATGATTGGTTGAGAATCATGTGATTCCTCATTTGAATCCCTTTCATCTTCTAGTATGGGTTCCTCCTCTTCTTCCTCATTGGGACCTTCAATATAAAATAATTTCTTTTCACTACATTTATATCCTCGACTATATTTGCTATCACAATTGAAGCACAATCCTTTTTCTCTTTTCTCCTCAATTTTTTGTGGAGTAAACTTAGTAGGTTGTGTTGAATATCCTTTCTCTCTTGTCATATTAGCCGCTTGCTTCTTAGGGATCAAATACTTCTCCTCTACCCTGCGTGCTAAGATAAAAGACTCATTTATGGAACTAGGGATAAACATGCGTACGTCATGTTGAATGTGATCTTTGAGACCACCCAAGAATAAGTCATTCAAGTTTTCCTCCATAATTGAATCCACCCTTAAGGATAGATTTTGGAATTGTTGAATATAATCCTTAACTGATCCTATTTGTTGAAGTTTAGCTAGCTAGCTGAAGAAGTTGTCTATGACACTATTGCTATATTGTGCTTGGAGTTCCTCTGTAAAAATTGACCATGAGATGGTGAGCCCCTTTTTCCTTCGATGAGTGCAAAGCCAATGATACCAAATGAATTGATCTGGTTCTAAATATAGGGAAGCCATCATGACCTTTTATCCATTTGGGATTTGGTGTACTTCAAAAAAATTATCCATTTGGTTTATCCATGTGAGAGGATCCTTACCATCAAACTTGCGCATATCCACCTTTGGAAATAAATTCCTAGATCCCATAGGAGTACTAAAGCTTGTGTCCATGGTAGCTAACCTAGAATTTTTACCTTGGGCGCTTGAGAACTCCTTTCTTGGTTCAGCCATGTAGGTGCTTAACATGTTTTGTATGTCCGATATATCTCCTCTTAGGTCACACATATCCATCTTCATTGAGGAAATATCTTCCTTGACCTTATTGATTTCCTCATTATGAGTAACATCCTCAATTGTTTCACCGTCCTTGTCAGGAGTCTTCCCTGGAGTGACAACATTCTTTTTACCCCTTGTTCTAGGCCCCGGCATGATGGAAACCACTAATGTTGAAATAAATCCTACAAATGAAACTTAAAGTCTCTAAATTTTTTACTGTAATCTCCTTTGGTATGTCTTCAAAAACCCAATAAAAATTAGACTTTAATTCAACAAGATGTGCGAGATATGTAGATTCTAAAAAAATAGTGTAGAAACCCTAATTTTACAATAATTCGCTTAGTTCTGCTCCAATTCTTTTGAAATATGGACTGTAGTTTCTTCAATATGTTCTTCAAAAACCCTTTAAAAATTAGAAAACAATTCACCAAAATCTGAAAGATATGCTCTTCCCAAAATTGCCCCCAAAATTGAGAAAAACCTTGCCTCTATGGTGCCAAGATTATGCTCTGATACCACTTGTTATGAAATAACTTGCACAATAGAAGAATATGATATGAAATATGCTGCAAATACTTGATAATAACTAAGAATAACAAGCCACTTCAAGGGGGAAAACCTCCAAATATCTCTAATGAGAACACACTTCACAACTTGATGATGAAATAAGACTCACAACCTCCTATATATACCTATTTATGCCAAGGATATCACCTAGGCCGACTTAGACACACCTATATAAGACTTAGGATGACCTAAACAACTAAATAACAATATACTAATGATAATATGACTTAATAGAGAGTTAAGATAGCCACAAGCCGACTATTCATAACCTGATGTACCATAATATTAAGGGCATATCACTATTTTACCCTTTAGCTTTTTTTGTCATATAGCCTATTTTATCTTCTACCTAGAAATTATAAATATTTATCTTATGTCAAATTATTCCTAGGTTCTTTTTACATAATAGCATATTGGACAAATTTCTTTATCATATCCAAAATCTTGGAGTTGGTCGGGAAGTTTGACTTGTTGATGAATAAGGCCTTGCATGAATCCATATGAACATTTATCTTTTCCATTTAATTTATTTACTCCTCCCTCCAATATATAGCACAGTTTCATATGTTGGTTCTTTAATGAATTGATCCTTTATCCCTCCAAACATCCTCAGAAGCACCTGTGTCATAAAATGTCATGATTTAAACCTCCAAAAATATTAAAATTGATTAGTTTATAGTCCATCAAGAAAATTTCATTTTTTGAAAACTTTCCATTTTTGGAAACTTTCCATTTCAAGAAATTTTCCTATTTTGGGGAAAAAAATCAATTTTGTGAAAATTTGCATTTCAAGAAAAATTCCATTTTGGAAAAAATCTATTTCACGAAAATTTTCATTTTGTTAATTTCCATTTTTGGAAATTTTTACATTTTAGGAAAATTTCCTTTTTAGGAAATTTTCCATTTCCTGAAACTTTCCTTTTTTTGGAAATTGATTGTTGGGGAGATTTCACTTTTGAGGGCCGGAGCAATGCAAAAGCTGAAGGGTTCATCACTGGTGAATGAATTTTCACTTTTGAGGGCTAGAGTAATGCAGAAGCTAGAGGGTTCAACGCTAGTGCAACGACATTCCACAAACAACATTCCACTCCACATCGAGATTTGTACAAATCCTTAATGCTAAGAAAATTTGAGTTTTATCCATTTTGGCATGTGGGGAAATGATAGTTCCAAGGCCTAGATTACAACAAACCTTAAATTTTCAAGAGAAGATCAATGTAGAAAAATGGAATGAGAAGCCACAAGGTGGGAATCCATACAAGTCTATGCCATAAAAATAGTGTTGGAGACCTCAAAATCCACATGACGAATTCCTGTATGAAATGTTATGCAAAGGAAAAACTCTTAGCAATTTTGGTTTTTATCAAATTAAACACATGGAAAGATGCATTAGAAGAGTGCCAAGACATTTCTCAATGATTTACCCCTTTTTGAAAAATGCAAAAAATTGGATTGCAGAAGTCAGAGTGTCCAACATCGGTGCAATGGTATTCCATAAATGACATTCTTCAGATGGCATTTCACAGATGACATCCCACAATGAAATTTCTACAAAGTCTTAAAACTTAGCAAATTTGAGTTTTTTCAATTTTAGCACATGGGGAAATGGGTAGGAAAGGTGCCTAGACCTATTCCTTAATGATTTGGCCCATTATGAAAATGTAGAAAATTGGATTGTAGAAGCAAGAGGGTTTGGCACCGATGCAACGAGATTCCACAAATGACATTTCATAGATGGCATCCCATAGATGACATCCCACAATGAAATTTTTACAATATCTAAACACTTGGAAAATTTGGCTCAAACCTCTTTAGGCATGTGAAAGCATGAATCTTATGGGCACTAGATGTTAAAAATTTAAAGTTTGCACCCCCTTTTTGAATTGCAGAGATTTGGATTATAGAAGTCATAGGGATCAACACCGATGCAGGAAACCTTGACATTCGCATGATGGCTTCCTACATGAAAAGTTCCTCAACTCCTCCAAACTTAATGAAACATTGGAAGTTCATTCAACCATCATGAAAAAATCCCAAATCCAAAGGAAAATTTTCCCAAATTCAAAAAATGAAGGTGAAAGAAAAGCCAAAAGAGGGGGGTCCTTTCCTTCAGTGGGGCATGTGTGCAAAAACTGCACAACATACCTATTGAAAGATTAGAAGCAATAAAGATGTTTCTTGCATTTTTTAGTTTATAAAGGATTTAAAGTCTATTAGATGGATGTAAAATCTGTATTTTTAAATGGAAACCTTAAATAAGAAGCATACATGGAACAACCAAAAGGTTTTAACTGTTAGAAGAAGATTATGTTTATAGATTGAGGAAAGCAATGTATGGTCTAAAACAAGCACCTAGGAAATGGTATTCTAGATTAGACTAGTATCTAAAGAAATAAGGGTTCAAGAAAGGATGTGCAAATTGTAATTTTTACTTCAAATCAGAAGGTGAGTACATGATAATTGTTGTTGTATATGTGAATGACATTATATTTGGTGGTAGTAATGACAAAATGTGTAGAATTTGCAGTCCAAATGCAAGATGAATTTGAAATGTCAATGTTAGGTGAGTTGTAATTTTTCTTTGGTTTATAGATAGCACAAAGATGATGGGATATTTATATCTCAAACTAAGTATACTAAGGAAATGATTAAGAAGTTTGGAATGGAGGATAGAAGACCAGTTAGCACCCCCATGATAACTAGATGTAAGTTGAGCAAGTTAGATGAGTTCCCAGATGCAAATTAGACAATGTATAGGTCAATGATCGAAATCTTGTTAGACTTAGCTATATCAATGCCAGATATTATGCAAGTAGTGTGCATGGTTGTAAGTTTTTAAGCTTCTCTCATGTCAACGTAGTAAAAATAATTTTTAGATATATCAAAATTATTGTTGACTATGGATTGTGGTATTGGAAAAGCAAAGATTTCACTTTGACAACATATATAGATGCTAATTGGGCTAGAAGTGTAGATGGCCAAAGAAGCACTAGTGGTGGAGTTTTCTTTTTGGGAAACAAACTTGTTTCCTAGATGAGAAAAAAGCAAGAATCAATCACTCTTTCTATAGTAGAAGCAGAATATGTTGTAGTTGCAACATGTTGTACTCAATTTTTATGGATGAAGTAGAAACTTAAAGACATCAAGGTTGAGTACAAAGAGCATATATCTATTCTTTGTGATAATTCAAGTGCAATAAACATCTCAAATAATCAAATGATGCATTATATAACAAATTACATATTAATCAAGTATCACTTCATAAGAGAGAAGGTTGCAGATGAAGAATTCAACATGGAATATGTGCCCACAAAAGAGCAAGTTGCTGACATATTTACAAAGTCTCTTCCCAAAGAACAATTTGAATATCCGAGGAAAAAATTGGGAGTAATTGCTTCCACATCATATCAGTAAATTCTAGTGATATGGCATGGGTCTAGGGGGAGCTTCATAGATATTTCAGTCATCTCTGGAAATAAAAGGAGAGATCAAGTTTAAGGTAAAATTTGTTTTACAAATTTTTAATGACTTGATGGTTGCAGATTTATGGTTACATTCTTTCTCTTTGTGGTTCTTGTTAAAGGGGGAGAATATCTATAGTAGTACAAGTTGATATCAGTTGGGATTAGTCCAAGGGGGAGCAAGGTCCCTTTTGGGTATGTGTAGGATCATGATGGGCCAAAAAGTTGCAATATGATGGGTATTTGTAGGGTATGTGGTTGACGACTTTTTTTTACCCAAAATTGATGAAATGAAAAAGGTTTTTAAAGGATATTCTCAAATTTCCACCAATATAAATTATTCTTTACTTTGAATTTAATAAATATTTATTATTCATTTTCTATTTGAATTATGACTAAAGTGTTGATTGATAAGCTGATTGAAAAACATCTATAGCTTTCAAACGGTATCATATTTTTTGAATCCAAAAATGCATCACATTCTATGCTTCGCATAGTATAGGATTAAAAAAAGAAAAAATGAATTTCATGAAGTTTTGACCAAGTTAAGATGGTAAGACATACAAGTTTTTATATTTTTTAAAAGTTGCAATAAAGAAATCATAATTAATTATTTACTTGGAAAAAAATTACAAAAAAATATGCATCACATCTGAACATGAGTCCTCTACTTGTGTCTAAAATATTATAAAAAAATATTATCATTTTATTGTGGTTAGGGTGGTTAGATAGACGCTTCTTATTTTTTCCCTAAAATTTAAGTACTACTACATTGAAATTTCAAATTTTCACCAAATAGATTTAAAAAAAAACCTAGTAGTTTAGAAACTACATTCAATTTTCTACAAATTCTATTCTTACATATTTTTAAAATAATATAGATATCTTATTCAAATTTTTATGTCAAGTTGCCTAACTCTGATTTTTTTGAATTTTTTGCCACTTAAGGGCCTATTTTTTCCATGATGATCCTGCACATACCCTTTTCCATTGCTAAGGGGGAAAGTATAATTGGTTTCAGTAGATGCATGGAGCGACCCTTTTCCATTGATGTCAAAGGGGGATAATTTGTGCAAATGCTCATGCAATTGAGATGGGAGAAGTTGAGAAAAATGCTTTTATGGGAGATATGTCTAAGGAGGAGCTGTATTATATGTGCACTCATGATTAGTTTTATTATAATTGGTACAAAAAAATTCAATTGGTGTAGAGTAGTTCCAATTGGTATTAGACCTATGTTGATTGATACATTGTTGGTTTAGTTGGTACAAATCTTGAATTGGAACATTTAGAATTGGTATAGAGCATTTTGAGTATTTGGTTTTTCCATCAATGACAAAGGGGGGATTTTTGGCATAATGTTGTCATTCATGTCAAAAGGTATCACTAATGTTAAAGGGTAGATTAGTGAATAAGGTCCTAGAAGAATTGGTGAAGTATGATAGAGAGAAGAGCATGTTTTGTGAAATTGCAAAGTTGCTCAATAGCTGCAAATATGTCATGAAATATTGTCATGCTATTGTAGAGGTCATGTTCAAAAGTAAAAAATTTAAACTAAGGGATCAGATTTGATGTGATTTTTAAAGAGAATTTGATAGATATGATCCACATTATTAGAAGATGTGTGATGAATATTTGCAGCCCTAGAAGATGTGTGATGATCCACATGATTATAATTGATTTATTTATGCCTTCTCTTCAAACTAGGGTTTTGTAATTAAGCCCTAGGTGTTGTAGTCAGGGTGATGAATATTTTTTATATTTTGATGTTTACTATGTATAGATGGTAGAAGGTAACATAAGTTACAACTTATTCCCTTTTCATCTTTAAAGTTACCAACCCCTTTTCCCAGTGCTACCAACTGTCTAAGTGTTTGCATCACATCAATCCTTCACATCATGTTTTGTTTATTATTGTGGCCTAGTGTTTGCATGATGTGTGATGAATAATTTCAATGGTGGATATTGGAGCATGGAGATCAAATGGCTATCATGAATGTCCTTCACATCACATTTTGAAGAGTACCTTGTCTTTTTCTTTGAGTGATATGTGATAAAGTTAAATTGAGGGTTGATATGAAGTGCAAGATATCTAATAGTTATCATGTTATTGCTTCACATCATTGTTGTGAAGAAAAAGGAAGAAAGGTCATTAGCGATATGCTATGGATAGTGTTAGTGGAGAGTGACATAAGCAAGGCCAAGTGGTGTGTTATGCTTGCATTGCTCAGGTTATTCTCATCATAGTTGGAATAACACAGTGCCAGGCCTAAATGTGATACACTAAAAGGAAACAATGAAGACATGGTATGTCCCCTCTTCAAAAGAGTTGTTGGTTGTTTTTTAAGAACCAAGTTGATCTTCAGAATTTCCTATGGAATTACCAATTCCAATACTTAGCAACCCAAAAGGATTGGCCAATGAATGAGTGAAATCAACAATGCTTTCTTCCTGCACTTTGGGCTTTGCAAAATCGGAGAGGGTGATCCCATAATATATTATAAAAACCTTTACACATAATATCTGAATACATTATAAACAATATATTAATTCCCATGTAATAGCTCAACAAATAGAATGTATCAAAGAAGTTGGCTACTCCTTAAGAACACTCTACATTTAGAGCATGAGAATGGTGAAACTTAACACAAAAATAATAGCAATTGTAATTTATTTGAAAAGTTTGTTTATAATGTGATTTGCGGCTAAATTGACCAAAAAAATGTATTATGAATATTCACCTAGATCAGTGCCTCATCCTAGGAATTGAGTCAATCCCAAAAATTATACAATCTAATAACAATTTAACACAAAATTAGTCAAGCTTTGAAAATACTACATTATAACATTTCAACATTATACTCTCAACCACCACTTCTTACTAATATCCTAGCACTTATTTGAGATAAGCCTATAGATTCACTCAACCATTTACGTTAATTCTTTGAATTAACAAGCAAGAACAAAACTACTCATCCACTGGAAATCAATGGATGACCATTTACGTTAATTCTTTGAATTAACAAGCAAGAACAAAACTACTCATCCACTGGAAATCAATGGATGAAAATAAGATAATCCTCAATTGTATTATTCATAATTCATGAACCAAGTACATACGAGAGAAAGTGGCTTTGAATTTGTACCATTTTGCATTATATTGCTAGTATTGCTATCAAAGATGCATATGTATTAGCAGACTCAAACCTAAGAAAAAACTAAAATATGCTCAATATTCTCTTTACAGTTCTCTTTGTGATCAATTACAAAAAAATGAACCCCATATTTCTGGCCTTGAATTCCTTCTTATAGAAACGAAGGAGAAAAACAAGCTTTGGGCCAAAGAGTACATATCTCACAATTCAATTAGATCATTGCAAAACATGTATATTCCCTTTGCAGTTATATTTGCATCATCAAATGGAGGGAAAACACAAAATACAAAAACCCTTTTCACCCATTGAAGAAGATTCACCTGCCTTCAAAAAGCATGTTTTTTCATTGTAGCAACATCAAAAAATCTCATGCACATTAGCCAAAAAGTTCTCCACATCAGCACCTAAGACAAAAACTTTGAGCCAAGACTTTGTTTTTGTAATAGTTCAACATCTTTTGAATCATAGTATATACATCACTTGCATGATTTTGTTGAAACTAGAGAATTTGTCTCACCATCATTAGATTATTCTAGAATTGCAAGTGTAAGGAGGTATTGGGCATACTCTGGATCATCTTCGACCTCATCTTCCATGGCAACATTAGGTTCCTCCATATAAGAGTCATAAGTCTTGTGGTCCTTATCCTTCTTTTTCTCCCGAGACTTGGTCAATTCCCTTGACTTAGCTTCCTCCATCCTTGCACCATGTTCTTTGAGGAACACACCACCAAGCTCACATTGGTTGCAAAAAACAACTCTACTTCTCAAGTTGTAAGTCTTTTAAGCTTCAAACCCAATGAAAATGGAAAAAAAATTCTCCATAGCCTCTAGCTTCACAGACCTCTTAGGTATATTTGGCATAATTTTAGGTGTGTCAGCCTAGGTTTTAGACTTATTAACCCTTTTCTACTTAGGTTTCATCTTTGGTTGGGGGGATGACATGCTAGGTTCACTCATTTTCTCAGTATAAGAAGCCTAGGGTTTATGAATTTTTACTTATAGGAGAGACCTTACTGGTTTATGCTCTCAGATACAAACTTGCAGAGAAAAACCCTCCCAGGCCACACACAATTCCTACCAGCCCAATATAATTTGTAACTAACCAAACTCTTATAAATCCTAAGCACTTGAGGCCTACAAAACTTCCAACAATTTACTCAACTAATTAGCCTATGCACAATTGACATAGAAGAAAGTGGATACCTACTTACTTGAGAAAATGTCTTCAAAACCCTTGCAACAGCTTGCCTGATCTCCTCATACCTTCTTTACTAGCTCTAGATTAAATTTCTTGGCTCTTGATGACTGTAATTGTGAAATGAAACAGATAAAAACCATATTTATGGCGAATACCTGAAGCATCTCCACCATTAATTCTCAAAATAAATCATGTACAAATGAACTAACCATCAACCACACAAGTTTGAAAACTGGCCATTGATCATACAATGAGATTGATCAATGAACAACTCAGATTGAAACAACAATTTTGAAAATGTTGAATGTAAATAGCCATTTTCCTTCACCCAATTAAACAACTCATGTGGAAAAGCTCTCCAACTTGTTCATGGGCTCCACCATCCATCAAGTAGTGAAAAGAACCTATCATGTCGAGTTTCCTCCTTCCCCATGAGATTTAACCTACTTGCAACTTTCAACGAGGGGGAGGAAGGGAAAGGCTGAGATTAGAGCTCACACCTTCAACATGCATGTGTGTCTTAGCACAAGACCACCTTCCCATGAATATAATTCCCTGACACAATTGACATCTGAGATCAAAAGATCTTTCTTGCATTTAAAACACATGCAAAAGAATCCCTTTAATAATGCAACTTTTATCCTTCATCCTCTTATGGAAAAATATTTCCTCAATATTTTCTCTTTTCTAATGTTCATTTCACCTTTTAAATTTCTCCACATGGCATTCTCCTGCTTCCTTGCTGAGAGATGGGAGATAGAGGTGGGTCCCCCATAGGATGATGGGGAGCATTCAGGATTGACCCACATCATCCACCCTCGACCATTGATCTCAATCAACGAGGTGTCACTACCTTCAAAACCTAGTGGGTCCCTTTGACAAAGGGACAAATGTTTTCAGCCCACTAGCCCGTGGCACTGTTTTAATGCTAAATAAAATTAGATGGGGTGGCGGGGAATATTCTAGATGAAGAAACATCATTCAGTACTTCTCGTGATCTCCTTAACCCACCACCTTCTGACCTTTCAAAGATGTAGGGATCGTTGATGCAGAGGGCACATGGAACTCACCTTCCAGCCTGTGGGAATATTATAATACAAAATAGAGCCTGATGGGGACACAAGGAGTTGCTAGGATTTGACTTTGGTGATCGAACAGTCTTCATAATGTTGGAAATCTACATGTGCCAATAGTTAGTACTTAAAGGGGCCACTACTAGGCACATGACATATGAGGCATAAAGATTAAGGCTAGAGCCTTAGGGAACTAATGGAAAAATTAAACCCAAACTTAAGCACATGCAAATGTTTTGATGAATTTCAACCAACACAAAGATAAGATAGTATTTGTTAATAAAACAATGGGAAACAACCAATATTACTAGGACTCGAGGTTCGGTAACAAAATTGACTCAAAGGCATAAGTCATGACTTGAATGACTAGGAAACAGTGAGATGAGGTCAATGACGAATCATAATGTTTATAAAGGACATAGAATTAAGGGGTTTTAGAAAGGGTTTTAGCAACGCAAACCTAAGGAATGATAATAGATGAAACCCTAAGCCCAGAGACATGATACTAATCAAATTTTGTAGAATTTCAAGGGGAACACAAAACATTTTAGGGGTTACACCAAGAGTGATGGGACGATAATGTGGACAAGTGTCCTGTATGACCGATGGGAAAGTATTAGTGCATCACAAGGTGCCTTTGCATCACAATTAACTCTCTTTGCACACAAATGAAGTTGTGATAGGCAAAGAGAACATGATGGAAATCCAGTGGTGGGGATCAAGGGATGGAGATCAAATGGTGATCACTCCTCAGCTTCACATCATGAAAATTGTGTTTGATACCCTAGATAGAAAAGTATGTTAAGTGGGTACAATGGGCATAAACTAAGAGATAAAGATCGATGGTGATAGTTTAAAGAAGATCAATTTGATGGAATTATTTTAAAGATGGTGAGAATAAAGGATGATTGATAGATTATGGGATGAAGATCTAAGATTGATGGACCAAATTCAAAGTTGAATATTCTCAATGGCTATGATAGTATGAACAAGGGTTTGGTAGATGGTAGTTGATAGAGTGCATGAATTTAATTGGTTTACCTACTCCTACAACCATTTGATTGGTGATGTAATTTTTAGAGTAGAAATCTAGACTGCCAAGGTGATTGAGATCAAAACCAGATCGAGTATACAACAAATTCATTAATTACATATTCAAATTAGGTTTTTGAAGAATGCTATGTTTAGAAAATTCAATGAATCAAATTTTTATGATTATGGAATGTGGCTTTACGAATTGATAAATTTTCAAATTTCTAAGTCATTGGAACATAGAAAATCATAATTTTGAGAAGTGTTGATGGATTTTTTAGGTAGAGTGAGCTTTTGAGGTGGATAGGGAATAAACTAATAGAAAAAGGAAAAGGTGGAGAGGTGTGTTTGTGAATGAGTAGAACCCAAAAAAAATCAAAGATCTTTATCATGGTTAACATTCAGAGTTGTAGAACAAAGAGAGGTGTAGGGAAAATATTTGTGTTGCAGAGATAGAATTTTTTTTTGAGTAGTTGCAAATAAGGTTGTAACATTGAATTGTATTCATTACAAAAAAAATTATTACTTTGCATTGTAAATTTGATTGGTGGGTGCCATCAGATATCTTGGTAGGTGTTGTGTAGGGAGTTGGTGCTTCCTTGCAATGGGTGCTCCTTAAACTAGTGGATTGGTGTCTCCTTATGATTGGTTCCCTTAAATAATTATAATCAAATGTTTGCATTATGAGGCTAGATTAGGACAATAGATCCTAGCAGCTACTCTCACTATGGTTTTTCTCATCTTAGGTTTTCCATGTATATCTTGTGTAATTTGAAATTATGTGTATGTGCTTAATTCTCTTCTTGGTTAATATATACATAATGTATTAAGGCTAAATTTTTAATGATCTACTAATTCACCCCCTCTCTCAATAAATTATTGTGTTCCAACAAAGGTGACTAAATTGGATAAAGGTTTGTACAACAAGGTTAGTAAAAAAAAACCAAGGGATGTTTTTGATGATTTGCTAGATTGCATAGAAATATTACATGGTTTATGAATTTTCTACTTGGAAGGAATTCATTTAGGATTGCATGGATTGTGGGGGGATTTTGGGTAGGTGGATTTGGTTTGAGGTCTATAACAAATGAAAAGGGAAAACCAAGTGTTATGATAGGGATGAAAATATTATGGATTGCTTACGCAGAAGATAGGAGGATGGTTAAGTGAGGGATAGGATACATGGGATTATTGGATGAAGGATTTAGGGTGTGATCTATGAGGATTATGTTGTATAGGAAATATATATTTTCCCCAATATATGGGGTTCAATAGTGCTATGTAGAATATGACATGATATTTGATGATGTATGATGAAAGGATGGACATGTCAAGAATTTTTAAAAGAATGATTAAATTTTGTGCCCTAATACTTATCAAGATCAATATAGGTAGGGAAGATGGATGAAATAAATATGGATTCAATGAATGGATGGAAGTATTCTGACAATTATGTAGTAGATGAGCTAACTTCTCCCTAAATGAAATGGTCCACATAGGTAACTGATCTTACACATGATGCTTTTTTTCCAAATCTTCATCATGACACTTATTAAAAGTGTTATAAGAATGGCTTTCACTATAGGACAAATTATTTCTTTTTATCTTTTCTTTAATTTATATTTTTTTGGTATTTTTTGGATGGCATTGATCTTTAGATGATCATCATTTTTTCTAGTTTTCTTGATGGTTTCAATGTAGATGTTGGTGACATGCTATGCCAATAGTGACCTATATGGAGGATTTGTTTTTTAGTATCTTTGCACTTGTAGAGAACCCATGGATGTCATTGTGATCCTTGTTGATACTAGGGTTGGCCTTATCCAAATATACACATCAAGATAGAGTACCATGTGAGTCCCCATAATAAAGTGTTGTTTCCAAAATACAATCCATTTTTGAGGTAGGATTTTTTACTTTAAGTGAGATGTTGGATTGTGATGGGTGATTGTTGACGTGGATGGATTATTTGGAATTTTAGATGGAGAAATTCTTATTTTTGAAACTTGTCATGGTGGATGATGAAATTTTTAATTTTTTATTGTGATTATGTTTGGAACCAACATTTTTATATTCTTTGCATGATGAAAATTTTGAAGGAAGTGGACATTTTTTATATCTACGAGACCTTATTCTTGTGGATCCATATTTTGATTCATTATTGAATTTGAATACTTGAATTTACTTGATCCAATTTTCTTTAGGATCCAATTTGACTTCATTTTTGTACTATTATTTTTGGACTCAATGGTTTTTGACATTTTATTTAAATGATATTTTTATTTTTAATACTTTTCTTTTTGTTGGTTCCAATTGGTGGGTTGTAGTACTTGAAAATGATGGTTTATGGTGTGATGGAAGGACTAATTGAAGAAACCTTAAATTTTAAGTACTACACTATGGCCTCTATTTAATGGTTGAATTGTATGAGGTTGTCCCCAATATCATGAAGGTATAACTAACATCATTATTTGTTTAACTACTGAATATCGAAGACCTTGATATCTAGAAATTCTACAAAATTGCACTCGTTCTACAAATCCATGCTCATGTAAGCCTAAATATTTTATTTAATAATACATTCTTTGATAAATTATATTTTTTATGGGGTATTTATTGTTTTAGAAGAAATATAGCAACCCATGATTTTGAAATTGAGAAACATTATTGTTTGTTATTTTATCATTTGTGATAAATCCTTGTTTGACAAAAGTATATTATCCTATTTTATAGGATGCTAGATATTTATCCTTGTTGTCTCTTAATTATGTGGTATGTTGATGTGATCCATGCTAGCTTCTTTAACTTCTTGGCTATTATAATCAATGTCAATTTTTTTATTATCTATGTGTTTAAGGGAGGTAAGTGTCCCATATTGGGAAATATAAGTTTTTGGATTATGGATTGGATTAGGGTAACATTTATTTTCACAAATTTCATAGAGTTCAATGAGGGGATCATCTTGAATTTCCTCCTCAATTGTAGGATCTTGATCAAGGATTGGCTCATCTTGGATGTCATGATTATTTGTGATAACTTGATCAAATATTGGACTATCATGGATATCAAATATTTTAGATGGGGTGAATAATGGTGTTTGATATAATGTCTCTTTCTCATTTAAATGATCATGCTTTATGATAGAGCATATTTGGTTATGATTTTAACCAATTTATTGACACATGAAAATTTTATTGGATGATATTGAGGGAGGATTGGAATTGTGTATTGTTAGAAATTAGTGCATGAAGAGAATCTTTGAGTTGTGCACAAGGATTAGGTGATGAAATTCTATGCTTATGGATGCTATACTTAAGGAATTTAAAAAATTTGAGGGGTTTTGAATTCACATATTAAAATAAACATTTTGATGAGATATGACTAGTGATGGGGTGTGATGACATTACCTTGTTTATATAGTTAATTTTAAGATTCTTTTCTCTTAGTCCTTAGATAAAATCCTTAAATGTGTGTTTGGATTGGGATGGAGTGGATTGCAATGAATTATTATATGAAGGATTAGCATAAGAGGTGGAGGCTATAATACTTTCTTGTTTTGGTGATGACAATGAGCATTTGGGATATAGATTGATGTTGAGGAATTTTTTAAATAAAAGATTGGTTTCCCTTCTCAAGGATACGATGATGATGCCCAATGGATTTTTTTGGGGATTCATGGTATAGATTTATTAATTGGCTATTGATATTGATGGTAGATGGATGGATAACTAGAGCTTATGGGTTGATGGTAAGTAGGTTGGAATGTTTGGAGTTTTTTGTATAGATAATAGATAGATGGGTGACACTTTATTTAGAAAATATAATGTTTGATCATCATAATTGTTCTACTAAACTTGATCCACAAGCCTCTTATTATCATCATAAAGATCATACTCTAGTTGATCAACAAGACTCTAATCATATTAACCAAAGAAGGGGATTTAAATTTGGTTGAATATTAGCAAAGTAAGATGAAGGCATGGTTATGCATTTGGATTAGGATGGTACGTGGGATGATTTGGATGGATTAGTTGGTGGATTTTGGGTTTGGATAAAATATGGTTTTGGAGTTAGTGAATTTTTATTTGATTTTAGATCCTAGTAAAAGGTAAAGACAATAATAGAAGACTATTTTGTTTTTTTTTGGTTTTTCAACTTTTTTAGTTTTGAAAATTTATAATAAGAAAAAAAGAGAGTATTAAAAAAATATAAGGCTCAAAAGCATAAGGCCCCCTTTTATTTTTTAATGGTGCGGTTCTAATCTATCAACAATTTTTCACATAGAGCACATCAAAACCCCTAAAATTAATCATTTGGGAGTGAATCTTAGTGTGGTCTGATAGTTGGTACTATATGTACCTATGAATGGATAGACATGGATAATTATGTACATGTAAAATCCCTTACAAAAGGTTTCTAAAATATTTAAATTGGTTAATTCTAGCTCACCACATGGAAGTATGTTGTAATTAACCCTATGGTATGATCCATATTGCTTGCACTATGCTAAAATATAGTTGAAGGAATCAAGCTAGGATACACAAGCAATCTAAGGAATCATCCATATGCGACAAGGAAATGTGAGGAATGATCCATGAATTTAAAAGTAAAAAAGGGTCAAACAATTGGGAGAATAGGGTAACCCACCCTTCTCCTTTACTTCCCCAAGGTTTAAATTTCTTGGGGGCTTAGCTTGAATGAAATATTCACAATTTTCAATAGTTTTTTTCTTTTTATTCACCCCTTGTTATTTCTACTCACCTAGAACACTAGATTTGAAGCTTTCCTCTAGGGTGATCAAATCCCTAGATAGGCTTCATAAGAAGAAAATGAATAAGTCATGTTTTGATTTCTCAAGATAATGTAATCATGCAAGAGAAGAGAATATATACACACACCTTCAAGATTAAAAGATGAATTTATTTAGTTAGCCATATAGATGTATGTAATGTTTATTTTAATTCCTCATAAAATTTTTTTAAAGAAGACACAAAGAGAAAAAGAAAGAAAATATAAAAATGGCCTATAATCATGTCTTCTTTCAACCATCCTAGAAAACCAATGTGTTAGAATTTTAATGTGTTTGAACTTTGGTTTGCAAAAATGATTTGTTTTTGTATTTTTCTCTTTGATGATGAAAAGGTGTTGCATTTAAGGATCAATTATAAATATGTAGAAGATCATTTAAAACATAAAAATGAACTACACCATTAGAATCCTTTTGAAAATTTGATATTTAAAAAAAAAAAAAATCATCAAAAATAAAAATAATATGCAAAAGATCTTCTCATTTTGAATTTGTATTTAGGAAAGAATAAATTTCACTAGTTATACTTGATTTCTAGTGACTAGTAAGAATAAATTACCCATTCCAAATTTTCCATCTAAGAACTATATTTTCAACATATTATAAAGTTAATATTCATTTCTATATTCATCAACCTCTTCAATATTTCCTTACCTTAAAGGGTAAATATTACTTAATTCCTACAAATTATAAATTATCACAATACACTTATTTATCTTTTACTCATTGATTAATGTTGATCATAAAATCTTGCACCTCTCCAAACAATCTTATGGGAAATTCAGTGAATGGGGTACCTTCCTGCACTCCATTGAATGACCTCTAGGATTTTCAAAGAAGTTGGCTCTTCCTTTTTGTTTTGGAAAAGAGAGAAGGAAATGCAAAAACAAAAATTAACAAAGATGGCATGCCAAAAAGGTTTTACAACATTTCAAAACCCTAACAAGTTTTCAATTCTACTAAAATGAAGACATAATTCCATAGACCTTTAATTGTTGAAAGGAGAATGAATAACTAAGGCCTATACGAGCACAAAGAAGTCATTCAAATCCTTTCATGGGAAGTACCCATTAAGGTTTGATAGAATTTGGTGAATCGGAGATGAAAAGTGAGGCTTCAAACACCTTATAGAATTATTTTCCCCAAATAGCATAGCATGAAATATAACTTATCTTTAAAAAGAAAAGAAAGAGTATCAAAACATGATCCAATTCACTATAGATCTAGGTTAGATAATAATAAAAGATAGAACTAAGAATCAACTATCAAGATTATGTCTGAAATATAAAAATTGACATAAAGCATTATCTGTATGAACAAAGAACAAAATGTAAAATGAAGGCCATATAGGCATAGTCTGATATATCTTCTTCCTTCTATTACTTAATATAGAAAAACAATAAAAATATGCCAAGGTCGGATAACTAATCTGGATAGTTATCTTGAAAATTAATTATAAAATTGTTACAGGGTAGTATGAATACTATAAGAAATCTTCTGCCTCATAACATAATTCAAACTCTAATTAGAATTGTAACTAGTGAGAGAGGCTTTGAAATTCCCTTTTATAAGGTAAGGGAAGTGGACAAGCAAGAAACACTCTCCACTACCTTAACAAATACCCTAATAGGTGTCAACAAAAAATGTGGTCCCAAAACCCTAATGAAGATCAGATCAGACTATGAAATTTTGGGAAGTAAATATGAGCTAATTTTTGTGGTGATATTCATAACCACCTATCAATCTGGAACTCTAGGAGTTGCTAAAAAATATTGTATGTCAGAGGAAAATTGTGGCACCATGAAAACCTTAGCTGGAAAAAATCTGATTCAATTGTTGTGTGATAGTAACAGTGTCATCGAGAGAATATTGACCTATGAGATTAAGAAGGAGAAACATAACATCAACACTTGGAAGTTCTCTTCAAAAATGTCATTTCTGATAGTGAAGGACCCTACCCAAAAAAAATTGGTCCACATGGCATAATGACATGCATTTTTCAAAAAAAAATTGAGCTGCTTGTGGGAAAACCCTGCAAGGAAGCCACATGTCATACTCTACATTTGATAGCGATGTGATATCTCAAAAAGCCACACAACCACTACATGGCACATTGTGTTCTTTTCAGCAAAAAGAGAAACTTGCAACCTCCTCAAAAGTGTACCAATGTGACATGTGGGGAGGCTGATAGTAAAGACTGAAAAAGGGGATGAGTGGGAGAACTTGTAGGGAGAAATGAAATAGCAAAAAATATATAAACAATGTTAATAGAAAAAAAAATCTCTATAGTTTTTGGCTACTCACAGTGGGCTTGCACCTATGGAGGCACAAACCCAAAAGAACAAGCTAAAAAATATTTTAAATACATGCGATCCTTGGAGCTTGAGGAACGTAGAATGTAGTTTTTTCCAATCCCAATAAAAAATCAGAATTAGTAGATGCAGAAACTCAAAATCCTAGTCCAAATCAAGTATCTCTTTAAAAGAGGCCTCACCAAATCAATTCCATGAAACACTGATGTGAAAGTAGAGTCTAGCTAGTGGAAGGAGTACCTTCAATTTTTCTGCACTTAGTGATGGACCTATCACTTGGAAGCCCCTGTTTGATTTTCTCTTTGGTCAATACCACTTTGTCAAGTAAGAAGGGAGAAGGAAGTCCCATTTGAACCAAAATTCTAAAATCTTCCCTCATCTTACTGACCTTGTTTGTTAGAGAAATCTAGAAAAAATTTCCTCTTTGTGTGGCCTGACTACAAACTATGAATTCATTCACCTTCTTTGTGGTTGCTCTTTTTTATTTGGTATACTCGTGCTTCCCAAATTATCCTTTGTAGCTTTGTAGATCTTATTGATCAAGCTCTCTAACTCTACAAATAGGGGAGTGACTAAAAGCAAAATATGATCAATCACCAAACCAATATTTTTACTAAGCTCTTGTGCATCTACCATGAACCTTAGAGCTAGATTCAAGGATGTCATTGCAACTTTGATTTTTCCCAATAAGAGAAATATAATTTCTACAACAAAGGGAGAAAGTCAGTCCTTTATGCCATAGCCTTATCTTGTTGGTCTCAAGAAACCTTTTCCCTTATATCCTCCCATAGCTGATTGACTATCTCCAAAGCACTTGAAAGTTCAAGGCACAACCGTTCTATTTTTATGCTGCAGGTTTGCAGGCCAGACTCTAATTTTTTCCTCCCACTTCTTTGTGTCAATGGCCATTTGGGATTTTCAGATCTCTTCTTGGAATTGGTTTTCATGATGCGAAAGATCCCATTGGCCTTGCTCTTGAAGACTTGAAATAATGGATAATTCTTATTGTATCTTTTGTATCTCTTCCATCTTTTCTTTGAGCTATTTTGTTTCCAATTCCATGGCACTCTTTTCTTTTATATTTTCAGATTGGGCCCTAGTCAACCAAATTTGGAAATTGTTTTACTCAAAATTCTCACACAACTATTTTTCTTGATTTGATGCTTTGAACAACTTTCCCTATATTTCTTGTAGCTTCTTTTGTAGGTCTCCACACTCATGATCCCATTGCTCTATTATGTCGAAGAGTTCCTTTTGTTTGCATTGCAATTCATCTATTTCTTCTTGTAGTTTAGATTTCAAATTATCTCCCTTCTTATGCTTAGCCTCGATTTTGATTGAGACCTTTTCCATCTTAGCTAAGATTCGATCCTTATCTATTTGAATAGTTTGAAGCAACATAGTTGCTACTTTCTATTACTCTTGGACTTGCCTCGAACAAGAAATAGATATATCTTTTTCTTTAATATCCACTTAGTGACTATCAACTATGACCTTTAAATTTACCAATTTCTCTTCTTTCTTCTTTATTTTTTCCTCCAACTTTACGTAGTCGATGTATACTACCTTTTATGTAACCTTCATGAGGCCCACCTTTTCATAGGGAAGTACGCCACTTAGATTTATGCGTACAATTTGGATCTCATAATCCTCGTATTGCATTTATCCATTTTGGATACTAGAGGCTTCATGGCTAAGATCATTAGAGACCTCCATTCTTTATCCAAAAATGCCTCTAACTTAGGGGTGACAGGTGCTACTACATCCTTCACTAACTGCTTTTTCTTCCTTTCCTTATGGGCCAATTTACACAAGTCCACATAAGTCTGAAGGTCTAGAGGAGACTCAATACTTTGTGCAACGATAGGGACACTAGGATGGAACCCATAATGGAAAAATAGAGGGGTATTCATGAATGGATGACCCTAGGGGAAGGCTAAAGGTATCAGTGAAAAAGGAAGAATGTCATGTCAATAATGTGAGGTGTGTCGAGTGGTCATCAAAGTAAGGGGAGTGGTAGTGGAAAAAGGGGAATATATCTGGAAGTGAGAAAAGGGGATGAAACTTGCAACATGGGTTGCTTTGGTGCTAAAAACTAGGCCTCTAACATAGCAATTAAAATGTCAATCGTGGATGTGATTGAATATGCACATTCTATTACAAGTATGATGGTGTTGTCATTGATGTCAATAGCAAGTCTACTAACTGGTGGTGTAATTGATTTCAACTATGAGGTTGTGGATGTGTAGTTGAAACCTTGAGGAAATGTTGTGAGTACATGGAGCTATCTTTTTGTTGCAAAATCTGAAGATGAGTTGGAATGATGAAATGAGCTAAGATGTTGTCTCTGGTAGTTATTTTTCAAGTGTTTTTGAGGAAATTTGACAGACAGAGTAAATTGTATTGTGCAAGTGTTCATAGTACGTCTTGGTATTGTGCTTTGAATTTCTTTGCATTGATGCTATACCTAAGTGGATCTTATAGGTTATTCGAGGTTGTCAGAGGTTACTATATTCAAAATTTAGGTTTTTGGATTGTTGTGTGTTGTGAGATATTTTCACCAATGTGTGAACTAGTTGTTTAGTGATATTTTCTTTGGCCTAGGAGAAATGCATTTTCTATGTGTTTCTTCATTGTTTGGATTTAGGTTGTGTGGACCTGGAAATTTCTTATAATTTTTGTATCTTTTTGTATTCAAAGTTTTACTTTATTTGATGTAGTATAAAGAGTTTCATTTTTCAGTATGCATGTAAGGGTTACCAGTTGTTCTGAGCTGAAGTTTTTGAATGATGCGAGTTTGATGAAGTGTTTGATATCTCAAGTAGTTCATGAATTACTCAAGATCATGTTCAAGTGAATCATGTTGTCCAAAAATGTTGGCTTATAAATTGATTTGAGGAAGTGTGTACATAAAGTTTATGGTGTTAAACATAGGTGTTGGCTGACCTTGTGTTTAACACTACATGCAAGTCTTGTAGAAGTGTGTTTGGATATATATGGGTCCTAATTAAGAATTTTTGTAGGTTTCCTTCATTTCTATCCACCACAAGAATTTTTAGGTGCTGACCTATTTTGAATTTATATGTATAATGGCTAGTTGGTGATACTAAAGAAGGTTTTTGAGGTTAAGGTTGATATAAATAAGTGAGGTGTTTTTGTGAGTTATGAAAATGAATGAAATGTGAAGCAAGATAGATGTAAGATCAATGTGAGTGAAGTGTGTGATGTTAATTTCAGCAAAGGAGTGCAAATTTTAATGTCAGGGTTCCTAAAGTTAGTGAGTTGAAGGCATCTGAAATAATTCAAGCAAGGCTATAAGATTGTTGGAGCATTGTGGCAGATTTCCTTGTTGCATTGAGAAGTGTTCTATCTATAAAATTCTTCTTCTATCTCCTTGTATTTCTTTCTATGACAATGAGCTCTAGCTATGATCCCTTTTGGATAGTGTGTCTTATTCTGGTAGTGAGCCCTTGTACTAGTTTTTCTATTTGTTATATTGTGAGCTAATCTTCACTGTGGTTTTTCCCTCATTGGGATTTCCATGTAAATTTGGTGTTCTCTTGTGTATGATGTGATTTCAGTTTTTGTTATGTACATTTCATGTTTAATAATTCTAAAAAAATAAGACTTTAATGAATGCTTGTTGATCTAATTACTATTGATGGTTTTGAAGGTTTAATTTGGTACAAATTATTCACCCCCTCTTAGTTGTGTTGCTCATTTCAACAATTGGTATTAGAGCAAGGTTCCTTGGAGAAGAGATTAATTGCTTAATGTAGATCCAAGATGGAAAACAAGATTGCTCTGGAATATCCTAAATTTGATGGCTCAAATTTTGTATTCTAGAAGAAAAAGATGGAAGGATATCTATCTACTCAGGGATATGATATTGTGAAGGCTTATTAGACTACATATACTCCACCTTTGAATGGTCTAAGTACAAGTGCATAAATCAAGGTGCATGAGATAAATGCTAATGCAAGATTTATTATTATGAATAGTATTTCAAATACTAAATTAGTAGAAGTTATGACTTTGAAGATTGCTAAAGAAGTTTGGGATAAGCTAGAAAGAATTTATGAAGAAGATATGAAGGTCAAACAAGAAAGTTTGCAGAACTTGAAGGAACAATTTGAAATGAAGCATATGTCGGAAGATGAAACAATTAAAGGCTGCATAAAGAGAGTTGATGAGTTGGTAAGTGTTATGAGAGGTCTTGGTGCAATAGTAAAAGAATCTAAATTAGTGAAGAAAGTTATCAGATCACTTATAGACTGCTATAGTGGAAAGGTATTTTCTATTGAGGAAACTATTGATTTTGACAATTATTCTAGAGATCAGTTAATTGGTACTTTAATTGCATTTGAAATGAGAAAAATGAAGAAAGGTACAAAAGTTGAGACTGCTTTCAAGGTTGGTAAATGAAAGAAGGTTGAAGATTCAGGAAAAGAGGGTGCTGAAAAGAAGTTGAGTCCACTTTTTGGCCAAAAAGTGGAATTGTTTTCCCTGATTTTCAGAATTTGACACATTTGACCTTAAAATTTGAAGCACTTAGAGATGGAATCTTCAAAAAAGTCACTACTCATAAAATGTAGTACTTAGAGTCTAGTTTCCAAATATGTAATTTATTTCAATACCCAGATTGTACAAATTGAGTTTCAATAGGAATTTCTAAAAACCACTGTTTAAAAGTCACTTTTTTTTACCATACCATGCACATGTACGTCATCCATATTTTGACCTAAATTATCATATTTTTCTAAATCCTTTTGGGAAAATATTTGTAACTCACTGAAGCACGTTTTTGATTTTTTTTGATTTTTTTTATTGAATATTTTTTTTGTTAAATTTTTACTATCCATATTTGTCATTTTGAAAAATCGTCGTGTACGTCATGCATAAGATGACCTAAACTTATCATTTTTTTATTTTAAAAAAAAAATTAAAAGAATTTTATGAAGTATGTTCTCATGTAATCTTTTTGTGAAAATGTTATGTTGATAAAAAGTTATTAAAATAGTAAAAAACCCTGATATTTAAAGTTTATGGACCAATTTTATCAAAAATTAATTGAAAAATAGAAAAATAATCCGATTGTAAGAAAAATTACATATTTGGAATTTGCACTGTCTCATCTATAATGGGTTTAAATTTCGTTGAAAAATTCTACAAAAGAGGTCATCAACCATATGTCCAAACTCAGTATTTTTCTCTAACATTGTTAGGACCTTCAACTTGTAGGTCAAACTAGGTTGAAGGCCTAGGTTCAGATTCCCAATGTTTTTCCTGAACCAGAATACAAGCCAAAAACCCAACCATAAAGCAAATGAAATTTCAAATTTTTAGAAACGGGATCCCGTTTACAAAGTGAGATCTCATTTTGTAAATCGGGATCATGTTTCCCAATATTAAATGCATTGACCATTGATAGCGAAACGAGATCCAATTTTATAAATGGGATCCCATTTCCTTGTCAATGGTCCCCAGATTTAATATTGGGGAACAAGATCCCGATTATGAAATGGGATCATGTTTGTAATAAACAAGATCCCATTTTATAATCAAGATCTCGTTTCTTTCTAACCGTTCTTTTTAATTTACTAGCAAAGTTTACAATGAAGTCTGCAACTTCACATGTATGGTTGACTACGACATATTAGGCTATTTTTCATGAAATTTTGTCTTTAAAGGTGGTGAACTTGCATTTTGGATTGAATTTTTCAAAGGAGGCATCGTGTAAACAATTTTTGAAGTGGAATTGTGTTAGTTTTCTACTCATTTGGAGGAACAAAAGAGGAAGACTTTTTTTTATAGGTCTTCAACTTGCAATATGGATTGGATTTTTGAAAGGAGGCATGAAGAAGATAGTTTTTAAAGTGGAATTGTACTAGTTTTCTACTTTTTTTGAGGAACACAAGAGGAATAATTTTGTCCTTATAGGTCTTCAACTTGCAATTTGGATTGAATTTTTTGAAGAATTTCAGTATTGACATTCATTTGTGCTTCAGAATTTTATAATCATGGGTTCAGAAGCCCGTAATAAGAGGAAAGATAGGAAGACATTGAATCTTGAAGAAAGTGAAGCAAAGAGAGAGAAGGAGAAACAAAAAAAAAGAGAAAGAAGAATGAGAATTAAATCAATGAATGATGGTGGAGCATCCAATTCCATAACTATTGAAGATGAAAACATTGAGGAGACCATGGTTGTAGATGAAGCTAATTTGCAAGAAGCCAATTTGGAAAATAATATGATTATACAAACAAGTCCTAGTATGTCTTCAAATCCCTCTTTCAATGCTATGGAGAATGTTTCAATAGGCACAAGTTCAAGTACATCTTGAAATCCACATTTTAGTGAAATGGTAAATTCATACATGTAGAAGTTTTACAAGATGCTGGACTTAATGATGTTGACATTGATAATATTCAAAGAGATGAAACTTTAATAGAATTTGTTGAAAATGAAAATGAGAATGATCCTTTTGTTGAAAATGAAAATGAAAACTATTTTGTTGATGAAAATGAAAATGAAAACCGTTTTGTTGATGAAAATGAAGATGAAAATGTAAATCGTTTTGAAGTTGAAAATGAAAATGAAAATCTAGAATGTGATGTTGAATTTAATGAAAAAACTTTTTTTTTATAGTGAAAATGATGTTTTTGATAATCTTCCTGGTAAGATTTCTTGGAGGAAAATAAGAACACATGTGAATAGAATATACAAAAAATTCTTTTATTTTAAAAACTTGCATTTCAATGTCAACTAATGATGCAATTGATGAGAATGCAAAAAATGAGGAAAACAATGAAAATGTTAGGATTTTTTGTTAAACCAAGAAGAAAAGATCAATCATTAAAATATGCTATGTCTACTATTGCTAGTGCCATTCAATCTATTGGGAAGAATAGCCCTTCTAAAGATAAAAATGTAGCAAGAAGAGCTATAACAACTGCTATAGTTAATAAAGAAACTTTGAATACAAGAATGGTAAGCAATATTAGTGAATTTTTAGTGACAAAAAGAAGAGAAAGCATAGAAAATGATCCTATCAACCAATGTTGGAGTTTCAATGGTTGACTCATGAGGTTTGATATGAAATTGAATGTTGAAATTAAATCTTTGATTAAAAAATATTGGCATGGTAATACTAGGGTATCATGTAATACTAGAGATTTTTTAAATTAATGGTGGGGTCCAAAGTTCATAATCCTCACCCAAAACACCTATTAGATACAACACAAACTGAATTTTATAGAAATTTTTGTGGTGATTTAGTGTTACCTGGTAATATTAAAATAAGTCAAAGGTCTTTTGAAAAATGTAAACCCTAGTATGTAAAAATTAATAAGCAACAAATATCTTGTTGTTGTAAAATGCATGTTCAATTTCATTATTTTTATGATGTTAAATTTGATATATACGTTGTACCTTGCATACTAACATGATTATACATGAATGTGGTATTAATATGCCACCTAAAGCAATAAGGTAGTTTATATCAGGTTTGTTTTGTCAAAGATCTAATGGTAAATTGTTTTAGTTAAGTTATTGTATTTCTGGACAATGCATTAGCTATGGAAATCTTTCATTCTCAAGAATTGGTATTCATGAAAGTGTTGATAATGATTTTGGACAAAAATTAATAGATGTTAAAAGATTTAAGAATGTTCACTATTCTTTAGAAGATGGAAAAATAGGAAAGAGTTGTGATTTAGTTACATAAAAAGTTAGTGTTAATGCATTCATGAGTGAATTTAAGAATAAGATTTTACCAAAATATGTCATGCAATTTCAACATGCTTGATGGCTTGATGGCCAATTTTGTGCATGTAGAAACACATTTCCAATTGGTACTATACTTTCAGTGGTTGATTTTGCAGAAAATTATACTCTAGCTCTGTAAGAGGAAATTCAATCATAGTATTATAATTCAGTGCAAGTAGTTATGTTTTCCCATATTGTTTATAGAGATGCAGATGGCAACACTGAGGATGATATAAATTTTTTGAGGGAGTATCATTTTTATCTGAGTGACAATCGGTTACACTTGTCAGAGTTTGTTCATTACTATTTCATTATATTTTATAGAAATTTAAGAGAAAGAGGAATCCAAATGATAGAGCACCTCATATGGTCAGATAATTATACAGGGTAGTTCAAGAATGCTCAAATTTTCTATTGGTTAAATAGGGTTCACAAGGAACTTAGTGTCCAACATATATGTAGTTTTTTTGAAGCTGGGCATGGTAAAGGAGAACATGATGGAGGCTGGTGCATGTATCAAAAGAATTCTTGCAAGAGAAAAATTAAAATTCAAGGATGTAGTAAAATTTAAAGATGCACATGGGATTGTGGATTGGTGCAATACAAGATTATCTGCACTTGGTTCGAGTGAGTACTCTATAGTTCATCAATTCTTTTGGCTGGTTTAAGAAGAGAACATTGTACCTAGAGTTGATTGTGAGACAATTAGTGGATCTATTAAATTCAATTCATTTAGGAGTTCAACAGCAAGCACATGGACTATCTGGACAAGGGAGCTTGCATTTTTTTGTCAGTTTTGTATCTCAGGAGATTGGGAAGCATGTGAAAATACATAATGGGTTGAATAGTGGGAGCAAAGATTGTTGACACCTACACAAGCACACGATCAATATGAAAGAACTATTGAAGAAAATGATCAAGTGTTCACATCTGAAGACTATGATAGTCTTTCAGACCTTGTACAAGAACGCAATTTAATTCAATTTATTTCACTTTATTAAGTTATTTTGTAATACTAAATTATTTATATGGATATGCGCAAGTTATTAAATTAAATTTTATTTGTAGGACATGTGTATGTTGTTGTTGCACCTGAGGGGAATGAGGAGGAAATAGAATATTGGTCAAGGATCGTTGTGTGGAGACTAAACATAAGTTAATAGAACCTTGAGAAGATGATGATGGCTATCATTATTCAATAGGTACAGTGTTCCCCTTAAGACATCCCCTTAACCAAATTTTGATAACAAGTTATTGATCCCTTAAGAAATTTTTTAGAACAAGTCTTTGATACCCTTAAGAAAATTTTGAGAACTTATTTGATGATTGTTTAAATGTTTTCCAATAGGATTGGTGGTGGTTGTTGGAACTTGGCACCAAAAAATACCTGATAAGGAAGAATATTCTACCTATATTCAAAGATTATGAAATGCATAAAAAGATTATACACTATTCACATTTGGTGGTGGCAATAAATATAAAACTAGATCGGTATTGTGGAAGACCTACAAATAAAGTGCTATGGACAATTTCTATGGAGGAGAATGAGACAATCATAAATGCATTGCAAAAAAGAGAGGATGAAGATGGTACAATGGAATAACTAAATACAGGTAAATATAGTTTTAGTTTTATATTATCCTTTTAAATAGATTAAATACATGTTTTGATATTGGTCAAGTGTGTTATTAGTTGAAATTGATTTAAATTTTTATTTTATAGATCCTTAATCGATAATCACAAAAAGGGTCCAGTCCATGTACATTCGCCTAGACAACATGGAATACTTAGTAAAAATGGGTAATTATTAGTTAAATTATATTTAAATACATTTTTTGATTATATATTGATATTTCTTATACATTAATAGTTAAAATTGATTTATTATCCTTTTTGTATCCTTAAGTCATCATTGCATTGATCTCATAGTTTGAAACAAAAAGGAGAGGATGCTTGGATTCAACATACACACATGTGTGGAATAATTTTAAATGCAGGTACTTGAGTTGCGTACATATAGATTCTTTTATATTGAAACATAGATTTTTGGGCACCTACTTGTTTTCTATCACTCGGGTTTTTCACCTAGAAGGAGAAAAGTGGGCCAAAAATGCTTATGTTCTCATTAGAAGAAATGGAAAGAGGGGTATGAAATGTGTGTGTAGATGTGTTTAAATGCTGAAAACTTAATGAAAATTTAGATTAAGGAATGTACTCTAACCTAATGCAAAAGTGCTGGAAAACATAATGTGTATTCAAACTATTTGACTATAAATGTAAACAAACTGCAACAAAAAATAACCCAATTGAAGATATGAACCTAGAAGCTAGAAGAGACTAGAATGAGGCTCTGAAAAACTTGTAGAAGACACCAAGAATGCTCACTAGGATTGATTCACCATCCTAGGAAAACGATTCCTATTTTTGCAAAAAGTGTTGGAACTAGTTTTGGGGAATTGGGTATCCAAATCTATGGAAATCATTGTTCGAGCCTAGAAATGGGACTGATTCATGATTAATGGTGAATGAGTCCTCTTCTAGAAAATAAAGGATTCTAGACAGGATTCTGTGGCTTATGATCTACAATTCTATTTTTGAAGATTCCCTGGATCTGAATCTGCAAAACACAACCTATAGACTCTCTCCAGGCTTGAAATAGGGCTTGAAACACCTTGAATTACTTTGAATGAGATATGTACACCTTTTCTCATCAATCCATTTGATAAATCTACATACACAAACACATGCAAAGGGGAAAAAGTGTTGAAGGTTAGGATATAGGGGTTTGCCTTGGTAAAACCCCTTTTAGGTAATTAAACCAAATGATGAAAATGAAGTAATGAAACATGCAACAATGAAGTTGATTACCATTTCATGATGATTTGATCTTGAAATTCTATAACAATAGAAGAAGATTCAACCCTTGAATGTCCTTAGAAGCTTTAGTGATGAATTGCAATGTAAAAACCCTAAGATGCTTGACTTGAGATGAAATATTGATGGATGGATAATGAAGAATGGGTGTGAATTAAGTTAATGGATCTAAAAATGATTTTAGAGATGTGATTTTATAGGAAATTTACCTATTTTACTCATTAATACCTCCTCATAGGTTGAGATGAAGCAAAATTAAACTCAAAATTCACTTTTTCTCCTGCTCAAAGGTCAAAATGGGACCAAACGAGACTCATTCGCCACATGTGGGGAATGGGTACCACCTAGATGGGACTGATTCTCCATGCATGGAAAATGGGTCCCACGGGGGCTATTTTGACAGCTTAGATGCCAAGGAATAAGGAAATAAGGTCTAAAATGCAACCTTGTTGGATTTTTGATCAATTTGAACCTCGAGATGCACAATATAGGTTATTAGGGGCCTATTAGTGATAACATAAATGTAAAATAGGGCTTGGGACACAAAAATCAATGTGAAAGTGTGATTAAATACACTTTACAACACTTAAATGAGGTCCATATAGCCTAGGAATGCTCAAGAACCAATGTGAATGTGCAAGACACATTACAACACTATTTTATCATTAAATTTAAGTTAGGAACCTTCTAGATTGATGTAATAATGTTATTAAAAATATTTTATAATGTTGAATTAGGGATAAATAGGTTAATTAAGTCTAGAAGAGTGTGAAAGTACTTTACAAGACGTCATTAAAAGCATGTTATTTGATTTGCAAGGGTCCAAGACCTAGTGTGGACACATAAAATTCCTCACAACACTAGATTAAGACCTAATTAAGTCCATTTTATCATGAATTAATCCCATTTCAAGCAAAGGGTCCTTTTTTCTATGGCACATTTAGCCCCCACTTTAGTGAGAGGATGAACTTGCTTCAAACTCACACTAAATTAGACATTCAAGAGAGATCCTCATGCATAGATGTAGATGAAAAATAATGACAAAGATCAAAGGAGGTGGCCAAGCCCCCAGGATCGAAGATCCTAAGTCAAGCCCCCAAGATACAAAATCATGCAATGGCAAGGAAGAAGGGGTGAAAAGGATGGATCAAGCTTCGATCATTTGTCCAGCTAGTTGTGGATCAGATCTAGGTTGTTTGTTTGGAAAAGAGAATGTATACTCACTTTGGGGTGATAGAAGATAGGACAATCCACTAGGTGAGAAAGCTCAATTGTACTCACTCTAGGGCCACAAAAATTTTGGCTGTCTACAGGGTGAGAAAACTCAAAACATACTCACTCTAGGGCCATGAAATTGTCCATGGGGTGAGAGGGCCCAAAAGGTAAGATACATAGGCAAGTTGGTATGCACTCACAAACACAAAGGTGGCTATGGGGAAAAGTCATGCTGCTAGTTGGGCTTCCAACTCAACCATATTAAAGTTACACCTACTGATAACTTTAACAAGGTGCCACAAAGAAAATGTTATGAACAAAAAGAAAGGTACCACAGGCATGCAAGTTGCGTTATGCAAGGTGGAAATGATGTAAAAATGTAAAATGCAAAAATACAAAAATGTAAAGATTTTATATGTAAAATGTTTGAAAGAGTCTTGTTTATTTTATGCAAGGTCAATCACTTAGGAAATATTGTGTCTAATGTCTCCAAGAGAGGACCAATCAAAGAATAGTATATTCACAACTTAGGGGATGTAGTGCATCACATTAGGCCACCAAGAAGAATGTGATATGTTGACATAGATCACACTTATGAAGGACATCACACCCAATATCATCCACAAAGTGACGAATGCATCATATAAACAACAAAGCTACACTAGGAACCAAGAATGCACATGAATTATGGTAATGTATGCCCCCCACTTTAAAAGAATTTCTACACATGGTTTTGTGAGCAATTACTTTAAAGTAGAGAAGAAAAAGAAAAAGAAAAAAAGAAAACAAGACATGAGAGCCAACTTGGAAAGCCCTATGCCAAGTCATATGTTTTGAAGTTAGGTTGTGTCATTTCAAGGAAAATGAAAATTAAAGAAAGGGAGTATGTCACATGCGAGTCAATCTTAAGACATGCCATGCACATCTCAAGCTTTCTCTTTATATGTTCATGAAAAGTTAACGAGTAGTCTAAAGAGAAAATGACAATTGGCATACAAGGGATAAGGTTGTCTATGTTAGAAACCAAGATCTGAAATGCAAACCAGAAAATAACCTTCCACAAAGAGAAAAACAAACAAGTAGAGAGATTGCATAAAGATGTGAAAATTGATATATTTGAAGTATAAATAATTACAAGAGATAATTTTCTTTATAAAAGAAAAGATGCATAAACCTAATCTTATTTTGAGAAAAAAGATAGCTCAATAAGATAAAGATGAAAACCTATAACCTAGGAATTAAATAATGCCTAAGTAAAGTTATGCAAGTGTAATTAAATAATTAATTACAACAACACCCCCCCATAAGTGCAACTTAGGGAGAAGTATTATTATGAAAATGATGTGAGATGGGTCCCGACAACAAAGGCCAGATCAGGTACCCATTTACAAATGCAAAGAGAGAGAAAACCCAGTGGGAAAACCCCCCCTCAATGAGATGAACTGCTGCAAAGAATCACTGTAAGAACTTTAATGAAGCAACACTAGAACCCTAAATCCAGAAAGTAAGGAAAGATACTTCTATTTGCAAGAAACCATAACGAAATCACAAATGCAATAGTAGACCCGATGCTAAGGAAAACTAGAAACTCACATACTGGATCAACCCTAGAATGTGTAAGCAACAATAGATGAAAAAATGAAGCCACCCGTAATGATGACAAAATTTGGAAGTTGTGTCTTGATGCCGATGCCAAACTAAAACTAAAACTTCCCCATAAGATGAGTACCATCAAGATTCTAAACATTAACCATAAAAACATGGCCCTCAAATTGAGAAGGATTTGAACCAATGCAGATCAATAACCATAAACTCTCAATGTGAAGTGTGAACCGATGCGAACCAACAATGTGTCTAGCTAAGAAGGAAAGAAGCTAAAAGAAACGACAAGAAACTAGACAAACTCATGTGATTTGTCACCAATATGAAAGTGGGAAGATGGAGATCAAAGTGAAAAAACTACACTCTAATCAAATTATTATGCAAGAAACCCCCCTGATGGAACTTTATCTTAGTTCATTTATTACAATAACCTGACGATTGTAAACGAACAGAATGACAAACATGCATAAATAGAAAATAAAAAAAGACCCTAGATCTGTGTAGAGGCCGGAACTAGCTTTCCAACGCCACAAGAATGGCAAAAAATAGATAAACGAGTCAAAAGATATGTCTCCCAGAGTGAAAACAACAACATGCAACTTCCAAGGCTGAAAAAGGCATCAAAAAGGAAAAACCAAAAAATCACACCTACACCATTGCGTAGAGCGTTGAAACAGTTTTCTGATGATATCTTGTTTGCAAAAAAAAAATGTCGTATGCCCAAGCTATGACTGATTCCATAAAAGTTCTCTGATTCTGCCCAATAAGGTCCTTGTAGCCCTCAAGGGCTAAAAAATTAAAGCCCTTGGTCGCCTGGGTGGACAAGGGGGTTAGCAGCAGGGTCTGGGGCCTAAGCTGCTGGATGCCGATATGACCGGCACAGGTGGCTGGAGGCCCGATAGGGGCTGGACCTAGGTGCTCGGTCGCCCATAAGACCTCAGCAGAGCCAAATGAGCCTGTGGGGGCTAATGAACGGGCCAGTGGGTGGTGGGGTAGGTGGTGGCATGGTGGAGAGTGGAGGTGGCCACTAGGTGGCTAGTGGTTGCTCGGTGGTAGGAGGGTGGTGCTTTAAATTTATACGGGCGGCACACAAAAACCTTTAGATTTTTGATTTTTTTAATATAGTTTTTAAATTTTGTTTTGAAATTTGAACCTCGAAAATAATGCCTGGGGGCCATATGACCCTCGGGTAAAAACATTTTTCCTCTCCGGATGACTGTGTCCAAACTAAACAAACTTTATATGAAAATAGGTGTTTTTGGGCACTACGAATCCAATGGCAAGGTCTGTTTTGGCCCAAAGGGCCTAGAAAATTAAGCGACCCCTAGATCTATCAGAAAAATCATCAAGCTTGAAACCTTTGTAGATCTAGCAAATGGTGACCAAAATGAATGAAATAAAATCCATTTCTGACTTTTTCCAACTCTTTGAATCCAATGGAAAACCCTAATCTGATCCAAGACACTGCATAAATGTACTAAAGGAATAAAACCCTTGAGGGACCCTGAATGAGCTCTGTAATGTATTCCTCCAAAAAAGCTGAGAAGGGGCTGCAAATTGAGGCTCTTATACCATGTTAGAAACCAAGATCTGAAATGCAAACTAGAAAATAACCTTCCACAAAGAGAAAAACCAAAAAACAAAGAGATTGCATAAAGATGTGCAAATTGATATATTCGAAGTACAAATAATTACAAGAGATAATTTTGCTTTATAAAAGCAAAGATGCATAAACCTAATCTTATCTTGAGTAAAAAGATAGCTCAATAAGATAAAGATGAAAACCTATAACCTCAGAATTAAATAATGCCTAAGTAAAGTTATGCAATTGTGTAATTAAATAATTAATTACACCAGCAGTCTAACTCTTTTCTGCCCACTTAGTGTAGGACAAGGGTGAGCCTAGAATGGATGACGGTATGCTACTCCTTGAAAGGGATGTGAAACATGTAATAGTGAGAATGCTATGATCCTACAACTATGACATGGAAAGGAGTAGCAACGAATGTTATTTATGTATTGATTTAGGATGTAACAAGGTGAAAGGTTTCTTGGAAAAATGGTTGGTGATAGTATGTATGTGGAGTGAAGATTTGTTGGATAGGTTAATGGCTATGAAAGGATAATCACGAAGACTATGATTTGGAAGAATGAGGTTAGGAATAGTGTGAGCTAACATAGGATGATGATTAAGGGTTGAAATTGTTTTGGTGTTGGCTATTACTAAGATATTATTTGTATGTGCCATAATATTGAACCTAGGAGGAGAGCTAATATGTTCATCACATGTCATAATTGGGGTTGGAAAGATAGCTTCATTTCTCATAGGAGAGGCATCAACGAAAGGATAACGAGGAGTTTCATGGGTACTAATGTGGGATCAAGGAAAGGAGAAATAATTTTTTCATGAGATTCACTACCGATATCTTCTAACACTAAACTATCTTCTGCATGTGTAGAGAAGATAGTAGGAGAAGAAAAGGGTGGATTGTCATGATTATGTACATTAGCATGTCCTATAATGTCTTATGGAGTGGGGTAAATAATATTTTCACAGTTCTCAGTCATATCCTCCACACAAATATGTTTGGCATGATCGTTCAGGATTGTATCCATATCCATGAAAGGATTGTCACAAGTAGGGGAGGTATGGGGAGATGAAAGGGGACTTGGTAAGCTAGTGAAAATGATTTCAGATTTGTGTGTCATAATGTTGTTCCAAGGGGGAGGAGAAGGATGATCTTCAATGATTGTGTCTTCTTTCATCAAGATACCTTCATCATTGATGGGAGAGATATCAAGAGAAGAACAATGATGATAATCATGATTATTGATGCTTGCATCCTTTTGGGGAAAAGCTTTAGTGGATAATTTAGAAGAGAGAAAGTCATCTAAGGCTTCATCTAACATTGCAAAATCATCACTACTAAAGGGCTTGGATGTTATATTTGTTGTAATTGGTTCTTTTGATGTTTGTATTTTTTTGTTTTCATTGTGCAATGAAGTTGATCTAAATGTTCTAGGAACTAATGTAGAAAATGAAGATTGCAAAAGTCTAAGTTCCATGAATGTAAATAATGTCTAATGATAATGATGCAATATAAAGACATAGGATGAAATACAACTTTTCAGACTTCAAACAAAGTAATTTTCTGATTACACTATGCAATAATCTGAAAAATAATTGTTGCAAATGGAAAATTTGAATTTGAACAATGCATGAAATGAGCTATTTTATGCTAAATATCATGAAATGCATGCTATCGAAATGCAACTTTCTGATATATACAAGTGAAGGTACAAACATAAGCCTAATTTATTTTTTTGAGTTATGTAAAATGTTGTTTTAGTGGTTAGAAGGGATTGATTCGCCCAGGGTGGCGAATGAGTCCTAGTATGGATTTTTTTCAAAATTTTCAGAAATTAGTGAGTGATTTTTATGAATTCTGAGTGCTATGATGTAGACCTAAGTGAAAAATGCAGAAATTCAAAAATGTTCAATGATGAAAGATGGCAAAAGGCAACCATTTATGCACTTTTACTCATGCAAAAATGAAACCCTAGAATGCAAGCTAACTAATGAAAAATGCAAAGGAAGAAACTCTAGGATGATTAATGGACTCCAAAATAATAAAAGAGGGGATTCAAATAGCAGATTCACCAAAATGAAACATAGATTTTTGGGCACCTACTTGCTTTCTATCACTCCTAGGGTTTTCACCTAGAAGGAGAAAGGTGGGCCAAAAATGCTTATGTTCTCATTAGAGGAAATGGAAAGAGGGATATGAAGTGTGTGTGTGGATGTGTTTAAATGCTGAAAACTTAATCAAAATGCAGATTAAGAAATGTATTCTAACCTAATGCAAAAGTGTTGGAAAACACAATGTGTATTCAAACTATTTGACTAGAAATGTAAGCAAATTGTAATAGAAAATAACCCAATTCAAGATATGAACCTAGAAGCTAGAAGAGACTGGAATGAGGCTCTAAAAACTTTTAGAAGACACCAAGAATGATCACTAGGAATGATTCACCATCTTGGGTGAATGAGTCTCGTTTTTGCCAGAAAGTGTCAGAGCCAGTTTTAGGGAATTGGGTATCCAAACCTAGAAAAATCACTATTCAAGCCTAGAAATGGGACCGATTCACCATCAATGGTGAATGAGTCCTCTTTTGGAAAATAGATAATTCTAGACAGAATTCTATGGCTTATGATTTGTAATTCTATTTCTGAAGATTCCTTGGATTTGAATATGCAAAACTAAACCTGTAGACTCTCTCCAAGCTTGAAATAGGGCTTGGGTATGTGTAGGATCATGATGGGCCAAAAAGTGGCAATATGATGGGTATGTGGCTGACGACCTTTTTCTTACCCAAAATTGATGAAACGAAATGGGTTTTTAAAGGAGATTCTAAGCTTTCCACCAATATAAATTATGCTTTACTTTGAATTTAATAAGTAATTATTATTCATTTTCTATTCGAATTGAGACTAAAGTCCTGATTGATAGGTTGATTGAAAAACATCTATAGCTTTTGAACGATATCAGATTTTTTAAATCCAAAACATGTGTCACATTCTATGCTTTGCATACTATAGGATTAAAAAAATAAAAATTGAATTTCATGAAGTTTTAACCAAGTTAAGGTGGTCAGACATACAAGTTTTTATATTTTTTAAAAGTTGTAATAAAAAAATCATAATTAATTATTTACTTGGAAAAAAATTACAAACAAATATGCATCACGTTGGGACATGAGTCCTCTACTTATACCTAAAATCTTATAAAAAAATAATATCATTTTTTTGTGGTTAGGGTGGTCAGACAGACACCTACTTCTTATTTTTTCCCTAAAATTTAAGGACTATTGCATTGAAATTTCAAATTTTCACCAAATAGGTTTTTTTTTTTTGAACAAGCCTAGTGGTTTAGAAACTACATTCAATTTTATACAGATTCTATTCTTACATATTTTTTAAATAATATAGATAACTTATTCAGATATTTATCTCAAGTTTCCTAACTCTAATTTTTCTAAAACTTTTGCCACTTAAGGGCCTATTTTTTCCATGATGATCCTACACATACCCACTTGAAACACCTTGAATGAATTTGAATGAGATATGTACACCTTTTCTCACCATTCGATTTGATAAATTTGTATACACAAACATATGCAAAGGGGAAAAAGTAGTGAAGGTTAGGATATAGGGGTTTGCCTTGGTAAAACCCCTTTTAGGTAATTAAACCAAATGATGAAAATAAAGTAATGAAACATGAAACAATGGAGTTGATTACCTTGTCATGATGATTTGATCTTGAAATTCTAGAGCAATGGAAGAAGATTCATCCCTTGAATGTCCTTAGAAGCTTACTTGATGAATTGCAATGTAAAAACCCTAAGATGCTTGACTTGAGATGAAATATTGATGGATGAATAATGAAGAATGGGTGTGAATTAAGTGAATGAATCTAAAAATGAGTTTAGAGATGTACTTTTATAGGAAATTCACCTATTTTACCCATTAATACCTCATCATAGGCCGACATGAAGAAAAATTAAACTCAAATTTCACTTTTTTTCCCACTCAAAGGCCAAAATGGGGCAAAATGGGGTTCATTCACCACACATGGTGAATGGGTCCACTTGGATGAGACTAATTTGTCGTGCATGGCAAATGGGTTCCATAGGGGCTATTTTGACAGCTCAAATGCCAAGGAATAAGGAAATAAGGTCTAAAATGCAACCTTGTCGAGTATTTGATCAATTTGAACCTCAAGATGCATAATATGGGTTATTAGGGGCCTATTAGTGATAGTGAAAATGTCAAATAGGGCTTGGGATAGAAAAGTGAATGTGAAAGTTTGATTAAATACACTTTACAAGACTAAAATGAGGTCCACATGGCCTAGGAATGCTCAAAAACCAATGTGAATGTGCAAGACACATTACAAAACTTGTTTATCATTCAGTTTAAGTTAGGAACCTTCTAGATTGATGTAATAATGTTATTAAACATATTTTATAATGTTTAATTAGGGAGAAATAGGTTAATTAAGTCTAGAAAAGCGTGAAAGTCCTTTACAAGACTTTACAACACCTTTACAATATTTCATTAAAAGCATGTTATCCGATTTGGAATGGTCCAAGACCTAGTGTGGATGCATAAAATTCCTCACAACACTAGATTAAGACCTCATCAAGTCCATTTTATCATGAATTAATCCCATGTTAAGCAAAGTGTCCTTTTTTCTATGACATATAAATTAAAATATGTATGTTTTGATATTTCATTGATATTGCTTGTACCATTTTGATAGCAGGTGGTGTGAAGACCTACTACATTTCAAGTGTGAGTTTGAGATGTTCTTGAGATTGCATATCCAAATTTTGTAATCATTGTTTTGAGATGACATATATGTACATACATACTTACACAATTAAACATTTTGTACAAATTACAAATACATGTACATACACAATTATGTACTCTATGTACTTTTATGTATCAAAATTAATATTCTATATATTTTGTTTGTTAAATGTGATGTTTTTGTACTTTGAAACTTTATATTTGATTGTATAATCACTAAATATCATGCATAAATTATTGTTAAATCAATTATATCCTTAAGACATTGTATTACAACCACTTAATACATCCCCTTAAGATGTGTAATATTAACACATATCCTAAATATTATACTTAATTATATCATTTGTTTTGATGACTCACCCTAAAACTTATAATACTTTTTTATATCACTTAATATTTATACTTAATTATACTCTTCTTTGATCCCCTTAAGATTTCATCTTAGGACCCCTTAAGAAACCCCTTAAGATGTCGTATTAAGACCCCTTAAGACAACCCCTTAAGACGTGTTGTATTAGCACATATCCTAAATATTATATTTAATTATATCATTTGTTATGATGACTCACCCTAAAGTATAATACTTGTTTATATCACTTAATATTTATACTTAATTATACTCTTCTTTGATCCCCTTAAGACGTCGTATTAGGAACCCTTAAGACAACCTATAAATTAGTGTTGGATGCTATTATTTGTTTTGACAACTTATAAATTATTATTGAATGCAGCTATTATTTTCTTTGACAACTTATAAATTAGTATTGGATGTTATTATTTCTTTTGATAGCTTATAAATTAGTATTGGATGCTATTATTTGTTTTGACACCTTATAAATTAGTATTGGATGCTATTATTTGTTTTGATAGCTTATAAATTAGTATTGGATGGTAATATTTATAGAATTTATTAATTTTTTTGTTCTCTAATCTTTTATGGTATTGTTTATTTCTTAAAATTTCACCCTTTGTGGTATATAAATGAATTTCTTTTGTTTGTAAATTATGATTTATTGACTAATTATTGACTGACGTGAATTGAATAAGTTCATTGACTAATTATCGCTAATTATTGAATGTACATATTATGTATATTATGTATGGGATCACTAAATTTGTAAAATACAAATATTAAAATGTCCTATTAATTTCAACTTTAATTTCATATTTATATTTAATTTCATAGTAACGTCCTATATTAATGTCTTGACTATGAACATAAAATGCATAAATGTACATGTGTAAATTAAAATTGAACAATAATAAAGTCCATAATTTACAACATATTAAGTGCATGAAACCAATATATTAAGCACATGAAATAAAGTCCATTAGAGTACAACCCATGAACTAAAGTCCAACAAAGTACTTGATCCATGAAATATAAAGTCCAATAGAGTACATGCGAAGCCAAATATGTAGTCCATGAAATAATCAAATATAACCCATAAAATCATTTTTAGGTCATATATTGTCTCTATAATCAAGAGACCTCTTCACACCATATGGACTATGCGGATGACCTGAAACACTTTGTACAAGAGAAAGATGAAATTAGATGAAATACGATGAAAAATGATTTAATGATAATTTAATCTATAATTCATCATAAAATTAAATTACCGTCATATATGGGTCTGGATGGTCTGGTGCACCTGAACTAACCTCTAAATTCTCTGAATCAATCTACATAAAATAAGACAAAGAAAGTTGAAATTAGATGTAAGTCTACAATTAAAAATGATTTAATTCAATTTAATTTATAATTTATCATATTTTAATTGTATCACATTTTGAGGTTGTGCACCCTCTTCTCCAGGACTTATTTGTACATTCTCAACTACAAGATGTGTCTCATGCTAGATAAAAGAAAAATAATTTAAAACATGTATTAGCTCATATTATATATATTCAATTTAAAATTTAAAATTAAAGTTATTCAAAATATATAATTTGTAATTGACTTTAAATATAATAAAAAAATTAAATTACCATGATATATGGAGCTTGCTCTACATGTCCTCTTGGAGGTGTAACTATGACTAGGTCATGGCAGAAAGTCACACTAACAAAGTCCTAGAAGATCAAATTTAAAGAATGTATACTCGAATTAGGTTAAAATATATATATTCAAGTTTGCACATTTTGTGTAGAATTTTTTTTAAACCTAAAAATCAAAGGCCTCACATGTAGCTGCAACATCTAATGTTTTCCTGATGCCCATTCTCACTGTTGTATCAACCTAGACATACATGTATACATTTAACACTTATAATATTTACAAGTGTACATGCACATTTGATATATAGTGAATTCAAAATTCATAATTGTACCTATACTAATCTAAGTTAAAAAATTTACAATATAAATGTACCTGCCCCTGATCTACGATGCTCAATAGTAGAGGAGTGCTCAACAACCCCTCTGGTGGAATCGACATGGAAGTCGATTGACTCCCCTAAACTGACATAAATATTTTGAACATATGTTCATGATTCAATTATAAATTTAAAAATCAAGTTAAAAATCATTTCATATATAATTTAAAAAATTGAAATCAAAATACCCCAAAGGGTTTCCAACTAGGACTAGTGTCGATGCATGTACTCATGGAGTGGATGATTCCCCCATTGTTAGTGTCATTTGTACAAAAAATAATTTGATTGTTAAAATATATTACCAAATTTTCTTTGATATATACATTCATTAAAATTCTTCTAAAATGAACATGTAGATGCATATTTATACCTTTGTCGTAGTGTCCTCAGGGTGATATTATATTGTAAGAAATTCTACAAATGAACTAAGGTGACCAGATGAACCACTAGAATCTCCACGTCCACTTGAACTAGGTGTAGCCTAATTGGATCCATAGCATAACTGATGGAAACTAGTACATACATGTGGGACTCTCGACACTCTTGGAGTGGTACTCAAACCAAATCCATAAAAAATTACTCCATCATCATCATCTCTATGCTTCCTACTTGCTATCATAGAAGCATGTTGATCAAGGTCTCCTATGAGCATACTAAGAGATCCTAATGTCGAGACCACCACACATTGATGCATAGGTGCAGGAATGACAAGACCAAGAGAAGAAACGAGGGTTTGTGAATGCACAGGACATTGAGGATCAACACTTTCCCCTAACCTCTATTGTGGCATGCCACCACCAACACCTTGAAATGATTTAAAATCAAAATAATTGGGCTTTTGCTCCATAAAAAAATCTACATATAGTTTCCTCAAAAAATACAATGGGACCTCCAAATTAGCATTTGGTGGACGGTCAAATGCCATATACCATTGATCCCAAAAATAAACACTCATCTGTGGATGTATACACCACCTCATGGATATTCTAGATTTATTAGGAGGAATGGGCTGCCAAGTACCAGGATCAAGAAATTAAGGGGCTAGATGGGCTTTTGTTATTTTAAGGTCTAAATTTTTTTTATAGAAGAGACTGTCTACATAAAATTATCTCATCTTCTCTCTTTCCCATCAATGCCTATCTATATTAGAATCAATAGTCCTAATGGCATCCACAACATTTTGCATCGTAGATGAAAAACATATCACGTGTGGTGGAATGAATGATTGATTCTACATAGCATTGATTTGATTTTGAATGGATGCAACTTGATCACTTATGCGTGCTCACAAGCGAGCCTCATCAGATGTAATAGGTGCTAGAGGTGGGATATTAGGTTGAGGGGGTGGAGGGGGTGGTGGAGGTGGTTGAGGTGTTGGATTGATGATATCATCAATGTTAAATTGATCGATGATATTAGATATAATTGTGCCTGCATTAAATTATACAAAATTAACATACAAACTTAGAAAATTACAAGAAATAGTAAAATTTGAAACTCATGCAAATTCATTTAAATAGGATGTGCATACATATACATTGATTAAACTTGAGCATGTGCATACAAAATTCAAAATTTAACATGTACATACATTTAAAATAAAAAATATGATGCATAATTTGCATGCATACATCATTCAACTAAATTATGTACATACATACAAATTTCAAAATTTAAGATTTAGAAATATGCATTTGTAATACATTTACATACTAAAAAATAAACTTGAAACATTCACAAAAAGAGCATTTTATGTTTAATGCATATTATATATATTACATTTTTCCAACAGGAGAAATCATGATCTAGTAGATAGTCATATAATATATACTATTATAAATTCATCATTATAAGTTCATAAATTCCACCAAATTCATAAATTCACTTCACTAAAAATATCTATCCAACCAAATTCATAAATTCATCACACAAAATATCCATAAAACCAAATTCATAAATTCATAACTATAAGATCGTTGTCTTAATTTAGAAACTGTTGTGGCTCTCTACTGCATCTCTTCACTTCTTTGTGTTTTCCTTTTTAGAATTGGAAGTTCTCCTCTCCTCTAGCCATTTTTGATACTCATCTAAGATCTCATCCATATCCCTAACAACATCAACAACGGTTTGCATCCTAGATGCAAACATCCTCATGGGTGGTGTAATACATTCTTCATTTTGAATAATGTTGATTTGATCTTGGATGGTTCTAACATTGGAATTGATTCATGCTTGCAAGCAAGAACCATCAATTTTAGGTGATGGAGGTGGGGGTTTATGAGGTGGAGTGGGTGGAGGTGGAGGTGAAGGTGGTGGAGATGGATGGCATGGAGTTGGATTACGAATATTATTGAATCAATCCATGTGATCTCTAAGATATAAGTGAACCTACATTAGATTTGTAATTTCAAAATGTAAGATACATGTTTAGGAAATACCATTAAAACATTCAATATAAATGGCCTAATTGAATACAAATGATAAAATATGTAAGACTCATTTATGTCTAAGGCATGTTACTTGAATGAAAAAACTATTAACTATTAATATAGGTCAATTTATGAATTCTACAGGGTTTACAGTTTAGAGTTTAGGATTTAGGTTTTAGGGTAATAGGATGGCTTAAGGAGATCTATGCTATAAGGTCCTAATACAAAATTACATGGCTTTAAGTGAATAAAATTTGGTGAAGATGCACAAGGCAACCAAATTTCATTAAGGTCCGAGGCAACTTCACCAAATTTTATTCACTTGAGCCATGTCATTTTGTCCTAGGAACTTACTATACATTGATCCCCTTAAGCCATTCTATCACCCTAAATAGTAAATTGATCAACTTAGATCATGAAATCTCATTCATATTGTAATCTTGCATGATATTATTATTGTTAAATTTGGTTGCCTTGGGAAACTTCACCAAATTTTGAGAAATTATTTGATCCCCTTAAGAAATTTCATATTAGGACCCCTTAAGACATCCTAAAGTATGGCTTGAGGGGATTTATGTAGTAAGGTCCTAGTACAAAATGACATGGCTTAAGTGAATAAAATTTGGTGAAGATTCCTAAGGCAACCAAATTTCATTAAGGTCCTAAGCAACTTCACCAAATTTTATTCACTTGAGCCATGTCATTTTGTCCTAGGACCTTACTAGACATACATTCCCTTAATCCATCCTATCACCCTAAACTACGATCAACCTAGATCATGATTTATCTCATTCATATTACAATCTTGCATGATATTATTATTGTTAAATTTGGTTGCCTTGGGAAACTTCACCAAATTTTGAGAACTTATTTGATCCCCTTAAGAAATGTCATATTAGGACCCCTTAAGACATCAATTTACGGTTTAGGGTGATAGGGTGGCTTAAGGAGATCTATGTCTAGTGAGGTCCTAGGGAAAAATGACATGGGTCAAGTGAATAAAATTTGGTAAAGTTTCCCAAGGAAACCAAATTTCATTAAGGGCCTAGGAAAAAATGATGGCTTTACGGTTTAGGGTTTAGAGTTTAGAGTTTAGGGTTTAGAGTTTAGTGTTTACATGGTTTAAGGGAATAAAATTTTGTGGAGTTTCCTAAGGCAACCAAATTTCATTTTAAGGTTCTAGGACAAAATGAATGGTTTAGTGTTTAGGGTTTAGATTTTAGAGTTCAGGGTTTAGGGTTTAGGGTTTAGGGTTTAGGGTTTAGGGAACTTCGGGTGAAGTTTTGGTGGCCCTTGGAATACTTGAATTTCAAGTTAGTGAACAAAATTTTCTTGTGGAACAATTGATTGAGATAGCTCTTGTTTTGACTGACCAACCTAGATCATGAAATCTCATTCATATTATAATCTTGCATGATCTTATTATTGTTAAATTTGGTTTCCTTGGGCAACTTCACCAATTTTTGAGAACTTCTTTGATCCCCTTAATAAATTTCATATTAGGACCCCTTAAGACATCAATTTATGGTTTAGGGTGATAGGATGGCTTAAGGGGATCTATGTCTAGTGAGGTCCTAGGAAAAAATGACATGGGTCAAGTGAATAAAATTTTGTGAAGCTTCCCAAGGCAACCAAATTTCATTAAGGGCCTAGGAAAAAATGATGGCTATAGGGTTTAGGGTTTAGAGTTTAGAGTTTAGGGTTTAGGGTAATAGTATGGCTTAAAGGGATCTATGTAGTAAGGTCCTACGACAAAATGACATGGCTTAAGGGAATAAAATTTTGTGGAGTTGCCTAAGGCAACCAAATTTCATTTTAATGTTCTAGGACAAAATGAATGCTTTAGTGTTAAGTGTTTAGATTTTAGATTTCATAGTTTAGGGTTCAGGGAACTTAGGGTGAAGTTTTGGTGGCCCTTGGAATAATGGACTTGCAAGTTAGTGACTAGTTTATGAATATTTTTGATTTTATGAATAGATTGACTATTTTTGTAATAGAAACACATAATTGTGTATTATTAAGATTGAGTTTGATGTATATTTTAACTGGATATATTTTTAATTGAATACAAGATTATTTTATTTAACATTTTTTTCATTAATATTTCTCACTTAAATGGATTTTATGATATAAAATGTATAATATAAAATTAGTTAATGTTGAATCAAGTATTTTATTTTGGATTTTTTGGAATTGAAAGAACCTAAAATAAAGAAAAGAAAAATATTTAGATTCTTTTAGTGTCTAGGTAACTTGTGCAAATTGATATTTTAGACTAAACTAGAAGCCTAATTAACAACTAATTGACTAGAATGAGGGTTAAGATTGTCAAAAGACAAGTGACAACACATGAAAACAAGAAATGGAAACAAGGCATGACTAAGAGAGATCAAAAAATAAAATAGAAATGAATGCAAATATTATCTAATTAAGTGACAATTGGAAATGGATTGTACAAGGATTTAGGAATTTGCTAGCTAAATTTGCAAACAAAAATTGATAAAATTTATGAATTGTAACTATTCTTTAACATATTGTTCTCTAATCTAATTATAATTTAACAGTGAAAGTAAAGTTTAACATATTGTTTTCTCCATACAATGAAAATGAAATTTAAAATATTTAAGTAATGCAAATGAATTTTTTCCATTATCAAATATTCTTGAGCTCGAAATCAGGGTTTTCAAATGCAAAATGATTTGTTTGATTTCAATGTAGGGTTTCAATCTAAGCAATTAGGGTTTTTAATGCAATTTTTTTGTTTCATTTCAAACTAGGGTTTTCAAATCCAATTTTTTTTGTTTGATTTGAATTTAGGGTTTCAAAAAGCTTGATTAGGGTTTTCAAATGCAATATTTTTTATTTCATTTCAATTTAGGGTTTTGAAATGCAATTTTTTTTGTTTCCTTTCAATTAGGGTTTTCAATTGCAATTTTTTTTCATTCGATTGAACAATTTAAGTTTCAAAAGGTAAACTTTGTTTTTAAAATACAATTTAAGGTTGATATTTTCCTTTCTATTCAATATCTTTAGGTTTCATTGCATTTTTCCATTTGTTTCTACAAATCATCATTTCTACTATTACATGAAATAAAATGCTTTAAACGCTAAATAAATTAGAGAAAAACATGCTAAAATTTATTCTTGTATTTAAAATTTCAATAAAAAATGGAAAAAATAAAAAAAATTAGGGGTGGAGGCATACCTAGAGGTCGTTACACTGTCGTTGTCTGTCGCCCATTCCAATTCAGGATCTGGTGTAGAGTAGAATGAGTTTTTTTTTTTTTTAGAAAAATAAATACCATCTTAAAACAGGATCCTGATTATTACAAAACAAGATCCCGATTTTCACAAATCAGGATCCCATTTTGTAATAATTGGGATCCTATTTCACGTCCATCGATTCGGAACCCTTTAACAAATGGGATCCTGACTTTTAAAAAGCGGGATCCCATTTGGAATTGAGGTTCGTGATCCTAAAGCTAAATGGGATCCTAATTTTTAAAAATTGTGATCCCATTTTTGCAATGCCAAGTTCTTTTTTGGCTAAGGAAAAAACTTCCATGTTTCGTGGACTCAACTTCTTGCACTTACCTAAGAAGATCTTGATGATTTGGAAGCTAACATTTTGAGTAAGATGAAAAAGGGCATCGATAAGTACTAAGGTAAATTACCTTTCAAATGTTTTAGCTATGATGATATAGGTCATTATGCTCCAAGATGTCTAAAGAGATCTCTAAACAATATGAACAAGGAATTAAAGGAAAAATGATTAAGAGAGCTTACTATGTGAGAGAAGATGTTGGAATTTCTGATGATGAATCTAATTATGGAGATTTTTATGATGATGAATGCTTGTTTTTGGCTATAAAAGAAGAATCTAGTTCAATTAGCCTAAAATTTGTATGAAGGAAAGTATTTTTGAGATAAAGGATAAGGTTGAAGGTACTTTGGTATCTACTTTTTATGTCAAAGAGGATAAGAATTATTGGGTTGTTGATAGTGGATGCTCGAATCATATGACTGGAGACAAAAGTAAGTTTTTGAAACTTGAAAAGTATAATGGAGCATTAGTTAAATTTGGAGATGATTCAAGAGCTAATATTTATGGAATAGGCTTAATTATTATTGATGGAACACACAATAATAACAAATGTGTACTATGTTAAGGAATTAAGACATAATCTTTTGAGTTTCAGATAAATGTGTAGCAAATGGTGTAATCTTGTGTTTAAGGATCAATCATGTGAGATCCAAAAAGGATCTAGAACTGTGATTGCTATTGGTAAGAGAACAGATGGAAACATCTATCAGCCCAAGGGTGCTAATGGTCATTGCTTTATGTCTCAAATTAATGATAGTTGATTATGGAATTAGAGGACGTGTCACATAAACTTTGATAATTTGGAAAGAATTAGTTTAGCTCATGTAGTAAGAGACTCACCTAGAATCACAAAACCTATCAATGTTGTTTATGAAAGTTTCCAGTTTGGAAAAAAAAAGGAGTAGCTTTAAGGGAAAAGAACAATTTTATACTAGACAACTGGAATTAGTGCATACAAATATTTATGGTCCTAAAATGGTGAGAATTCTATAATGTGACAAGTACTTTATCTTTTAATTGATGATTATTCTAGAATGACATGGGTTACTATTGTCATTTTCATTCCCCCCTTTGATGAACTATCACTGATATCCAATCTAAGAGATCTTACATGGGTCATCTTGCATGTTTTTCTCCTTGAAAGCTTCTAGGTAGAGGGATTCTACCACTATACTACAAGCTCCTTCATGCTTCATCATGGGGTAGCAATATTCTTACAGCTAAACCATAGCCTTTAAACGTTCAACCTGTGGTATTTTGGACTTCCTCTTAGCAATCTCTTTTGGCTTACTACTCTACCACTTATATTTATCCTTTTCCCTGTGTGACAATGGGATTGTTACAACACTACCACTCTTCATGATCTTCTTCCTTGTCGGGTTGTGAGTTGTTCCCCACTATACCACACTATTCACTTTTCCTTTCCAGGGTATTTTAGTTTATGATGTAATGGAGCTCTTTCATACCACTCGACCGTGCCTTTACTATAATCCTTTCTTCTTCTTCACACTCTTCTTCTCCTTCTTCCAAGCATTTGGTAAGCAATAGGCATGGCACTTGAAACCTTACAAAGATGCATTTTAGAGGCTTTGGAACTTTTTATTTTTAGTGCTATAAAGGTGATTTTTTGGGCTCAACATCCTAACCTTCCTCCATTTTAAAATGTTTTCTAGGTGATGTTTTTGAGGTTCAATTGGAATTTTGAGCTACCAGATCTAATTTTTAGGGCTTCAATGATGACATTTATGGAATCCCTTACCTTTTGCATACGAATATCATGGTCACCCATGCCCATTTATTGCACTTTGTTGACTTCTTGGTGGATGTATTCCCTAGGTCCCATCTTTTGTAGACGGCTTAGATCTTGCATACCACATGCTTCATTGCTAACCCTAGTTAGGGTTAGGGTTCAATTTTTGCTTCTTAGTTATTCCTAATATATAAAGGAAAAAAAATTATTCGTGTTTAGGGTTCTTCTTCTTCTGGCTCTTCTAGGGTTTTGTCTTTCACAAGACATGTATTTTACACTCTGTCATTGTAAAGATTGGCTTTTTTCCTCTATGTTAATGGAATGGACCAAATTTCATCTTCCCAACTCTTTTATGTTTGAGTAAGTTTATTACCTTGCATATCTAAGTGTTTATTTGCATTTTTATGTATACATGTGTTAAAAAATTTTGCAACTATTGTGTTGAGAAATCCTCTTTCCTTCCAACACCATGTCAAGCCCTAAACTCCATGTTTCCCTCTAAGAATCGACCAAATAGAGTGTTTTGAAAATCTCCTTGCTCCTCTTCAATGATGTACTATGCAATCTTGGCCAAGAAGAAGCGACTCTTCCATATTGGTGTATCACCTCCATTTTCCCTTTCATGTTCTCCTTCTCCCTTGTTCCTTTTCATGTGTTAGTGGTAGGATTTCATGTGTTGGGTTGGACCAACACATTGTATTGGGATTGAAAAAGGAAGTTGATCTTCTCTAAATATCCAACCTTATTTGTGCATGGGTCCCACACCTTGAGGTAATTTCCATTATGTCATTAGAATGTTGAACTTCATGCCCAGTAGTGTGCAATTTCATGTGACAACAATTTTTTGGCACGTCTAGTGGGACTCCTTTCCATTGAAGAATTTGGTGTTTTCTTCACTACATTTTTCCTTTTGAGGCATATCTTCAAACACCATGGCAAATCCATTCAAAATAAACTAGTTCAAGCAGCCTAATTCCATTTCATGCCATTGAGGAAGTGGTTCTCTTCAACGTTTCAACCTTTGGAGGCATCCTTCAAGCACTTGGAAAATTTTCAACTCATTTGCATGACTTGGTATATACCCAAAATCTTTGGTTAGGAAGTCCTTTACTCTTATTTTGTAATTTTTGAGGTGTTTCATATGCATTAAAATTTCATATTTTAATGGAAACCACATGTACACTCCCCCATTTCATGATAATTCCAACTTTGCATCTCCTAATAAGTCATGCCAGGTTAGTTATGCCTCCCATTTCATTCCACAGAACCCTACTATTGTGCATTCTCAACCTTTTCAAAATGCATACCACCCACCCCACCTTGCTCAGTCTCCTTGGATGCCTACATATCCTTATCAACAACCTTAATAGACTAATCCCTTTGAAAATAAACCTTGTTTCTCTCCTACTCAACCTTGAAATTTTGATAATTTGAGTGCAAGTGAAATCACAAGCATTTTTCTTGATTTCAATAGAAAATTTGACAAGCTTAAGAGACAACAAGAGCTTGACCTACAACAAGAGGAGTGGAAAAATTAATCCTATTAGGGGAAACAGTGTTGTTTCCACAAAATGATGAGTTTTTCCATCAAGCTCATTATCCATAGCAACCAAATTTAGTTGCTCAATAGAGGTATGAGTAGCCGATGGAGGTACAAAGAAAGAAACAAGAGGAGTATACAATAAGAGGTGTTCCTAGGAAAGAAAAAATAAGACTTTTCCTTGCTCTAGCACAAGTTCCTGAGATTTAGGCAACCCCTTGTGTACCTAGTTTCAAAGAAGCACCTTAATGAGGGCCATAATGCCCAAAACCCACAAAAATCACAACAATAGATACCAACATAGAAGATGCGAGATAGAGAAATGGCTCACTTTAAATTATTTTTTAGAAAATGAAATTACAAATTCAAAGCTTACATGCTACTGCCTCATGGGCTTGATTCATTACAACAAAATCAACTCTGAAAAGAAAATCTACTACTCAGAGCCACAATCTGCAATATTAGGGCCACCTCCTACAACCCCCACTTAACCTTTTTTATTTTCCACATTAACCACCCTAGAGTGTTCTAGAAAGTTCAAGTTTCACCTTTTTTGTTCTGGTGCCAAATGTCCCACTGTTTGATTTCTAACCTAGGAAGAAATTTTTATGAAATTCACTTTTTTGAGGACCAACTTCATAGGGCCATAACTTTTGATCCGAGTGTTTGATTTTCTATTATTGCACATCGTTGGAAAGCTCTTGATGAGATCTATAGGGCATGAGACCACTATAGGTTGGTTCAGCCACTTTTTGAGTTGTTTTGGGGCCTCTAAAGTATTATATCTGAATTTGAAGCTGCATTGGAGAAATTTCTAGGGGTGGAAACTTTGATTTCTCCCAAACTATGTAGGGTATTGAGGTGATTCTTTCGTGACTGGAATTTTTTTTCAGCTCTATGCCTTGGAGTAAATTTTCACGTCCATACAAGCCCATTTTGGCTAACTTAATAAAAATAGTAAGTGCCCAATTTTCTCTATTTTTGATGCCTAACAGTCTTATACCCCTTTAGTTCCATCATGGAACTGAAAAAAACTAAATAAAATAAAGAAAACAATTTTTTTGGGTGATGCAAAATTTCCCTACACCATTGGATGCTTTTGCATCAAACACCTAGGGTAATTTGAAAAGTGACCTTATCACTTCTCACGAGTTAGAGGGAAACCAAGATGATTAACCTTAGCCTCAAATAACCATGATGAATCTTCAGTAGGATTTCCTCTCCATTTCACCAAGTACTTTGCATATTTCCTATTTCTTGTGCTTCTACCCACACACTATCCAGGATTTCTTCTATCTCTTCCTTCTCTAAATTAGGTGCTGGAATTTTCAATTGTTCATTTATCGACCCCTCCTCTATATCAACTTCATGACACTTTGTTAAATCAACAATGTTGAACATAGGATAAATTTTTATTCCACTAGGAAACTCTACCTCATAAGTGCTTCCTGAATCATGCTTCTTTAGGATCTTGCATGGTCCAAAATTCTTCATCTTTAACTTGTTGTATGTACCAAATAGAAACCTTTCCCTTCAAAAATGAACCATGACTTCATCTCCCACCTGGAACTCCTTATACCTCCTTTTCTGATATGCTTGAACCTTATATTGTGAGTTCATCTTATTCATATGTTTCTTCACCTCTTCATGCAAATTCTTCAAGTGCTTGACGAAATCTTCAACATCAACAATACTCTTCTCCCCCTTATCCATCTTTATCAGTTTAGAAGCAGTTCTTGGACTACTCCCATATACAATATGGAATGGTGATTTACCAGTGCTCCTATTGACAGAATTGTTGTAATAAAATTTCACCTATGGTATAATCAAATCCCATCCCTAGGGCTTATCTCCAACTAAGCATCTTAGCAGGTTGACCAAACTCCTATTCACCACCTATATTTGTCCATCAATTTGTGGATGATGTGGAAAACTAAACTTCAAATCTATCTTTAGTTTCTTCCATAATGTCCTCCAGAAATAACCAACAAATTTAATATCTCTGTCTGAGACTATACTCTTTGGTATACCATGTAGCCTCACCACCTCTCTGAAAAAAAAACTCTGCAACATGAACAACATCACTAGTTTTATTACATGGAATGAAATGAGCCATATTTGAAAATCTACCCACCACCACAAATATGGAATCATGCCCTCTTGGTGTCCTTGGCAAGCCAAGAAAAAAATCCATGCTAATATCCTCCCATGGTCTCTCACGTACAGGTAATGGCTGATACAATCCAGTATTCTGACTTGTTCCTTTTTCCATATGACATACTTTGCAACTTTGTACAAACTTCTTGACATCTTGTTGTAACTACAACCCATAATAATTCTCACTAACAAGAGAAATGGTCTTATCTCGACCAAAATGTCTAGCAAATCCTCCACTATGCTTCTCCTTGATTAGATTTTCTCTCATAGAACTCCTTGGAATGCACAATTGGCTTCCTCTAAGCAACATCCCATCTTGGATTAATAAATCCAGCCATCTTGTCTTATCCAATGTAACGGGTTCCAAACAAGCCTTCCAAGCTTTTGCAAAGTCTGGATCTTTTGGATACAAACTCTTGAGTTCACTGAACCCAACAAGCTCTATATTCATCTCTATCAAAAAAATTTTCCTTCTACTTAAAGCATCTACAACTCTGTTTGACCTTCCACTCCTATGCTTCAAAACAGAAGTATAACTTTGCAAAAAATCAATGCATTTTAAGTGCCTTTGATTTAACTTTCCTTGGCTATTGAGATACTGCAAATCCTGGTGATTGGTATATAAAACAAATTCTTTTGGAAACAAATAGTGTCTCCATTTCTTCAAAGCTTGAACTATAGCATAAAACTATTGATCATAGACAAAATATTTCTTATTAGCATCATTTAACTTCTCACTAAAATAGGCAACAGGCTTACCTTCTTGACTCAAAATAGCTCCTATGGCAGTGCCACTAGCATCACAATCTACTTGAAAGACCTTATTGAAATTTGGAAGTGCCAAAATAGGTTGCTCTGTAACTTTATTCTTCAACATATCAAAACTTTTGGTTTCTCCTATAGTCACTTAAACTCTTTTCTATTCCCTCTCAATGCTTTAGTTAGAGGTGCACAAATTCTGCTAAAATTCTTAATAAAATTTATGTAAAAGCTTGCTAGACAATGAAATTATCTTACTTTTGTAACACTCCTTGGAGTAGGCCATTCAATGATAGCTCTCACCATGTTTGGATCCATTTCAAGACCCTTTGCTGAGACAAGAAATCCTAGATACACCAACTCTCTCTTCACAAAACTACATTTCTTCAAATTAATCTATATCTTCTCCTCTCTTAGCTTCTCAAAAAATCTTCAGACATGCATCAAGTGCTCCTCCAATGTCTTAATGAAAATAAAAATATCATCCAAGTAAACAATACCAAATTTTCCAAAAAAATCTTTCAATACCTCATTCATAAGCCACATAAATGTGCTCAGTGCATTGGTTAGCCCAAAAGGCATGACTAAACAATCATAAAAGCCCTCCATGGTTTTGAAGGATGTCTTCCATTCATCTCCTTCTCTAATCTAGATTTGGTGATATCCACTCTTCAGATCTATCTTTGTGAAGTACTCAGCTCCACTCAAACAATCCATAATTTCATCCATTCTTGGCAAGGGAAATCTATACTTGATGGTGATCTTGTTGATGGCTCTATAATCTGTACACATGTTCCATTCCCCATCATTCTTTGATGCTAGTACTATAGGTACTGCACATGGACTCAAACTCTCTTGAATCAATCCTTTTTGCAACAACTCTTGCACTTGTCTGTTCAACTCTTCGCTCTCTGCTAGAGTCATACAATGAGCTGCCTTATTCGACAAACTAGCTCTAGGAATCATGTCCATCTGATGACTAATATTTCTTACAAGAGGAAAAACTTCAGGTACGTTATCATAAATAATAGCTTGAAACTCATTCAACAAATTTGAAACCTCTACAGGTACCTTAGTAGTATCTTCTTTATCAACTCTAGGGATCAATGCAAAACACATATGCTTATGCTTCATACCTTATAGGAACTTTATTCCATCAACCAAAAAAATTATTACATTACTACATACCTTTTCCTTTGCCTCTTTCAAGGGCTTCAAATTATGATGAAATCCATCCTTTGTCAAAGAATAGGCTTTGGCATGTCCATCATGTATTTCTCATCAATCAAATTTCCACGGTCTACCTAACAACATATGACAAACATCCATACACATAATATCACATAATACCTCATCATGGTAATTTCCAATCTTGAACTTTACCAGGCATTGTGCATTTACCAAGACTTTATGGTCTTTCTACAACTAAGCAATCTGGTATGGGTTTAGATGCCTTCTTCTCTCTAACCGTAACTTACTAACAATTTCTTCTAATATAAGGTTATCAATACTACCTCTATCAATAATAACATTGGAAAATTTACCTTCACACTTACATTTAGTGTGAAACAAATTCTTCCTTTGAGTTGGCTCATTCTCCTCATTCAACAAAGGATCTTCTAGTAACAAGAACCTCTCCTATTTTTGCATCCTCGGAATGTGAAGACTCGACATCTTGATCAACATGTGCAACTCATGCATTACCCTTAGTTCTTCTATTTGTCCTTCCTTGATGTTGAAGACACTCATAGGCTCTATTTCCTTCTTCTCCACACTAGAAACAGTTTCCTCGGAAGCCTCCTCTTCCCTATCCTCATCTAGATCTTCCCCTTTCTCTTTGGTCTCCATTATTTTAATCACGAGGATGGTAGGTGTTATCTCCTTTTTGGTTTTGGCTACTACTGAAGCCTTCACCCTTCTTTTGTTCTTCATTTTGACCTCCATATGACCATCCACAAGTCTTTCCTCCACAGCCTCCACCTCGTTGTTGGTTCTCAAGACTCTTTTTCAGTCATTCTTCAACCATTAGAGAAAATTGATAAACATCCTCAATGGTGGTCACTCTTACCAGTGCCAATTCTTCCTGCATGCTTGGCTTCAACCCATTAATATAATAGGAAACTTTCTCTTTATTTTCCTTAAAATGTCCTATCCAAATTAGGGCCTTGTGAAATTCCTCTGTTTATTCTTTCCCTGTCCTTGTCCCTTTCCTCAAGCTCTACATCTTCTTGAGAAACTCTAATTTTTAATGACTGGAATAAATTGTTTCTTTAATTTTGACACCATTCTATCCCATCTCAAAATTTTATCTTTCCCTTGTCTTCCTCTTTCTAACTGGACCTCTTTCCACCATATACTAGCATGACCTTTCAATTTTTTCTTTGCAAACCTCACTCTGTGAGGATCTTCAATCTCCTTAAACTTGCAAAATTCCTCCATGTCATTGATCCAATCAATCAATTCTTCAAGATTCAGATTTCCACTAAAAGTTGAAACCTCTATTTTAGGTCTCTTCCCAATGCTTGAGATATCTTGTAGAAATCTTCTTTCTCCAGGATCCATTGGATTCTGCTCTTCCTCTTACATTTCCTCTTTTGTTTCCTCTTCACTGTCATCTCTGTCTCGTTGCACATCTCTTCTTCGAACCTCTTGTTGCAAGGTTTATAATTTCCTTCTAACTGCTTTGATTTCATCCCTAGGTGGATCTATTCCACCACCTCGACCTCTACCTCTACCATACTGGGCAAGTCTTAGAGGCATCTTGAACTCAACCCACACTCCAGGTCCTATTATAACTGCCTCACATTCGATGCTCTGTTGCAGGCTTAGGAACTCATGCTTTGATGCCACTTGATGAGGGCCACAATGCCTAGAACCCATAGAAATCACAACAGATACCAACATAGAAGATGAGAGACAAAAAAATGATTCACTTTCAATTATTTTTCATAAAATGACATTACAGATTCAAAGCTTACATGCTAGAACATCATGGTCTTGATTCATTACAACAAAATCGACTACTCGAAGCCACAATCTGCACTATCAAGGCCACCTCCTACAACCCCCACTTAATCCTTTTTATTTTCCACATTAACTACCCTAGAATGTTCTAGAAAGTTAAAATTTTCCCTTTTTGTTTTGGTGCCAAATGTCCCACCATTTGATTTTTGGCCTTGGAAGAAATTTTTATGAAATTCACTTTTTCGAGGACCAACTTCACGGGGCCATAACTTTTGATCTGATTGTTTGATTTGCTATTATTGCATATCAATGGAAAGATCTCGACAAGTTCTATAACACATACACCCATGATAGGTCAGTTCAACCACTTTTTGTGCTATTTTAGGGCCTCTAAAGTTTTATATTTGAATTTGAAGCTACATTGGAGAAATCTCTAGGGATGGAAACTTTAATTTCTCCCAAATTGTGTAGGGTATTGAGGTGATTCTTTTGTGGCTGGAAATGTTTTTTAGCTCTACTCCTTGGGGTAAATTTTCATGTCCGTACGAGCCCATTTTGGTCGACTTACTAAAAATAGTAAGTGCTCAATTTTCATTATTTTTGATGCTTGACAGTCTTATACCCCTTAAGTGCCATCATGGAACTCAAAACAACTAATGAAAATAAAGAAAACATTTTTTTTGGGTGATGCAAGATTTCCCTACACTGCTAGATGCTCTTGCATCACACCACCATTTCTAGAACTAGGTAAGAAAATATAAATTTATAAGTTTCAAGAAACCTACCAAGCCTCTTGAAACCCCCATTAGCCCTACTTTTTTTTTAGAACAACCTCTTATCCAAGAGGTTTGAAAGAAAATATTTAGTTTCAAGAATCCTAATCAGCCCATTGAAACTCCCATTCAACCTCTTGTACCATCAAACAAATCTTCTATGTTGGAGATCCTTAGTTTTACAAACCTTCGTTCCTCACAAGAACCTATCCTTGAGGTTGTTGTTGTTGTGGAGCCTTCATGTGCTCTTGACAATGAGTGTCTTGGCTTTTTGCAAGAAAAATTTGAAGATAAATTATTGTTGCAACAATAAGGCATTAAAAAGGTAGAAAAAAATGATGCAATAGGGGAATCAATCCTCTCATTTGATGCCTTCTCTTATTTTTTTGAAGATGAGGAGGATAGATCAGCTATACCTACATCATTTGAAGCCTTCGAACAACTTGGTTTTGGATTGATGGTTGAAGACAACTACATGGTTTTGGATTAGAAACAATAGATGTGTTTAGCCCCTATTATAGTGGATGAAGATCCATGATCTATTGAGGTGAAGTTCTTTTGGGATGATTTGGAAGCTTTTTGTTCAAGCTTGGATGCCAATATTTCACCCCCAAAAGAGAATATTTGTGGGTAGTAGTATAAGAATCAAGAAGCAACAAAGGACATGGCAACCATTACATGCCACAAGTCTAATTTTGTTGCAGCTCATTGCCAAGAAAGAATTAAAACCAAGAGGCAATTTGAAAAATTTAGTTTTTCACTTGAAGTGCCTCAAAAATCTAAGTTTTGTGTTGAGGAAGTGTGCATCAATGAAAATGATTTTGTATTTATTGAGCAACCACACACTTTTTTGGAGAGTGATGCTCTTGTTTCTCAACTTGTTTGTATGCCTGAGTTTCAAAGTTTCTCTTTTGAGGTGCACAAGGAAGGTCTTTCTTGTCCAAATAAAAAATTAGATTTGGTATTCTATACATTACCATGTGAGCTGGAAGCATTCTCCTTTTGTTTTAGCTCATGCTCTGAGTAAGTAAAAAAGGATGGAATTGGCCTATCTTTTGTGAGGTGAGTTATCTTCCCTCTACAAAAGTTTGTTCTTGGATGATGACTTTCCTTCAAAGTGTTTCACCCTTGTTGTTGTATGTTTAGCTGAGAAACTAGTGTTAGTTGAACCTAACACTTGCATCATATGGTTCCCTTGCATTGGAAAAATTTACAATGAAGTGATCCTTCACCTTGCAAGCATTTTGTATAGTTACATTTATGTTGGCAATAGTTCTCTATAGTTGCAGTTGGGTGAGGTTTACAACTATGGTTTGAGGGATATTAGCTCCTTCAAAAGGGTCATCTTTGATAGAGGAAATATTCCATTCTTTTCTTTCTATTAGTTTAGTGTACATATTGTAAATATATTGCTTTCCATGAAGTGCATTTTCACACCCTGCATTCTTCTTAAGGGAATGTATGCTTTTAGCTTTCATGCTTTTCTCCAAGTGCAGGCTTGCACATGTTTTATTTTTCTTTAAGGAGGCCTAGTTGATGAATTTTTACCCTCATGACTCCATGACCAATGGACTGATAAGGCCTTTGGATTCCATGATTAGCGGACAATCATCCCATAGAAGCTGTCATTAATGTTGTCATTTTCATGCCCCCATTTGATGACCCGTCACTAATATCTGATTTGAGAGATCCTACATGGGGCATCTTGCATGTTTTTCTCCTTGAAGGCTCCCAAAATTTTGCTAAGTCCCAAATTTTCTAGTTTTTGGGCTTTCACTTACCTTCTTCCTTGCATTCCTTCTTCATTTCTCCATCGCTCCTTCCTTTCCTTGTTTTCTTGTAAGTCTTTTGGTTTTGGTCTTTATCCTTACCCATTACCCTTTAGTTCCTCATTTATTGCTCATCACTTGATATTCCAATGCTTGATCCTCAAAGGTTTGATTTTATCACTTACATGTCCTCATCTTTTACCTTCTCCTTCCATATTTTCTTCTCATCAATGTCTTCAACCCAAAATTTGGCTAAGTGTTGTGTTTCGGGCATTGGGAGTAAGGTTTCTCCCTTACCTCTTACTCATTCCTATGGTAAATAGTATACCTTTGGTCTGACCTTCAACCTTAGATAGTCCAAGGTTTGACCTCTAAAATCTTCTTTGAGCCTTTTTGGTTTCCTGCCTTCTCCCTTCTCACTTTCTTTCTTTTCTTCGAAACTTTGACATTGTCAAATTTTTGGGTTTTAGCCTTTGGTCTTCCCCTATACTTCTTACTCTTCTTTTCTAAGAGGTATCTGATCTCCCTTAACTTTGGATTTCAAGGGTTAGGATTCTTGATATTTCTCTATCATGGAGTAGCGAGATTCTATTGCTATATCACAAGCTCCTTCATGCTTCATTGTGAGGCATCAAGATTCTTACCACTACACCATAGGCTTTAAATGTTTAGCTCATAGTACTGTAGGATTCCTCTTATTAATCTCTTCTATATTTTTGCACTATTTATTATTTTAATCCTTTTCATTGTGGGACAGTGGGATTGTTACCACACTACCACTCTTCATGATCTTCTCCCTCACAGGGTGGCGGGTTGTTCCCCGTTATACCACACTATTCATTTTTCCTTGCCCTAATATTTTAGTTTATGATGTAATGGAGCTCTTTCATACCACCTTACCACACATTTACCATAATCCTTTCTTCTTTATGCTCTTTTTCTCCTTCTTCCAGGCATTTTGTAAGTGATAGGCCCAATGCCTGATGATTGACTATTTGATCACCAATGCCTGACAAAGATGTATTTTTAGGGCTTTGAACCCTTTTCTTTTCAATGCTATAACGGTGATTTTTCAAGACCAATGCCCCAACCTTCCTACATTTTAACATGTTTTCTAGGTGACATTTTTGAGGTTCAATTGGACTTTTGATCTACTAGATTTTATTTTTAGGGCTTCAAGGATGCCATTTATGACATCCCTTACCTTCTGTAGATGGATTTCATGGGTGCCCATTCCCATTTATTTCTCTTTGTTGACTTCTTGGTGTATCTACGCCCTAGGTCACATCTTTATAGATGGCTCATATATTGTATGCCACATGATTCATTGCTAACCCTAGTTTGGGTTAGGGTTCAGTTTGTGTTTCTCAGTTAAGCCTGATCTATAAAGGAAAAAAAATGTATTCATGTTTAGGGTTCTTCTTCTTTTAGCTCCTCTATGGTTTTTTCTTTTGTAGACATATATTTTACACTCTTCCATTGTAAATATTGGCATTTTTGCCTCTATCTTAAAGGAATGGATCAAGTTTCCTCTTCTCAGCTCTTTTTTGTTCGAGTAAGTTTATTACATTGCATATCTAAGTGTTTTTTTGCATTTTTATCTATACGTGTTATGTTGAAATTGTTTTCAACTACTATGTTTAGAAATCCTCTTTCCTTCTAGCTCCTTGGCAAACCCTAACCTCCATGTTTCCCTCTATGAATTGACAAAATACATAGTTGTGAAAATCCCATTCCTCCTCTTCAATGATGTTTTGTGCAATCTTGTCCAGGAAGAAGTGACCCTTCCATCTTGGTGTATCACCTCCATTTTCCCTTTTATGTTCTCCTCCCCTTTTCCTTGTGAGCTATTAGTGGTAGGATTTCATGTGTTGGGTTGGACCAGTACATTGGACTGGGATTGAAAGAGGAAGGTAACCTTCTCTGGAGGTCCAACCTTATATGTGCAAGGGTCCCACACCTTGTCATTTCTATTGTGTAATTGGAATGTTGACCTTCATGCCTAGTAGGGTGCATTTTCATGTGACAACAGTTACTCTTCTTAGAGAAACATATGATGCATTAGATAAATTCAAGGCATTTAAAGCTATGGTTAAGAATGAAATGGATTTGAAAATAAAATGTTTAAGATTTGATAAAGGTGGTGAATTCACCTCCAATGAATTTAACATGTTTTATGAAGTTCATGGAATAACTTGAGTCATTTATTTTCCCTAGAACTCCTCAGCATAATGGAGTTGTTGAGAGGAAAAATAGAATTTTTCAAGAAGCTACAAGAACTATGATGAAAAATGAAAATCTACCACAAGTCTATTGAAGAGAAGCTATTCATATTGTTGTTTGCATACTTAACAGAGTTCAAGCTAAAGCAAACCACACAAAGAATCCTTATGAATTATGGTATGGATGTATTCCTACTATGAAGTACTTTAGAGTGTTTAAAAGAAAATGTTACATCAAAAGAGAAGAAAATTTTGGAAAGTTTGATTCAAGATCTGATGAAGGTATTTTCCTTGGATATTCTATTAGAAGCAAAACTTACATATGTTCAAACAAAAAGGATAAGAAAGATAGTTGAAAGTGCAAATGTTCTTTAGTTGATAAAAACTTACAAAATTCAATTCTAGTAGATGGATATGTGTTAGATGAACTTGATTGTAGAGTAGTTGAGGAAGAAAAGGCTGATGGACAAGAAGTACAAAATGAAGAGGAAGAAGGTCTAAAGAAGACCCCTAAAACCCCTAAGTATGTGCAAAAGAATCATTCTAAATATTAGATCATTGGAGATAATAGGAAAGGTTTATTGACAAAAAGAAAAGTTGTTGAAGTTGGGGTAAATTTGTTTTTACTTTGTAAAGTTGAACCTAAAATAGGGAGTGAAGCATGCAAAAATGAAGATTAGATGAAGGTAATAGAGGAACTTATGTAGATAGAGAAAAAATAGACTTGGGAGTTGGTCCCTAGACTAGAAAACAAGAACATAATTGGAAATAAATGGATATTCAAGAATAAGCTGAATGAGAATGGAGAAGTAATAAGAAACAAGGCAAGACTTGTGTGTAAAGGTTACTCACAAGTGGAAGGTATAGAATTTGAGGAAAATTTTTCTCATGTGGCTAGGATGGAAGATATTAGAATGTTTTTGGTATTTGTAGCACATAAATATTTTAAATTTTATTAGATGGATGTGAGGTCTACTTTCTTGAATGGTGAATTGGAAGAAGAGGTTTACACAGAACAAACAAAAGGATTTCAATTTTTAGATCAATTGGATATGGTATGTAAGTTGTAGGCACTATATGGACTAAAGCAAGATCCTAGAGCTTGGTATGCAAAATTGGACATGTACTTGATACAAAAAGGATTTAGTAAGGGCACTACAAATAGTAATCCTTACTTTAAAATTGAGGAAGACAAAATCTTGAAAGTAGTTGTATATGTGGATGATAATATCTTTGGCGGAAATGAGACTATGTGTAAGAAGTTTGAAGAGGAAATATAGAAAGAGTTTGACATGTTAATGTTTGGGGAGATGAATTTATTTCTTGGGCTACAAATCAATCCAACAAATAATGGGATTTTTATTTCATAGTCTAAATATGTCAAAGAGATGTTGAAGAATTTTGGAATGGATGACTCCAAACCATTATGTATTTTTGTGGTGACTAGTTGTAAATTGAAAAAAGATGATGAATTGCATAAGGCTGATTAGAGAAAGTATAGATCTATGATTAGTGATTGTTGTATTTGATTGCTACTAGACTTGATATCATGCATGTAGTTTGTCTTGTAGCTAGATTTAAAGAAAATCCTATAGACACACATGTTATAGTAGTGAAGAGGATATTTAGATATTTAAGAGGCACACTGAATTATGGCTTGTGGTGTCCTAAGGATAATGATTTCACATTAAGTGCTTATACAGATGTAGATTGGGATAGTTGTGTTGATGACAAGAAAAGTACAAGTGGTGGTGCATTCTTTCTTGGATGTAGATTTGTTTCATGGTTGAGTAAGAAACAAGATTCAATTTCTCTATCCACTATAGAGGTTGAGTATATTACAACAACATCATGTTGTACACATGTATTATGGATGAGACAAACATTGAAGCATATCAAAGTTGCATATGATGAGCTTATTTTTATCTTTTGTGATTACATAAGTACAATTAACATTTCAAAGAATCAAATGATGCATTCAAGCACAAATAATATATCTATATATATCACTTTTTGAGAGAAAAAGCTATGGAGAATGAAGTGAATCTTGAGTATGTTCCTAAAAAGGATCAATTTTCTAATATATTTACTAAGGCACTTCCTAAGGATACTTTTGAGTGTCTTCAAGAGAATTTTGGGGTTACCACTCCTCCCTACTTGAACCAGATGCATATGGAGATGAATCACTCTAATGGATCTATGGATCTATCTCTTTTTCAGACTAATGTTAGTGGCTACCTCTTAGGGGGAGTAGGTAGTTTCATGTGTTGCCATTGAGTTACTTAATTTTTTGGGTGTACTCCTAAAGGGGAGTGTTCAAAGAAAGTTTTTTTTTGGTTTAGTATCAAAGGGAGAGAATAATACCATTTTTTCCTTTTCCATTGATGTCAAAGGGGGAGAGAGAATCATGTGAAGGGGAGAGAGAATCATGTGAAAAATCTTATCTACTTAGGGGTAGAAAGAGAATCATGTAAGGTATCAGTGAAGAAATTTGTGTATATTGTCTAATAATCATTATCAAAGATCGAGAGAGTTTAGGAATGTTCTATAGGCTATCTAATATACAAAAAAAGGAGAGAGTGTGTGTTACCTTTGGTGGATTTTCACATCTTGTGTTGTTATCAATGACAAAGTGGAAGATTGTTGCAAGTATGATGGTGTTGTCATTGATATCAATAGGAAGTCTACTAACTTGTGTTGTCATTGATGTCAACTATGAGATTGTGCATGAGTAGATGGGACCTTGAGGAAATGTTGTGAGTACATGGAGCTATCATTTTGTTGCAGAATATGAAGATATATTAGAATGATGAAATGAGTTGAGATGTCTTTGGTACTTATTTTCAAGTAATTTTGAAGAATTTTGATAAACAAAGTAAACCGTGTTGTGCAAGTGTTCATAGTATGCCCTAGTATTGTGCTCAACATTTCTTCTATGTTGATGCTATGCTTGTGTAGATATTACAAGTTTTTAAAGGTTGCCAAAGGTTGCTATATTCAAAATTTTGGTTTTTGGATCATTGTACAATGCAAGATATTTTCACTAGTGTGTGAACTAGATGTTTAATGATTTTTCAGTGGCCTAGGAGAAGTGTATTTTGTCCAAATTTATCCATTTTTTTGCTTCAAGTTGTGTGGATTTGAGAATTTTCTTATACTGCTTGTATCATTTTGTATTCAAGGTTTTATATGATTTGATTTAGTACAAAGTGAGTTTCATTTATCAGTATCCAAGTAAGGCTTACCAGTTGTTCTGAGTTGAAGTATTTGAATGATGTGAGGTTGATGAAGTATTTTATGAATCTCAAGTAGTTCATGAATTACTCTAGATTTTGTTCAAGTGAATTATTTTGTCCTAAAATTTCAACATACTTATTGATTTGAGGAAGCATGTACTTAATTTTTATGGTGTTTAACATAGGTGTTGTCTAACCTTGTGTTTAACACTACATACGAGGCTTGTAGAAGCATGTTTGGATCTATTTAGGTATTAATTAAGAATTTTTGTAGGTCGCCTTCATTCCTATCCATCACAATAATGTTTAGGTTCTAACCTATTTTGAATTTATATGTACAATGTCTAGTTTTCAACATTAAAGAAGGTTTTTATGGTTGAGGTTATTATAAATAAGTTATGTTTTTTCATTAATTACATGACAATGAATGAAATGTGAATCAAGATAGATGTAATATCAATGTGAGTGGAGTATGTGATGTGAATTTTAGTAGAGCATTCTGAACTTCAGTGTTAGGGATCCTAAAGGTAGTGAGGTGAAGGAATCTGAAATCATTCAAGAAAGGTTGCAATATTTTTGGAGCGTTGAGGTGGATTTCCTTGTTGCATCAAGAAGTGTTCACTTTGTAACATTATTCTTCTATCTTCATGTATTTCTTTCTATGGTAGTGAGCCCTAGCTATGAGCCCTTTTGGACAATGTTTCCTATTCTAGCAGTGAGCCCTTGTACTAGTTTTTCTATTACTTATATTGTGAGTTAATCCTCACCGTGGTTTTCCCCTCATTCAGTTTTCCATGTAAATTTGATGTTCTCTTGTGTATGGTGTTGTGATTTCAATATTTTTTATGTGAATTTCATGTTGATCAATTTGACAAAATAAGAGTTTAATGAATTCTTATGGATTTGATTACTCTTGAGGGTTTTGAGGGTTTAATTTTCTATAACTGATTCACCCTCCCTCAATTGTCTTGTTAATTTCAACATGTTCTTCATTTGGTACCTCCAAAGGAGAGTTAATGGAAATTATGGAAGGTGATGTGGTAAAATTGGGAGGATCAATAATGAAAGTAATTTGGGTTTGAGATGGAGGCATTGAAGAAATAAAACAAGCAGAAGAAGGAATAAGGGCAAGTGAAAAACTTGCATACGTTGTGGGAGTTGTGGGTGCTTGGGAGATAAAGGTTACCTTCTCATCATCATGTCCTTCTCCTAAGGTACTTGCCTACTTGAACCTTGGGTAACTCTTCTTCTCTTTGCAGGGGGCTTATTTTTTGCAATAGATCCCTTGGTGACTAATTCTAATGAACCTTGAGTTCATTGCACTACCGAATCCTTTCTTATGGATCATTAGGTTTGTGTTGCTCTTGTTGACACATTGGTAGATGAAGATATTCTTTGATCCTTAACTCATAGTACCTCTTTCCTCTTTTTCCTTTCTATCTCAATCCATGGTGGTGGTGAATCAAAAGGTATGTTGAAATCGGACCCAAACTGCCCATCATAAATATCCTAAATTTTTTTATTAGTATGGATATGGTTGCATAGGGCAGTTAGCTATTTGATCTCTTGTCAATATCTTCTGAAATCAGCTATCTTCCTTTTAGACCAATTAGGTTCTTCTTCAATTGTTTCTTTAAGGACTTTTCCATCAGGACATTAGACCTAAATTTTTGTAGTACTTAATAAAAAGAGAGACATGGGGGCCACTCAAATGGTAGGAGGGTTAAGTCAATATGTGTTTTTTCATCATCCCTCTTTGGATTCCACTTTTCTTCGAAGTATGGTCATGGATCATGCTTTATAGGTAGGAATACCTCTAGACTGTACTTACATGTATCATAAATGAGATTAAGGCCAAGGTAGGCCAACTTGTCAATACAATTCTCTCTTTCCTCTTTCTTTGAGATTACTACTCCCTATTTACCAAAGGTGAGAGGGGTGATATAAATATTTTCCTTCTTGGAACCAACGCCATAGGATTTATTATAAAATTCTAATTTCTAGTACATTTCTTAGGCTATCTTTCAGTCTGTTACACCTAGGAAATCTAAAAGGCTCTCCTACAAAGTCATGGAGTCTAATGAAATTGAAATATCATCCATACAAATAATCAAATGGGGCCTATTTTCACCCATCTAGGCTAAATGTTCACTAGATAATCTAACAAGATTAGGCATCCAAGAAAAATCATGGAGAATAGGGTTTAGGAATTGAAACATCAAAAAATAGGTTGGATAGAGAAAATAAGGGGATGGTATCAAATATGCACCCATTTTCCTTTATTTCACTAGAAAATGAGATCCACATAAAGAATATACTTAGAGCCCTTAGGTGAGTCAACTCGATGAGAGAATCTACTCATTTCCTTATGATTGAGGACAAGGGCATCAACCTAACATCACTATTGGGAGAAAAACTAAAAATAAAAAATAAAATCAATTATGCTCATTCAAACTTGAAACATCAATTTAAATATCAATACAAATAGAAAAATCAAACTTTCTGCATATCTAAGAAGGGTTAAGTATTGTGTACCAGTCACCAAAAGTTAGTTTCGGGAGGCAAACTAGGACTCATTCACCCATGGGAAAATGGGTCTCTGAATAGGGATTTCAAAAAGCTTTCAAGATCCTCTGATGTCAATTTGCAACTTTTTTTTTATCCGGGTTATAGTGTCAGAAGTTCAAAAATAAAATCTCTAGGTGAGATTTCATGAATTAAAAACAATTTTGACAACTTTTGCAACTTTGATAAACTTTCCAATCTTTCTCTTCAAGATATCTTCAATCCTTCTTCAACCTAAGATCTAAAACACAAACACAAGAGGGGAAAAAATGTTTGTGTTTGGTGAATGGGGGTTTTCCTTGGTAAAACATTGTTTAGGTAATTAAATCTTCAATTAAAATAATGAATAATTGAAAGGAATGATGCAATATTGAAACTCACCAAACCCTTGAATAACCTTTGGAAGTCTAAAATTTTGAGCTTGATATTGCATGAAATGGCTTCAATGAATGTGGATCTTGATGCTTTTAATATGACTTGAATTCTTTCTTGAATCTTTGAAACCTACATCGCAATCTTAGCTCCAAAAACATGCATGATTGCAAAAGGATTTGACATGATGATTGAGATCTTGATTGCTACAATAAATCACTGATAAATTTGCTCTTGAATGACCTTGATCATAAACTTTCCTATACTTTTGTTCACTTCAAAATGCGAGGATTAATTTGATAAAAAGACCTTGTATTTATCAATATGTATACTTAATTTCCCAAAAATTAAACATTACAAGTTGACATTAGAATTTGAATTTATGGACATTAAAATACCACTACAAGCATATTTTAAATTTAGGTTAAAATACTTAGGGAGGAACCATTCACCCATGGGAAAATGGGTCCTAGGAACCTATTCCTAGAACACACATTGCTCAAGTTATTGTGTTGTGTTAAAATTAATATTTGTCAGGTTTCCTCTTCAAAAAAAGTAATTTATTAGGCTTGTAGATGCAAAATAGGGATTATTAAGGAATAATTAAGTCCACTTTAATTGAGGGGACCAAAAAAAGTGTGAAAATGTAAAGTACATTTTCCTACAATACATGTAGCCCCCACTTTAGTTAGAGTATGACCTTCCATGAAACTCACACTAAAGTAGATAATCAAGAGAGCTTGAATTATAAAATTGTTGGAAAGAGTAAGATGAAAAAGGTCAAGGAAGATGGTCAAGCCCCCAAGATCTAAGATCTCATGGAAAACTAGCAAAGGCACAAAGAGACACATACCTTCATTAGATATGCAACAATAATGACAAGATACTCAATCATACAATGTTAAAGATGAAAAGAAAAAGAAGGGGTGGATCAACCCACGACTATTTGTTGAACTCAATGTGGATCAATACTTGGCTATTTGTCCAAAAAAAGTAACAAATGGAAGCCTGCTATCCACTATGCAAAAAAAATGCACCCATATGGGCTAGTGAAATCTGCTATCCACTAGGTAAGCCCCAAGAAGTGGCCATCTAACCATACCAAAGTTATACCTCTTGATAACTTTGACAAGGTGCCACACAATATGAACTTTGAAATTCATAAGGTTAGTGTTGAAAGTATAAAGTGTTTTCATTGATGTCAATTGGTTGGTGTTGTCATTGATGTCAACTACGTATAGATGAAGCTGGTTAGTGACTATATATGTCATGGATATTGAGAAAATTTTAATAAAGAAGGATTGTTGTTTGTGCATGTATAGTTGAGATTTAAAAGAAAATGTGTAATGAGTACATGGATTTATCCTTATTTTTCTATGTATGGAAGTGTGTTAGATTGAAGTAATATGCTGAAATGGTGTATCTAGTACTTCATCTCCAAGCGCTTTTGAGAAAAATTGATCAATAGAGAAAATACTATCTTATAGGTATTTAGTGTATGCTTTGGGATGTGCTATGCATTTATTCTATGTTGATGCTATGCTTGTGAGGATATAAGGTATTATTATTTAATGTAGAGAATCATATCAAAACTCTCAATCATCAGGGTACATCTGACCCAATTGAATTAGGAGAAGATCAAATTGAACAAGCAACTAAAATTCCTTTCCCTTTTCATAAAAAAACCACTTACATTTCACCATCTTACATTATTCTACTCAAAAAAATCCATCAAAATCATTTGAGTTTTCAACGCTTTCAATGAGCAAAAACACCATATCAAGAACTTAGGCTTTTATCATACCATACTATATCATTACTTGACAGAAACAAGCCATTTAGTTTACCATGTAACTCAATCTTATCAAAATTTCTCTTTAGACCTCCCAAACACTATTTTCCACCTTGATTCCATATTTTTCCAAGTATCTTAACAACATACCATGCTTCCAAGATTCTAATAAAACACAAAAACCTCTTTAACACCCTTTATTTGACAGATGCAATCCCAAACAATCATTCATATCTCTATTTTTACAGTATAGTAGCCAAACCCTATTTTTCTCTTAGGGCTAACCCTCCTCAAAATCAACCAAAATAATGAACTTGTCTTCAAAAGTTTTCCCAAAGAATTGAAACCTTTCACAACAACATTAGCATAGAATTAGATCAACCTCTAACATCCTATTTATTGTTTTCATCAAATTCTCTATTTTGCAATCCAATCATCTTATTCCTAGTATATTATCAAACCCTTGTATTGGGTGGCTTCACTTCGTATTCAAAGCATGTCCACAAACTTCACATGCATTTAGAGTCCCATTTCCCTTATATTTAACATGCCATAAGACCAAACTTTAATGTTAGAGTCAATCAACAATAAAACTGACTGTATGTTGCCAAAAGAATCCTTATTAGGCCATATTTACAAAGAAAGTTGTCTTGAAACACCTCCAATACACAAAAAAATTAAAATAGTCTTTCATCATGCCTCAAAACTAAAGATTCAATCACTTTCAGGGACAAAAAGGTTTCAAAGAATGCTATTCCTCAAAACCCTTGTTTCTATGCTTTTACAATACATAAAGTGAGGGTTTATTTGAATACCTTATTCCATACCTCCTGTCACTTGGAAATTAACTCAAGCATGTTTGTTTAGGTCTGAATATTCTTTATGAAACTTTCCCAAACCTCTACAACCAATTTATCTTCCATTCCTTGTTTGTAGCAGCAATTTATATCAGTGGGATGGGATTTAAACTTCTTTAGAGACTCTCAACCCCTATTATGTAGGGTTACATATCAATATGTAGAAAATTACCTTAAGGAAGTAATTTATTTATTCAAATTCCTTGAATGTGAGATACTACTCTGTATTGCCAAGACAAATGGAGATCTAAGTTTAATATCAATTCATCAGGCCTAATAATTGATGAACAATAGAAAGAAGGTATTGAAATTCAAGAACAAGGAAGTTTATTGTTTGAGAAATCTTCAAGAATACATTGAATGACCCCTCTTCTCACCTTACAAAGGCTTTATATAAATATTTACAACACAAAAACTAACTACCCTTCAACTCCAACCACCTAACTACCTTCCCAATGAGGCAACTCTTCCTCTTGTATATGCAATATTGCATTTTCCCCTCTTTTGCATTGTTTACATTATTACATATTTTGCAATATTTTATTAATTTAACCTCAAGATCACCTAGAAACTTTTTTTATGACACAAATACATTGAATAAAATGACTTGACCATAACCTTATTACATGCATTCCTTGATGCCCATTCAAATTTCCCAATTTTGACCAATGGTGACATACAATGAACAAGGAGCTCTTGTACCATATAGAAAATGAACAAAATTTTCCAAGTTCCTTAGAAACGTGCTTGTACCTAAAAAAAATTCAACCTTCCTTGGATTGTTTCCTCACTCTTCCTCTTGATCTTTGAATTTTTCTATATCCTGGTTCACTCTTTATCTTCACCTTCTTTCCTTTGTCTTCACTACTGCCTTCACTTGTCTCTTATCATCTTTGTCTTCGCTTTTCCTTCATTCTTTATTATCAGGTTCACACTCTTCTTTTCTTCTTGTAAAGGACACAAAAATTCCCTTTTTTGTTTTCACCAACTCTTTTCTCAACCAAGGACACATTAATGTCCTTGCAAACTACTTCTCTTCAGCATTCTAACCAATCTTCTTTCTTCTTCTCAACTACACCCATCAGTGGAATATCCTTTAGGTTGCAACTTCAAGTGCTTCTTCAGACAACTATCCATCTTTCTTCAACCTACAAACACAAACTCAACAAACCATCCATGTTACCCAACAATAGATCCTAGAAGATTCCTCTCTCTATTTTCCTTGCACCTTCTACCAAGCTTCATTTCCATTAGAGGATGGTGACCACAAACCTTTTCTTGTATTCTCACACACACCACTTAGAAACCTTCTTCATAGATGGATAAAGCACCTACAACCAAGCTCATCTCAACAATAATTATCAGCAACATTGATCCAACCAACCAACATAACCTTGCTAGCTCTGATACTAATTTCATGCAGAGCATCATAGAAAAACACTCAATCATCAAGGTACATCTGACCCAATTGAATTAGGAGATGATCAAATTGAACAAGAAACTAAAATTTCTTTCTCTTTTCATCAAAAAAATCTTACATTTCACCATCTTACATTATTCTACTCAAAAAAATCCATCAAAATCATTTCAGTTTTCAAGGCTTTCAATGAGTCAAAACACCATATCAACAACTCAAGCTATTATCATAACCATACTATATCATTAATTGGCAAAAACAAGCCATTTAGACTACCATGTAACTCAATTTTATTAGAATTTCTCTTTAGACCTCCCAAACACTATTTTCCACCTTGATTCCACATTTTTCCAAGTATCTTAACAACATACCATGCTTCCAAGATTCTAATCAGACACAAAAACCTCTTTAATATACTTTCTTTGATAAATGCAATGCCAAACAATCATCCATATCTCAGTTTTTATAGTATAGCAACAAAACCCTATTTTGCTCTTAGGGCTAACCTTGCTCAAAATCAACAAAAATAATGAACTTGTCTTCAAAATTTTTCCCAAAGAATTGAAACCTTTCACAACAACATTATCATAGAATTAGATCAACCTCTAACATCCTCTTTACTATTTTCATTAGATTATTTGTTTTGCAATCCAATCATCTTATGCCTAGTATATTGTCAAACCCTTGTATTGGGTGGCATCACTCCATATTCAAAGCATGTCCACAAACTTCACACACATTTAGAGTCCCATTTCCCTTTTCTTTAACATGCCATAACACCAAACTTCAATGTTAGATTCAATCAACAATAAAATTGATTGTACATTGCCAAAAGAGCCCTTATTAGGCCATATTTACAAAGAAAGTTGTCTTGAAATGCCTCCAATACACAAAAGAACTTAAAATAGTCTTTCATCATGCCTCAAAACTGAAGATTCAATAACTTTCAGTGACAAAAAGGCTTCATAGAATGCTATTCCTCAAAACCCTTGTTTCTATGCTTTTACAATACATAAAGTGAGGGTTTATTTGAATACCCTACTCCATACCTCTCATCACTTGGAAATAGACTCAAGAATGTTTGTTTAGGTCTAAATTGTTGGAAAATATAGGATAGACAACTGAGAGGGGGGGTGAATCAGTTGTCAGAGAAATTTAAAATTTTCTAACTTAGCTTAAATTTAATCTTAGATCTGATGAATAAGCAATTAACACATCAGAGAGACAAAGAACACCAAGATTTTTTTACATGGAAACCCTATTAGGGGAAACACCATGGTGGATGTTAGTCCACAAAATTATACTTTGCTAAAAGTATAGTGTAAAATAACAAGGGGAATGCACATGCATTCAGGCACACTTCCTAGAGCTCACTGCTCAATTACAAAAGGGGCTCACTACCCAACAAAGTTGGATTAAGAATCCAGAGGATATGGACTGAGAAAATAGCTTCTACACAAGCCTGATTATAGTTCCAATTAAGCTCAACACTTCTTCACACTCTACTCTACAATCGAATGATATTCACACATACACACATGGGAGAACATGAAGCATCATATTCATCAATGAAATAATCGCCCTTATTTATCCACTACATGAGATTCCATCACAACTTCGTCGACCAAGAAAATAAAATATATTTGCAATGTCGGCCCAGATTTACAAATAAAATTTTAATGTGAATCCACCAAGATCAGCCACAACATAGTGGAGACCCAAATCAACATTTCCAAGATGAAAAGACTTTAATTAATTTCACCTCGAAGATCCACAACACACTACCTCCAACATGTCAGCCAGAAACATGAAAAATTGAACATGCGCAAGAAAATATCTTCAACGACAAGCTCACCAATTAATGTGGATGTACCACAAATATATAGAATGATATAGAGACATTTGAGAGCACCAAGATACAACAGAGAAACATCCACCCCAACCAATATAACTAAAATCACACAATCTTCATTTAGGAACATTGGAAGAGACCAACAAAAAACTATCAAATCACAACATACTCAAAAATTTATGTAGACCTCTGAAACTTCCAGTAGATGATCTAGATAGACTAAAAAATAAACCCTTTAATCCACATCAGCTAATCTTCAACGTATAGAACATGACACCATCATGGCCTGAATAGTTCCACTGGGAACACATAACACTATCTTTTACAATTTTCTCAATATCCTCAACATATACAACAATTGATACACCAAAAGCTAATAGTGTTGATATCAATGACAACCACATATCAGCAACACATCCACAACATCCAATAATCTACCCCTTTGGCATTGATGGCAACACATGATGCGAAAAATACCATCAACCCAACAAACTAACTTCTTTCTACACTTCTCCTCTCAACTGAACTTCTCTCCATAGAGATTTTTCACACTACACTTCTTAGTAAATATATCTGCAATTTGTTCTTTGGTAGGAACATACTCCAATCTAACTTCTTTCTCATTCACTTTCTCCCTCAAGAAATGAAACTTGATTGATATATGTTTAGTCTTAGAGTGTAGTACCAGATTCCTTGAGATATTTATTACACTTGAGTTGTCATAGTATATGGCAATAGGCTCTTCATATATCACCCTAATATCTCTCAACATCTATTTCATCCATATCACTTGAGTACAATTATTGGCAACAACAATGTATTATGCTTCAGTAGTAGATAGAGAGATTGAGTTTTGCTTTTTACTCAACCAAGATATTAGCTTCTTCCGTAGGAAGAAAGCACCACCACTAGTACTTTTCCTATGATCTACATTACCAGCCCAATCCACATCAGTGTATGCACACAAAGTGAGATAATCATCCTTTGGATACCAAAGTCTAAATTCAACTATTCATTTTAGATATCTGAAAATTCTTTTGACAATAGTCACATGTGATTCCTTTGGATCAGCCTAAAATATAGCAACCATACATATAGCATTCATAATGTATAGTCTAGTATGAGTCAAGTAGAGCAATCCACCGATCATTTACCTATACCTAGTTTGATTTTTCCTTTAGAGAATCATCATTCTATGTCTGAAACTTACATCCGTTCACCATGGGAGTACCAATAGGTTTGGAGTAATCCATTCCAAACTTCTTCAGTAGTTTTTTCACATATTTGGACTAAGATATGAAAATACCTTGGTCCAATTATGTAATTTTCAATCCCAAAAAGAACGTCATCTCACCAATCATGCTCATCTCAAATTCACTCTTCATCTCATCAGTAAAATTCATACATAGATTGTCATCACCTCCAAAAATGATGTCATCAACAAAAACTTCTATAATCAACTCCTTATCATGATCTAACTTGAAGTATAAGTTGCTATCAACAATACCTTTAGTGAATCCAAGCTTTAGTAGATATTTTTCCAATCTAGCATACCAGGCTCTGGGGGCTTGCTTAAGTCCATACAGAGCTTTCTTCAATCTACAAACCATATCTCCCTTATTTGTTAGCTGAAATCCATCTGGTTGTTCAATGTACACTTCTTCTTCTAGTTCTTGATTCAAAAATGTAGACTTCACGTCCATTTGATAGACTTTATAACTCTTTTGTGCAACATAAGCAAGAAATAATCTTATAGCTTCAATTCTAGCTACAAGGGAAAAGGTTTCTTCAAAATCAATAGCTTCCATTTGAGAATAACCTTTACATACCATTCTTGCTTTATTCCATACCACTTCACCTTCTTCATTAAGCTTGTTTCTAAATACCCACTTAGTACCAATCACATTTTTGTATTTAGGCCTAGAAACCAGTAGCCATGTGTCATTCTTCTCAATTTGTGTTAGCTCTTCCTTCATAGTTCCAACAAGTGTTCATCTTGACAAGCTTCAGTGACATTCTTAGGTTCAATCTTTGAAATCAAATAATATTCTTTTCAATCAATTTTTTTCTTGTTTGCACTCCTTTACTCTTATCTCCTATGATTGGACTTTCAAAATGATTCATCTTTACATATCTTGGAGTTTTAGGACTTACTTGGGATTCTGTCTCTTCTGATCTTTCTTCTACGCTTGCACTTGTTTGTGCTTCTGCACTTGTTTGAGCTTCCTGACTTGCTTGATTTACCAAAACAAATTGAGGTTGCTTCACCGAAACATATGGAATAATCTAAAGTAGATTCAGTGTCTGAATGTTCTTCCCTTGGCTTGTGTTGTCTTCATATGAATCATAGCTGCATCATTTGGATAATTTGACAGATTCCTCATCAACTTTGGCATTTTCACTCTCAACCATCTTTCTCAGTCTTTTGTTATAGCACCGGTAGGCCTTGCTCTTAGTGGAGTAACCTAGGAAGATCCCTTCATCACTTCTAGCATCAAATTTTCCTATATCATCATCTCTCCTGATATAATACTTGCTTCCAAAGATCTTAAAATACTTGACAATAGGTTTGTGACCAAACCATAACTCATAAAGGGTCTTACCAAAATTTCCATTCACATTTACCCAATTCAAGCTATACATAGCAGTGCTTACCACTTCACTCTACTACATCCGAGACACATTTCCTTCCATCATCATGGTTCTGGTAGCATCCAAAATTGTTCTATTTTTTCTCTCTACAACTCCATTTTGTTGAGGGGTTCAGTGAGTAGATAACTATCTATTAATTCCATGCTCCTCACAATAAGAATTGGACTCCTTGGAAATGAAATCACCACCTCTATTAGATCTCAGGCACTTGATTTTTAGACCTTTCTCATTTTCTGCCATAGCCTTGAAACTTTTAAATTTCTCCAGTGCTTCACATTTTTCTCTCAAAAAGGAAACCCAAATCATTCTAGAGTAATCATCAATAACCAACATAAATACCTTTCTCCATGAATACTTATGACTCTAGAGGGACCACAATGGTCAGTAAGTAGCAGCTCCAACAAATTATTTGAATGAAACTATTTTCTCTAGAATGAGACTCTAGTTTGTTTACCCATTTGACATTCCTTGCATATTACATTAGCAGGCTTCACTAATCTAGGTAGATCTCTTACTGCTTGAGTAGAACTTATCTTGATAATGTTGTCAAAGTTTACATGACATGATCTCCTATGCCACAACCAACTTCCATCTACTTAAGCAATTAAACAACTTCTACTAGCAGTATTTAGGTGAAAAATATTATCTTTTGTTTGCTTTCCAGTTCCAATCATGTTCCTGAAACTACCATGTATCTTACATCTTCCATCTTTGAACTGAAGATCATATCCCTTGTGAACCATCTGTCCAACACTCAAACAATTTATGCTTCAGGCCTTCAACATAGAGGACATCATCAGTGTTATCCTTACCACCAAGGCAAATAGATCCTCTACCACAAATCACACTAGCATTGTTATCTCCAAATATTACAACCCCACCGTCATACTTCTCTAGACTGACAAATTTTATTTTATCACTAGTCATATGATGTGAGCATCCACTATCAAGGACCCATTCATCTTTTTCTTCAAATTTAGCTACAAGAGATTTTTCATCTTTAGTAGATTTAGTAGCCACATGATTATTTTCAGTGGTAGCAATAAAAGCCCAATCATCTTCTTTACCATTATCCTTATCAGACTCATCATCAGTCACTACTTCTTCAGCAAAGTAGCATCTCTTTGGGAATCTAGACTTTTTAGGCTTAGATCTAGAAACTCTTTCAAGACATCTTGATGCAAAATGACCTATTTTATTGCATGAAAAACATTTAAAAGGTAATACATCTTCATACTTACCTTTTCCTCTCCCTTCTTGTTTTGAAATTAGTGCTTCTAGTTCTTCTACCTCTCTTTCTTTATCTTCAAGTTGTTTCAATTCTTCATCATACTTGGATATATTTTTGGAACTCTCTCCCGGACTATATCATTTCCTGTTACTTCTGGATACAGTAGCCTTGAATGCAAATTTAGTCTTTGGTGTAGATTCACCAAATTCACTTATCTCAAAGGCAACAAGCTTCCTGATCAATGTATCTCTTGTCATCTTGTTTACTGATCTGAACTCTTCAATAGCATGAACCTTCATTTTGTATGAGAGAGGCAAGGATCTGAGTAATTTAGCCACAATTTCATCCTCATCAATAGAACCACCAACACATTTAATACCCATCACTATCTCATTTACTCTGCATAAAAGAAGTGATATTTTTCTCTTCACCCATCTTCAGATTCTCATACTTTCCTTTCAAGCTTTGTAGCTTAGCCATATTCACCTGTGCATCTCCTTCATACAAATTTTCTAGTTTCGTCTAAATCTCATGAGTTTTCTACAAACCTACCACATTAGCCATCTTCAAATCTATCAGGGCACTCACCAAAGCTTCAATATCCCTAATATTACTTTCATAATCTTTGATCTCATCAACATAAGAGGCACCATTCTTAGTAATAGTATATGGATCTCTTGTGATCTTCTAGAAGGCTTCACCAATACACCTTTAGTGACATTGTATCCTAATCTTGCATAGTGAATAGTTAGTGCCATCAAATCTAGGACTATCCTTCTTGAATTTTTCCATCCCAAATCACCTCAAGCTATTAGGCTTCTTTAGAGGAATAGGCTCTGATACCAATTGTTGGAAAAAAAAGGATAAACAATTAAGAGGGGGGTGAATCAGTTGTCACAAAAATTTAAACTTTTATAACTTAACTTTAATCTCAGATTTGATGAATAAGGAATTAACCACAAGCAATTAACACATAAGAGAGACAAAGAACACCAAAATTTTCTTACGTGGAAACCCTATTAGGGGAAAAACCACGGTGGATGTTAGTCCACAAGATTATACTCTACTAAAACTATAATGGAAAATAACAAGGGGAATGTACATGCATTCAGCCACACTGCCTAGAGCTCACTGTTTAATTATAAAAGGTGCTTACTACCCAACAAAGTTGGATTAATAATCTAGAGGGTATGAATTAAGAAAATAGCTTTTGTACAAGCCTGATTATAGTTCCAATTAAGCTCAACACTTCTTCACACTTCACACAATCTTCTTCACACTCCACTTTGCAATAAAATAATATTCACACATACACACGTGGGAGCACATGAAGCATCATCTTCATCAATGAACTAATTTCCCTTATATATCCACTACATGAGATTCCATCACAACTTCATCACCCAAGAAAATAAAATATATTTGCAATGTCAGCCCAGATTTACAAATAAAATTTTAATGTGAATCCACCAAGGTCAGACACAACATATTCGAGACCCAAAATAACATCTCCAATATGAAAATACTTTAATTAATTTCACCTCAAAGATCCACAACATGTTACCTCCATAATGTCAGCCAGAAACATGAAAAAATGAACATGCGCAAGAAAAGATCTTCAACAATGAATCATCAATTAATGTGGACGTACCAAAAAAATAGAGAATGATCTAAAGACATCTTAGAGCACCAAGAAACAACAGAGAAACATCCGCACCGACCAAGATAACCAGAATCACACAATCTTCATTCAGGAACATTGACAAAGACCATCAAAACACTGTCAGACCACAACATACTCAAAACTTTACGTGGACCTCTGAAACTTCCAGTTGATGATCTAGATAGACTAAAAAATAAACCCTTTAATCCACATCAACTAATATTCAACATATAGAATAGGACACCATCATGACCTACACAGTTCCACTAGGAACACAAAACACTTTCTTTTACAATTTTCTCAATATCCTCAACATATACAACAATTGATACACCAAATGCTAATAGTGTTGACATCAATGAAAACCACACATTAGATACACATCCACAACATCCAATATGAATATGCTTTGTGAAACTTTCCCAAACCTCTGCAACCAATTTATCTTCCATTCCTTGTCTATAGCAGCAATTTATGCATGGGAAACTCTATATTTTTCCTATAGCAGCCACACCAATAGTGCATTCTTGACTTCCCTTCCTCTACACATACAAATACACAACAAAAATCACATAAAAGACATCCTACTTATCCCATCCCACCATTATATTGGCCTTATATCGATGGGATGGGCTTTAAACTGCTTTAGAGACTCTCAAACCCTATTATGTAGGGTTATAGATCAATATGCAAAAAAATGTCATACTCTATATTGCCAAGACAAATGGAGATCTAAGTTTAATATCAATGCACAAGCCTAATAAAAGATGAACAATAGAAAGAAGGTATTGAAATTCAAGAACAGGGAACTTTATTGTTTGAAAACTCTTCAAGAATACATTGAATGACCCCTCCGCTCACCTTACAAAGGCTTTATATAAATATTTGCAACACAAAAACTGACTGCCCTTCAACTCCAACCACCTAACTACCTTTCCAATGATGTGACTCTTCCTCTTCTATATGCAATGTTGCATTTTCCCCTCTTTTGCATTGTTTACATTATTACATCTTTTGCAATATTTTATGACTTTAATCTCAAGATCACCTAGAAACCTTTTTTATGACACAAATACATTGAAGAAAATGACTTGACCATAACCTTATTACATGTATTCCTTGATTCCCATTCAAATTTACCAATTTTGACCAATGGTGACATGCAATGAAGAAGGTTCTCTTGCACCATTCTTGGTTGTTGGTAGATGCTCTACTCACAATTTGGGTTTCTTGATCATTGTACAGTGTTAGCTATTTTCATAAGTATGTGAACTAGTTGTTCAATGAAGTTCTCTATTGTTTGGGAGAAATATATTTTCTCTACATTTCTCTACTATTTCGATTTAGGTTGTGCACATCTGAGAAGTTGTTTATAATTCTTTTATCTTTCTGAGTTCAAAATTTTACTTGATTTGGTGTAGTACAGTGTGAGTTTTATTTATCAATATGCAAACAAGGGTTATCAATTGTCCCAAGTTAAAGTAGTTGTTGATGCGAAGCTTGGTTGAAGTGGTTGATGAATCTTAAGTAATTCATGAATTGTTTTAGACTGATTTCAAGTGAATTATGTTGTTTAAAATTTTTGGCTTGATATAAGGAAGCATGTACTTAAATGTCTATGGTGTTTTGGACTGGTGTTGGCCGACCTTATGTTTAACACTACATGTGAGGCTTGTAGAAGAATGTTGAAGGGTTTTGGTATCTAATTGGGTCTTAATTAAGGATTTATGTAAGTCACCTTTCATTCCCATCCACCATGAGAATGTTTAGGTGCTGACCTGTTTCAAATTTTAATATATAATGGCTAGTGACTGACATTGGAAAAGGTTTTGAAGAAGAGGTTGATATAAATATGTATGGTGCTGATGCAAGAATGTGGATGAAATAGTAATAAGAAAGATAGATGCAATATTGTTGCAAGTGAAGTGTAGTGAGATGTGAGTTTGAGAAGAGGAGTGCAAATTTTATGTTAGAGTTCCGAAGACAATGAGCTAAAGGCATCTGATATATTTCATGTGAGACTACAAAACTATGTGAGAAATTTTGGTGGAATACTTGTTGCATTGAGAAGTGTTTCTCTATGTAATATTATTCTTCTATCTTCTTGTATTATGTTTGTGGCAGTAAGCCCTATTTGTGAGCCTTTTTTGATAGTGTGTCCTATTCTAGCAGTAAGCCTTTCGAGTTGCAAGCCTCTATATTCCACTCTTGAATTCTTTATATTGTGAGCTAATCCTCACTAGGGTTTTTCCCTCACTATACTTTTCACATAAATCTAGTTTTCATATGTGCATGGTTTTACTACCTTCACTTTTTGTTTCTGCATTTAATAATTAAACACATTAGTAGAGTACAGGTTTTATGAAAAAATGTAGATCTAACTTTTGTTAAGGGTTTTAAAGGTTAAAGTTGCTACAACTAATTTACCCCCCTATCAATTGTCTTTTTCAACAATTGGTATCAGAGTGAGGTTCCTTGGAAGAACTTAATTGTCTAAGGTAGATCTAGGATGGTGAGCAAGATTAATTTGGATTACCCTAAATTCGATGACATAGATTATGCATTATGGAAAACACATATGGCAGGCTATCTATCATCACATGGATTTGAAGTTGAAAAAGCATATAGTACTGCATATGTTCCACCTCAAAACTATCCAAGTACAATTTTAAAGATCAACACACATGAGTCAAATGCTAAGGGAATATTTCTTATTATGAATGGTCTTTCAAAAAGTAAATTAGTTAAATTTATGAGTTTGAAGACTGCTAAAGAAGTTTAGGATAAGCTAGAAAAAATCTATGAAGGAGATGAAAAAGTTAAAAGCAAGGTTGTAGATCTTAAAGGAAAAATTTGAGGCCCTACTGATGTCTCAAGATGAATCAATCACAATCTACATGCATAAAATTGACGAGTTGGTAAGTGCAATGAGAGGTCTTGGTGCACAAGTCAAACAATCTAAAGTGGTAAAGAAAGTTCTTAGATCTCTTTCTGATGTGGAAGATAACTTTTTGAGAAGAATGAAGATGGGAACCAGAAAGTACAAAGGTAAATTACCTTTCAAGTGTTTTAGATGTGGTGATATAGGTCATTATGCTTCAAGATGCCTAAAAATAACTAAAAGAAATAAACATAGAGAAGGAAAGGAAAATAAAGGAAAAATGATCAAAAGAGAATATTATGTCAATGAAGATGGTAGCATTTTTGATGATGAGTTTGATTATGGAGATTTTTATGATAATGAATGCTTGTTCCTAGCTTTGAAAGATGAATCTACTCCTGCTAACACTAAAAGATGTGTGAAGGAAAGTGCTCTGGAGAAAGTTTAAGGTACTGTGGTATCTACTTTTCATGCTAAACAAGAGAAGAACTACTGGTTTGTTGATAGTGGTTTCTCAAATAACATGACCAGTGACAAACATAAGTTTTTTAAACTTGAAAAATATTATGGAGGCTTAGTTAAGTTTGGAGATGATTCTGGTGCTAAGATTTGTGGGATAGGTTCAATTAGTTTTGATGGAAAACATAATATTGATGATCTCTACTATGTTAAGGGTTTGAGACATAATCTCTTGAGTGTTGGAAAGATGTGTAGTAAGAGATATAATCTTGTGTTAAAGGAAGAAAAATGTGAAATCAGAAAAGGGATTGGAACTGTGATTGCTACTAGCAAGAGGACTAAATGAAACATCTATCAACTTAAAGGTGTTGATTGACATTTCTTTATTTCTTTGATTAATGACAATTGGTTATATCACTAGAGGATGTGCCATATGAATTTTGAAAAAATGGTGAGAATTAGTGCACTGCAATCTATGAGAGATTTACCAAGAATCACAAAACCGGTTAGTGTTGTTTATAAGAATTATAAGTTTGGAAATCATGTTAGAAACACCTTTAGAACAAAGGAATAATCTACAACCAGACTACTAGAATTGATTAATATAGATCATTGTGGTCCTACAAGGGTGAGAATTATACAAGGTGGTATTTTATGCTTTTGATTGATTTTTATTCTAGAATGACATGGGTTAGTTTTCTTAGAGAGAAATCTAATACATTAGAAAAATTCAAGACATTCAAATCTATGATTGAAAATGAAATAGATTTAAAAATAAAATGTTTGAGGTCTAACAAAGGTGGTGAATTTACCTCCAATGATTTTAACATGTTTTGTGAAGTTCATGGAATAAGAATACATTTTTCTTCCCCTAGAATTCATCAATAGAATGGAGTTGTTGAAAGGAAGAACATGACAATTCAAGAAGCTACTAGAAAAATGATACTAGAGGCATGTCTACTAGAAGTATACTAGAGAGAAAAAAATCACACTGTTGTTTATGTGTGAACCATAGATTTTTGGCAACAATGCACTTCTCTAGCTCTTCTAGGGTTTTTCACCTAAAAGGAGAGAGGTAGGGCCAAAAATGCTAAGGGGTTCATTCAAATTATGTTATGTGTGATGTTATCTGAGCTAAATGATGTGAAATAAATGCAAGCAAGTGATCTAGATTAATGATTATGAATACAAAACTAAGATTTAAGCTATTCTGGAAAACACACTATGATATGCAAACAATAAACTAAAAAGTGAATAGGTGTAGAACATAAAGAAATAGGATAAAAAAGAGTGAACCTAGGCAAGATTTGAGGAATCTAGAATTTCTTGAATGTTGTTTGAAGTTACAGAAAATCAATAGTGGGACTTATTCGCCTAGGGTGGCAAATTAGTCCTGCTACTGGTGAAAAACTATCAGAAGAAAGTTTCTGATAGTTAGGATCCAGAATCTGACAAAATCAAGAGTTTCAGTTTTAAGGTGGGACTCATTCACCACTAGTGGAAAATCAATCCTCTCCTAAAATTTTGAGAAATTAGGAGACAACTTTGCAACACCAGATCTAGAAATGTCTGCATGTCGGGTTGTCAAAGTGAATTTTGCAAGAAATAGACAAAAAACCTTCTCCAAGATTGAAATAGAGTTGATTTGACTTGAAGCACCTAGTTGACTTGCTGACCACTCTTCAATCACCTAAATTCTTGTTAAATATGCATACCTAGGTTTGCAAACACACATGCAAGAGGGGAAAAATGGTTGAGAGTTAGCAAATAGGGGTTTTCCTTAGTCAAACCCCACTTTGGTAATCAAACCCTTAATGAAACAATGAAATTCAAGATAATGATAAACTAACAACATACAAATGCTATCAACTTACCAAACCCTTGATGATCAAAATATGAAGTAGTGTTAATGGATGCCCCAAAATGCTTGAATGTGATGTGATATTGAATGCTTGGATGAATGGGGGGTTGAAATGGATGTAAAACCACTTATTTATACAATCTTGTGCCTTAGTAAATCATTAATACGTCATCATAGGCTGACATCAAGTTATTTTTAATAAAAAATAGAAAGGAAATTTTAAAAAAATTGAATTTGGAGCCAAAGGGCACTCATTTTCCGCTCATGGTGAATGGGTCCCACCTAGGACCTGAAAATGGGTGTCAAGAATTATCTTGTATTTAATGTTTTTTATTAGGCTTACATTCAAAAATGCACTTAATTAAAGTATATAAGGTTATAAAGGGGTCAAATAAAGCATTAGAAAGGATAAATAGTGAAGTTATGCCTAAAATTGCATGAAATCTTGTTAGAAAACTTTACAACACTTCAAAATAGGACTTGATTAGTGATGAAAAGGTGATTTTTAGGTGAATTGTAATGAATAGAGTCTAGAAGAGTGTAGAAATGTCTTACAACACTTCACAAGATGTCATTATTTGAATTTTAGTACCTAAATATGAATGTTCAAGCCATGTTACATCATAAAATAAAAGAAAAATGGACCAAACATCATGAAACAAGACCTAAAAGGCCATGAAAATGACAAGGGGCCATTTTTCTATGACACATTTAGCCCCTACTTTAGTGAGAGGATGAACTTGCTTCAAACTCACACTAAAGTAGCCATGAACATCGAGAGGAGGGTTCAAATGTACTTACGTTAGCAAGATGGAATACAATGATCAAGAGGGATGATCAAGCCCCAAGGATGAATATCTCATGGAAAACTAAGCATAAGAACAAAGGAATACGCAAGTGTTGAGAATCAGATGAAGGTTTGATCATCTATCCAACTAGTTGTGGATTAGATCTAGGTTGATTGTTAGAAAAGGAGAATGCATACTCATTCTGGGGTGACATAACTCATGGTGGTTTGCTGGGTGAGAAGGCCCAAGTATACTCACTCTGGGGCCACGAAACTTCTAATTATCCATAGGGTTAGAAAGCCTAAAAAGGGGAGATACATACATTAGTTGGTATGCACTCACAAACACAAAGGTCGCTATGGGAAAAAGTCATGTTGCTAAATGGGCTTCCCGCTCAACCATATCAAAGTTATACCTCTTGATAACTTTAATAAGGTGCTACAAGGAAAAATGTCAGTTCATGCTTCATGAGACAAGCAAAGCTCCGTATGCTTAAAACTCATGAAAAAAAAGGAATGTACCACATGAATGGAAATTGCGTTATGCAAGGTGGAAAAAATGTAAAATATAAAATGAAAAAATGTAAAATATAAAAGATGTTCAAAGGAGTCTTGTTAAGTTTATGCAAGGCCAATCACTTAGGGAACATTGTTTCTAATGTCTCCAAGAGAGGACCAATCAAAGAATAGTATATTCACAACTTAGGGGATGTAGTGCATCACATTAGACCACTAAGAGGAATGAATATGCTAAGATAGATCACACTTATAAAGGACATCACACCCAATGTCATCTAGAAATGACAAACACATCATATGAATGACAAGGATACATTAGGAATCAAAAATGCAATGGAATTAATGGTAATGTATGCCCCCCACTTTAAAGGAATTGTGACACATCGTTATGTGAGCAATTACTTTAAAGTAGCAAAGGGAAAATGCAAAAGGAAAACAAGACATGAGAGCCAACTTGGAAAGCCCTATGCCAAGTCATATTTTTCAAAGTTAGGTTATGTCATGTCAATGAAAATGAAAGACAAAGAAAGGGAGTTGCCCTGCAAAAAAGAGAAAACCAAACACATAAGGGATCCATGGTTTTGGGGTCAGCATGTTTGTTGCTACAATGTTTTTTATTAAAGAGCTCAAAATTGTCATCATTCCCCAAAGCACATAGAACTGGAAGAATGACACAAAGAGAGAAAAAGAAGAAAAAGAAAAAGAAAGTTTGTTTTGGGTCAACATGGAAGAGACATTGTGGTCTCAACACTTTGTATTGTCCCTAAAAGGAAAACACAAGCGAAAAGAAAATGAAAAGGAGAAAGTAAAGGAAAATCTTTTGGGTCAACATGGAGGAGAAATTTCAGTCTCAATGCCTTGTCATCCCCAAAAGGAGAACAAAAAACAAAAAGAGAAAAAGAAAAGGATCTTTTGGGTCAACATGGAAGAGACATAGGGCGTCTTTATGCTTTGTGTCATACCCAAAAGGAGAACACAAAAAAAAGAGTGAAAAAGACAATGCACGACATATAGAAGAATAGAGGTATAAATAGAAGAAGTGTACAATGACAAAGAACATCAAACACATGTTACAGGGGTAACACGATACACACAAGAAAGGAAAACAAAAAGGAACAACTAATGAAAATGTAAGTCAACCAGTAACTAGGTTATTTTTTTCTCGATCTTAAATGGTTAAGCAAAAAAGGAATAACATAGTTAAGAGACAAGGGGAAATGCATTACAAGGACAAGGCTAACAATTTATTGCCCCCGCAAAGTGTTAAGGCAAGAATGAGTCGAGGTCGGTGATGGGAAATGATCATGCAATTGTGAGAATAGGGAATTCTACAACTATGGAATGATGAAGGGATTTGGGTGTTTTAAGGCATGATGGGGAAACAATCGGTATCAGTGAAGTGATACTTATCTAGTATGTCCTTCAATGTTTGACATTATTTTGTTTGATGACCAAGGATGTGATGATATTTTCAAAATAGTATGGTATATTCTTTAGGGTGAATAACCAACCTATTCATAGGTGGTAAGAGTATGAGACCTTTGTTTAAAAGTAGTTGAAGTCTGCTTTCACATTCAGGTGGAGGATGTGTAAGAAACTTGAGTTTCTTTAGTTTGTAAGGTTGTTTTCATTTGCTAGATTCTCCTTGTTCATTAATAGGAGGAAGAGAACCCATAGGGATCCTAACATTCTTGTCATTAGAAAGAGTTAATGGTTGTTCATGTGGAAGGAGAATGTTTAAGTTAGGAGGAGCATCCAAGATCATTGTACCGACATCCTGAAGTCTCCTAGGTTGAAAAGGAGGTCTATTAGGATGAGAAGGATCTTGATATCCTAATCTGGTTGTGTGTGCATTAGTTGGCTATTGTTCAAGAAGTTGATGAATTTCATGTTCATGTTTTGTGTCACAACCTTGTTTGCTTAGAATAGTGAAACCTTTTCCATATGTTTCTTCAAGGTTTATGGGAGTGTTTGTGACTTTGTGATCATAAGATGGTTGTGAGTGTGTTTGTTTAGAGGAACTAGGTCCACTTGAGGGAGGAAACTTAGGTTTTTCATTAATTTTAGGATGTAAGTATGCAAAGTGATCAGGAGGTGCAATAGTAGGAAGATCTTGGGAATTCATGGATGGATAGAAGGCTACATTAGCTTCAAGGTTGTCGAGGAATTCATTGTAAAAAAATTTCATGCTATCACCATCTTCTCCAATGATGTCTACATCATGAGGAGTTGAAGGAGCATGAGGCGGCTCAATGTCATTAGGGTCACAACCAAAGGTACAATTGGACATGTCTACTAATGATTTTAATGAATTCCAAAACTTATGAAAAGAAAATTCCATGATGCAAGTAAAATAAGATGCAATAAATGATTAAAAACAAAGATTCTAGAAATTAAAATAGAATTCAAGAAAAGGAAATTGTAATGCAGGAAAATGTGAGAAAGATACTAGAAATGTTGTTTAAAAAGTGCAGAGGGATTGATTCACCTAGGGTGGCGAATGAGTCCTAGTATGACATTTTTTTGGGCTTTTCAAAAAAATTTAAATGATTTTAATGCTCTACATAATGCAATTAAGGATGCAAAATGCAATTTTTCAATTTTTTCAATGATATGCAATGCAAGAATGAAATCTAAACAAAGCTTTCACTAATGCAATATGAGAAGTCCTAGAATGCAAAAACAAAACAATATCCTAATTGAATGTTAATACAAATGTAATCTAGGATGCAGTATGTGAATGAAATAAGAAATAAAATTGTTAAAAATGTAGGTTCACCAAAATGAACTGTCAAGTTCACCAAAATGAATTGTAGATCTTTGGCACCAATGCACTTCTCTAACTCTTCTAGGGTTTTTCACCTAAAAGGAGAGAGGTAGGGCCAAAAATGCTAAGGGGTTCATTCAAATTATGGTATGTGTGATGTTATTTGAGCTAAATGCAAGTAAGTGATCTAAATGAATGATTATGAATGCAAAACTAAGATTTAAGCTAGATGTTGGAAAACACACTATGATATACAAACAATAAACTAAAAGGTGAATAAGTGTAGAACAAAAAGAAATGGGATGAAACAAAGTGCACCTAGGCAAGATTTGAGGAATTTGGAATGTCATGAATGTTGTCTAAAGTAACATAAAATCAACAGTGGGACTGATTTTCCTAGGGTGGTGAATTAGTCCTGCTACTACTGAAAAACTATTAGAAGCAAGTTTTTGATAGTCAGGATCCAAAATCTAACAAAATTTAGATTTTCAGTCTTAAGGTGGGACTCATTCTCCATTGGTGGAGAATCAGTCCTCTCCCCAAATTCTGAGAAATCAAGAGGCAACTTTGTAACACCATATCTAGAAATGTCTACTTGTTAGGTTTCTGAAATCAATTATGTAGGAAATAGGCAAAAAACCTTCTCTAAGCTTAAAATAGAGTTGATTTGACTTGAAGCACCTAGTTGACTTGTTGACCACTCTTCAATCACCTAAATTCTTGTTAAATATGCATACCTAGGTCTACAAACACACATGCAAGAGGGGGAAAATGGTTGAGAGTTAGCAAATAATTGTTTTCCTTGGTCAAACCCCACTTTGGTAATCAAACCCTTAATGAAATATTGAAATTCAAGAGAATGATAAACTAACAACATACAAATGCTATCAACTTACCATGCCCTTGATGATGAAACTATGTAGTATCAATGGATCCTCCAAAATGCTTGAATAATGCTTGATTTGATGTTGTAAGATGTTTGAATTCTTGAATGAGATGTGAGATTGAATGCTTGGATCAATGGGGGGTTGAAATGGATGTAAAAACACTTATTTATACAATATTGTGCATTAGTAACCCATTAATACCTCATCACAGGGTGACATCAAGTGATTTTGAATAAAAACCAGAAAGGAAATTTTAAATTTTTGAATTTGGAGCCAAGGGGGACTCATTCACTACCCATGGAAAATGGGTCCCACCTAGGACCTTAAAATGGGTGTCAAGAATTATCTTGTATTTAATGTTGTTTTTCAAGCTTACATTAAAAAATGCACTTAATTAAAGCATATAAGGGAATAAAGGGGTCAAATAAAGCATAAGAAAGGGATCAATAGTGAATTTATGCCTAGAAATGTGTGAAATCTTGTTACAAGACTTTACAACACTTGAAAATAGGACTTGATTAGTGATGAAATGGTGATTTTTAAGTGAATTTTAATGAATGGAGTCTAGAAGAGTGTAGAAATGTCTTACAACACTTCACAACACCTTCACAAGACATCATTATTTGAATTTTAGTACCTAAATATGCATGTTCAAGCCACATTACATCATAAAATCAAAGCAAAATAGACCAAACATCATGAAACAAGACCTAAAAGGCCATAAAAATGACAAGGGGCCATTTTTCTTCGACACAATTTTCTTAACCAAGTTCAAGAAAAACCTAACATCACTAAGATCCCCATATGAGCTATGGTATGGAAAGATTCCTACTGTTAAGAATTTCAATGTATTTGGAAGCAAATGTTATATCAGGAGAGATGAATAAAATATAAGAAAGTTTGATGCATGATGTGATGAGCGTATCTTTCTTGGATATTCTACAAGAAGTAAAGCTTACATATGTTACAATAAAAGGCCAAGTAAGGTTGTGGAAAACATAAATTTCAAGGTTGATGAAGCATTGGAGAATTCAATTGAAGTTGATGGATATGTGTCAGATGAACTTGACTGTAGAGAAGAAGAAGAAGAAAATTTTGAAGAAAAATAAATATAGAATGAAGAGGAAGAAGCTCTAGAAAAGGCTCCTAAAACCCCTAAGTATGTGCAAAAGAATCATTCCAAATATTGGATCATTGGAGATAAGAGGAAAGGTGTATTGACAAAAAGAAAAGTTGTTGAAGTTGAGGTAAATTATTGCTTACTTTCTAAAATTGAACCTAAGACAGTGAGTGAGGCAAGTAGGGATGAACATTGGATGAAAGAAATTTTAGAACTTATGCAAAGTGAGTAAAATGAAACATGGGAATTGGTTCCTAGACCAGAAAACAAGAACATAATTGGAAGCAAGTGGGTTTTTAGAAATAAACTAAATAAGAATGGAGAAGAGATAAGAAACAAGGCAAGGCTTGTGTGTAAGGGTTACTCACAAGTGGAAGGAATAGAATTTTAGGAGACACTTTCTCTGGTGGCTAGAATGGAATCTATCATAATATTTTTGGCATTTGCTACTGATCAGGACTTCAAAGTTTACCAGATGGATGTGAAGTCAAATTTCTTGAATGGAGTGTTGGAAGAAGAAGTTTACACGGAACAACCAAAGGGGTTCTAGTTTTTAGATCAATTGGATATGGTTTGTAGATTGAAAAAGGATTTATATGGCTTGAAGCAAGCTCCCATAGCTTGGTAGGCAAGGTTGGATAGATATTTTATTCAACAAGGTTTATGCAGAGGTATTGCAAATATCAATCTCTATTTCAAAATTAAAGATGGCAAGATCTTGATAGTAGTTGTGTATGTGGATGAAATTATCTTTGGAGGAAATGAAACTATGTGTAATATTTTTTCTAAGGAAATGTAGAAATATTTTGAGATTTCTATGTTTGGTGACATGAATTTCTTTCTTGGACTGTAAATCAATCAAACCAACAAATGGATTTTTATTTCACAATCCAAGTATGCAAAAAAAATGTTGAAGAAGTTTGGGATGGATGGTTCCAAACTATTATGCACTCCTATGGTAACTAGATACAAATTTATTAAGGATGATGATTCACCTAACGCTAATAAGAGCAATTACAAATCCATGATTGGTTGAATGTTGTATCCAACTATTACCAGAAAATATATCATGCATGCAGTTTTTTTTTTTTATGGATAGATTTCAAGAGGATCTTAAAGAAACACATTCTTTTGTTGTTAGGAGGATATTCATATATCTAATAGTAATTCTATATTTTGTCCTATGGTATCCTAGAGATAGTGATTTTACACTAAGTGCTTTTGGCTGAAATCACTATCTTAGAGATAGTGATTTTATAGTAAGTGCTTTTGGTTGATGGTATCTTAGAGATAGTAATTTTTTCTTATGCAGAGTAGGGAAAGAAAACACAAACCAACTCAATCAAACCCTTTCCAAGTCATAACACCTCAAAAACAATGATTTCCTTCACAACTTGACACTATGCCTTGTAGCACAACAAATATGGTATTTTAGCCATAAATTTAAGTTAATACCTTAAACCAAAAACCTAAAACCTATTTTAGATACCCATTAATCCGTTTTAAAACATATCCAAAAATTAGGGGTGGTTGTTTTGGAATGACAAAGCCAAAAAATTATTGCTACACTTTTAAAAGGCCTAATTAGGCTTGTTTTGATAGGTCACAATGTGGTTTTTACAACCCATACCTCAAACACTCATGCCACTAGCCTAGACATGTCTAATATTGTCTTGCAAAACATTTTCCATCACCTAAAAGAATTTCTACAAAGATTTTTCACAAACCCTATCACCTATACAACCTTTTATGCCCAAAACAAAGGAATTTCCACCTAGGGCATCATCTAATCTTCATCAAACCTTATCCCCTGCTCCTGAAAACACCATAAAATTAAAATAAATCCTATCTAACCCAATTCCACCAATTTTTAAATGTTTTCATTAGTGGAATGACAAGTTTTCCATTTTTTTGCTCTCAAAGCACCAAAACCTAGGTTTTCAAAGCGGTTTGGAGTAAAATGATTCTAAAATGATGAAAACTGAATGAAATTTGAGAAGACCAAGTTTTTTGGAAGGTAATATTAATTCCACATCACCTCCAATCAATTTGAGACCCCTTTCGGGTTGTACAAGGCCATACAACCTCCTGTAGCAACAAATTACAATGAGAAAATGAAGAAAAAAGATTTATTGATGATCAACTTTCCAATAATCACCACCAGAACCTTGGTTCAACCATTAAATGGTGTATTTATGCTTTTCCAACCAAAACCAACAAATTACAACTACCTTTCAACTTACTAACTATTCAACTTCCTCCAAAATGCAAAAAATGCAAAGTTGCATAGCAACTTTTTGGAACGTTTTTCCATTTTTACAATACTAACCAAAATTGACTCCCAATCAGCCAACTGACATACAATGACCTAAATCATGGTCTTAAAGACCTTATTACATCAAAGAAAACTAGAAAAAAAATACTAACATTTGCAACATTTCCATATTAAAAGCTACGGTGCATTGCACTAGGGGAGTATTCTATGCTAGTATAGATCTTGGTTCAATGTCAAAAGGAGATAAAAATGCAAAACATATTTTTCCTTTACCATTTAAGTCAAAGGGGGAGAAAAAGTATCATGTGAAAAAGCTTATTCATTTAGAAAAGTTGTTCAAAACTGTTGTGTTGTCTATGATGGTTTTTCATATCACATGTTTCCATCAATGAAAAAGAGGGAGATTGTTGAAAGTATAAAGTATTTTAATTGATGTCAATTGGTTGGTGTTTTCATTGATGTCAACTATGTATAGAGGAAGTTGGTTATTGACTACATATGTTGAGGATATTGAGAAAATTTTAATAAAGAAGGATTGTTGTTTGTGCACATATAGTTGAGATTTTGAAGAAGTGCAATGAGTTCATGGAAATATCCTTATGTTTCTATGTATGGAAGTGTGTTAAAGTGAAGTAATGTGCTTAAATGTAGTATCTAGTACTTGGTCTCTAAGTGATTTTTAGAAAATTTGATAAATAGAGAGAACAATGTCTTGTAGGTATTCAGTGTATGCTCCAAGTTGTGCTCAACATTTCTTTTGTGTTGATGCTATGCTTGTACAGATCTAAGGTATTTTTTATTGTTGTTGGTAGTTTCTATACTCAGAATTTTGGTTTTTGGATCATTGTATGGTGCGAGATATTTTCACTAGTATGTGAACTAGTTGTTCAATGATGTTCTTTATTCTCTTGGAGAAATGTATTTGCTTTGCATTTCTCCACTATTTGGATGAAGGTTGTGTAGATCTAGGAAGTTGTTTATAATGCTTTTATCTTTCTGAGTTCAAATTTCTACTTGATTTGGTGTAATATAGTGTAAGTTTCATTTATAAGTATGCAAAGAAGGGTTATCAATTACGTTGAATTAAAGTAGTTGTTGATGCAAAGCTTGGTTGAAGTGGTTGATGAATCTTAAGTAATTCATGGACTATTCTAGATTGATTTCAAGTGAATTATGTTGTCTAAAACTTTCAACTTGATCTAAGAAAGCATGTACTTAAATTTCTATGGTGTTTTACACTAGTGTTAGTCGACCTTGTCTTTAACACTACACGTGAGGCTTGTAGAAGTGGGTTGAGGGGTGTTGGGATATATTTAGGTCCTAATTAAGGATTTATGTAGGTTTCCTTTTGTTCCTATCCACCGTGGGAATGTTTGGGTGCCAACCTATTTTGAATTTGAATGTATAACTGCTAGTTGTCGACATTGGAGAAATTTTTGAAGAAGAGGTTGATATAAATATGTATGGTGTTGATACAAGAATGTGGATGAAAGAATAAGAAGAAACACAGATGTGATATTGTTGCAATTGAAGTGTAGTGAGATGTGACTTTTAGTAGATCAGTGCAAATTTCATGTTAAGGTTCCGAAGGCGGTGAGTTGAAGGAATCTAAAATCTAAGTTCATGTGAGACTATGAAAGTATGCGAGCAATTGTGGTGGAATTATTTTTGCATTGAGAAGTGTTTCTCTATGTAACTTTCTTCTTCTATCTTCTTTTATTCTTTCTATTGTAGTGAGCCCTAGTTGTGATCCTTTTTGGACAGTGTTTCCTATTCTAGTAGTGAACCTTTCTGGTAGTGATCCTGTGTATTCAGTTTTGGAATTCTTTATAATGTGAGCTAACCCTCACTGAGGGTTTTTCCCTCATTTGGTTTTCCATGTAAATCTACTATTCATATGTGCATTGTTTTACTACCTTCAACTTCAGTTTCTGCATTAAATAATTAAACACATTACTAGAGTACAAGTTTTATGAATTATTATAGATCTAATTTCTATTGAGGGTTTAAAGGTTAAAATTTATAGAACTGATTCACCCCCTCTCAGTTGTCTTGTTCAATAGTTAGTAGGCTATTTTATGCTAAGCACTCATGAAAAACCATGACCCTACTATCAAGCAAGGTGTGTTATGCTTAGTGGCCATAAAAAAAATTGTAACTTTTAAAGCTTCACAAGGCTAGCAAGCTACATTATGCTAAGCACTCATGAACAAACATGGTCCTACAAGAAAGAAAGGTTTGTTATGATTGGTGAACATGGAAAACATGCAATAAGATATTCAAAGGGGTTTTTCTTAGTTCTTGAGAGGTCTCCTCTTAGGAAACATTGTGCCTAATGTATCCTAGAGAGAAAATTTTAAGGATAAAAGATTCACAACTTAGGGAATGCAATCTATAGCATTACCACTAAGAGGAATTCTATATGCTTAGAAAGGTTATAATATTGAAGGATATCAAACCCAATATAATCACCGAGAAGAAGACACATTGCATGAAGTAAGAGGACCACACTAAGAAACATAAATTATAGTCAAAATGATAATGTCAATGTATTCTCCCACTTTAAAGGAATTTCTAAACACCATGCCATGATAAATGCTAAACAAAACATGAGAGCTTATTTGGAAAGCCTTACATCAAGAATATGTTTCCAAATGAAGACATGTCATGAAAAAAGGGGTTTCCCCCAAATAAAATCCCAAACACATAAGGGATCCACATATTTGTGGTTAGTGTATGTCTTTGCTACAATGTTATTATATAGCTCAGAAATGTCATCATTCCTCAAATAATCATAGAAATAGAAGAATGACACATATAGAATGAAAACAAAGGAAAATATTTTGGGTCAACATGGAAGAGACTTAAATTTCTTGATGCATTGTATCATCCCAAAAAAGAGAAAAAAATGAAAAAGAAAAGATAAAATATTTATGACATATAGAAGAATGTATGTACAAATAGAGGAATGAACATAAAGACATGTCAAATAGAATGATATGAGGGGTAACATTACACATAGGTAATCAAACAAAAAGAACATGAGAAGAAGACAAAAGAAAGACTAGTAAATCACATGCTAGTCAACCTATAGCAAGTCATCCACATCCCAATCTTGTTCATCATATGTGGAAGGGAAATAACTAGCCAAAGGGACAACAAGAAGTGTTGTACTAGGAACATCACCAAGTTGAACATGTGGTGAGTCACTCATTTTAGGAGGATCATCATAGTTGATATGATCTAAGCTCATGAAAGATGAAAATAATAAATTTATCTCATTATGCACTTCCTCATCAATTTTAGTAGTCTCATGAAAATCATCCAAGATAATCACAACAAAATGTATAATGATAATATCCATGGAAGATTCTTGTTCGTGTTGTGGTTGAGATATAGAATTTTCTTGTTGTGGTGAAGGAGGAGAATCATCATCCATTTCTTGTGTTTTATTTTTATTTTGAGTTTTTGATTCATGTTTTTCTTGTATCAAATGATCAATAGCATGAGGTCTACACCTATGTTCTCTAGCATTTTAGTTTCTTTTTGTTTGGTTTTCAAGTTGTGATTGCGTAGGAGTAGGTTTATCAACCATGGGTTTCAATTATTCCCACAAGGGAGGAATGAAAGGAACCATGGGAGGTTGTTCAACCACTTTCTTTGTAACTTTTTAAAATTTTTTGATTTTAGGAGGAACAACAAGACTTATTTTGTTATATCATGGTATCTTATAGGAGATAGGTGAAGGATTTGTCATTGTTTGGTCTTGATTACTTGGAAGGGATTTTGGTTCAATCATGGTCTCATCACTAATAGGAGGATCAATTGTGGGTTGATGTATATTTCTAAGGGAAAATTATTCTATGAACTTTGCCTTAAAATTTTGATAAGATTTTAAAAAGAAGTCCTCATGAGGACTAATAAGTTCCATAGGTTCACGCCAAAAGAAATCCAATGAGAAATTTCAACAAGAAGACATAGGATTAAATCCACTATGGTGCAAAATAAATATCTCTTTTCCAAATGGAAACTTTAAGCATTTAAATTCACTACCAATGGGAAGAATTTCATGGAGTGAAGCCATCTATAGCCTAACTTCACATGAAATTGATCCGACATCAGGGTGATGGAGAATGAGACATTCAATCTTTTCGGTCCAACTTGCAGAGGAAGAGTTATCAAATATATTGTAGGGAAAGCAAAACCATTATGTGTTTTGATCCATGCTTTCATTCATTCATAATTATCTTTATAAAGTTAACGCACAAAAAAAAAACTTTAGTTATCACATTCTCTACATAGATAAGATCATTTAACATCCCATTAGTAGGATTTTTATTGATTCTTCTAGAAATGTAAATAGGACCATCAGGTGCATGTTTAAGTATGTAATTTAGTGAGAAATAAATATCAAGGGACATATTGGTTAGGCCCTTATGAGGTTGAACTTAAATGGTTTGAATCATACTATCCATGGGATCTTCCTCATTATCATTCAAGTTGTCATTATTTGTGTCTTCATTCATCACATCATTCTTGTTTTCACTATCTTTGACAAAGGATATGCTATGATTTGGCATAGGATTGGTAAATATTTCCAAATTTTGGTTGGGAGGGGCAAAAAACATGTTACTTTGATCATTAACACCACCAATTTGAATGTGATTAGAATTAATGAGGTCTTGCACAATATTTTTAAGATGCTTACAATGTTTTGTATCATGTACATTTTGTCGATGATAATGGGAAAAAAAAAATTATCGATAGTTTGGAGGTAAAGGATTAGTAGGATCAAGAGCTCTAACAGGAGGTAAGGAAATTAAATTCTTGTTTAAGAGGTACAACATGATGGAATGATGGGTATCAGGTAGAGGTAAATTATTTGTTCCTCTCCCCAAATGTATATGGGTTTGTTGTTTTATAGCAGCCACTTGGGAGTCAACATGTTCACTTGGTTAAGGAGCATTGAGTTGTGTAAAGCCCCTATTTGGTTTCTTGAATGGTTGAGAGTTGGTTTGAGGAATGGATTCAAATTTTTTAGGATAGTTAGAGGGAGCTTTCGCTCAATGACTACTAACCAAATTTTGGTAATCATGAAGGGTAGTAGACAATTGTGTGAAGGAGGGAAATTTAATCATCCCAATCTTATCTTGAAGGTTATTTTGTAATTTTTCAATGAACATTCAATGAAGATCAAGATTAGAAATCCTAATATTGATTTGTGAGTAAAGAAATTGATAACGGGTGATAAAGTCAATGACCTTTTCATCATCCTTTTTCTTACATTTCATTAGATTTGACAAGGCCATCTTATGACCCATGTGCACTTGGAAATTATTAAGGAAGGAATCAACAAGTTCATTAAATGAATCTATTGAGTTATTTGGTAAGGAGAACAACCTCCAAGGCAGTTTCTTTCAAGGATCTAGGGAAGCGTTTAGCCAAGATTTTATCTAAAAAATGAAGTCACTACATAAGGTTGTGTATGCAAAAACATGGCTAACAAGATCTCCTTTTCCACCATACTTCTCAAATCTAGGAATCTCTATACCTTGTGGAATTTATGTTGTCAATATCTCCAAGGATAAGGGGTTTATTTTGATATATTGTGAAGGTTGGCCATTTTAATTTTGATTCAATGTAGCAATTTGTTGTTGGGGGGATGAAACACTTCACAAGAGTTGGTGAAGGACAAGATCATTGTTTCTAGTTTGAGATGGAGGTGAATAGGGTGGAGGTGTATATGTGTTTGGATGTAACAACCCAGGAGTTTTACTTAGTAAAATTTCAAAGTTTTCACATTAAGTGAATGACCCATGATGCCATAACATAGCCATAATTTTTTTTCTTTCCATATTGTAAATTATGCACACATTTGAAATAACACTATTTCCAAACTTCCATTGCATTTCATTATAATTTCAAAAATCTCCCCATAACATAGACTTCATATTGAAAAAACTCAATTTTATCATTCAAGATTACATCCGTCCATAAAAATAAGTACATGCTACATAAATAACTCTTTTAAGCTTCATATGGTAATAGATAAAAAAATTGGTCTTGATGTTAACACATTAGTGCTTACATTTTGGGTGCCCCTCCTCACTGGTGCATACACTCTAGTTATTCCCAATATTGGCACAATCATCCACAAATATCAGTCGCCATCTAATTAGGAGAAGCATCACTCAAGAGATTTTTTGCCAACCATAGACTCAAATGTGGTCCCCCACACATCTGTCATATATGAAAAGATGGCCCTACCCTTCAATGAAGATATTGGTTGGAAAGCCCCATAACAATAGCCTATCTAAGCTTAGTTTTGTTGTCCTAGAAACTAGAACCTAATCATATGATCATTTCCCTTACGAGTATGAAAATCCTGAACTAGAATGCATAAAAGGAACATTGTGAATTGACATTGTAAATAGTGGCTACTTACACTACATTGGCCAAAGTATTCTCACCCAGTACTTTGAGTGTTAGTATTCCTATTCACATACACTTCTACAGCTCATTTTGGATTATGACTATTCATATACTATGCTTAGGTAATTTCCTTCCATAGGTAATCCCTATCCTTAAAAATAACCTATTCCCCTTTTCCCCAAAATATAATGCTATCTCTACAAATAACTTAGCCTAAGCATATAAGTTACCCCTTCAATGGATATTCCAGTCCTGAGTATAACATATGAGCTTTTCTAGTTTACAAATTAACTTTGCATAAACAAGCTATTCTCTCCCAAATATTACCTATTCCCAAGTATAACTTTATAATCTAAAGTATAGCTACATAAGCTTCCTCTAATCATAAATTAAATATTCATAAATAACTAACTCCATTAAGTAATACATCACATTAATAAGTGATTCTTATCAAGAGTATAGCCACATCAATGAATGACCTGAATTGAAGAATAGTCATATCAATAGATGATTCCATTTGAGAGTGTAATCTCCTTAGTAAAAAGAGTAATTCAAAAGAGTAGAATATTGTCAATAATATGAATTCATATCAAGAGTGTAAAGCAACTAATCAGGTGGCAACTCTAACTCAATAGGTAATCCCACCTATGTCTCCAATCATATAGTATCTCATAAACTGAAGTGATCTACTTAACCACATAGGTGAGTCTCATTATTAGTATACCCTAATCCTAGATATAATATTTAATCAATAATCAGTCTCATTGTATAGGTTAATCTCAACCTAAGTAAAAGCTCAACTACATAATCCATCCAAGTAGGATATTCTCAACCTATTGGTTCCAATGGATAATGAAGTATATACTCCAAGGTAATGGTTAATGCTTAGCCCAGGGTTTCAATCATTAATCAAATGTACTTCTAGACCCACATAGGTTACTCATAACCTAGGGTTTCATTCAATAGTCAAGTAATGATCAAGTGATCATTCAAGTACAAATTATTGACATGGTTTTTATGTCATCACATCCTAACATATCTTTCATACCAAAACTATTGATGTATTGCTAAATATTATCATTCCCAAGGTTTCTAGCATAATAAGCTAATAATGTTAAGTCATTTCATGTTTTTCATATGTTTCAAATTATACATGTAATGTAGACTATTTATGCATAGAAACATCATCAAAATCCCCATATAGGGTATCTCAAAGTAATAACCTAATAAATAGGTTTCTTGAGCATGTATCAAATGAGATTATGTGAGTAACTATGTATCAAATAACTTCTCAAGCTATCCATGTTTATCAATCCTAGTATGTAATACTAATTATGAAATTCTCTCCATAATATCGAGTATATAATCACAATCATAGGGAAATAATAGCTACATGATTCTTTTCCTTCCATAAAGAAAATAGATCATTTATCTATTCAAGAAATCTAATGTGATTCCCAAGCGAAAAATCAAGACATTCAATCTTTCATGAAAACAAGTAAAAATTAAGAGGATAGAATCCTATTCCTTTTTACACTATATTCCAGTTGACCTAACTAGCTCTCTACTTCGTTCCTTTCCCAAGATAGTTTGTCAACTTTCTCCTCAAAACACTTAAACCACTCAATGCAATACCTCACAATATCCTCTTTCTCAAGGCTCACAAAATAACTCAATGCACTCACAATATATAACTCTTTGCTCTTAGAATATTAGTAGCTGAATGAAACTAAAGAATTGTGCATCCCAAATGAGAGAGTTAGCTCATGTATTTATACAAAATATTAAGATATTGATGCCTAAGGAAAATTTATGCTAGTCGACACTAGTCAAGAATGCAGGTTGACTCATCTCTCACAACAAAAAGGTGGCAGAAATCTAACTGAAAGTTCAACTTGGTATTCTTTAGATCTACCTCCTTTGCTTGACATCAAAAAAAGACTATTTTAAATATGCATATTCCCAAAAGATGAGAATCGAATTTTAAAACATGATAGACTTCTAGAGGAAAAAATTATTCATATAATGCCACCAAGTTTGAGCCACTTTCCTATTTCTTTGGCATGGGTTTATCCAAAGAAACATTCCATATTTTCCAAGAAACACATAACCCTATCAACCTAGTAATAAACTATTCATTTGATGGGTAAAGGATGATTCGACTCCTGTAAAATAGCATTCAACCTGTGCTTTGACCAACATGTTTATTGTTGTGGTTTATTTCCCTTTTATCTTGTGTTTAAATCTCTGTACAAGAAAATTTTGATGTTTATTAGTTCCATCTCCCTTTATCCTTTTGGATTAGTACATTCTAATATAAAGTAATACGCTACTATAAAAGAGTGATACATTTTGTATGATATCGGCCATGGCTTATAAAATCCAAGTTGGCCTTTATCTTTTGCATAATACATGTATAAATCAACCTCTGATACTTTACATATTATTTTTGTATAAATCAGCCTTCAATACTTTTGCATACTATATATACAAATATATATTATATGTTACTTGTCTCCTATTATATGTGTGGTCAATGTTACTTACTCAGCACTATTATTATATGACTAAGTCATAATGTTGGCTTGCTATTTTGTATTTGGCCTATTCTATTTTCTACGTGCCATGTGTATATGCTACTTATGAGTCTTTGCATCTTTCATGTCTTCTCATATATAATAGCATGACCATTTACTTTCTATGTGTTGGATTCTATCTGTATAATATATAATATGTATATCTATTATGTATACATGTATATATACATTGACATATTCTCTATATATACATATATACATATATATATATGCTCCCAAAACTATCAAAAGTACTAGTTAATAACTAATACATAAATCTAATCATATTTATTTGTTTATCAAACTCATTAACAAAAAAGTTCATCAAGTTAACCATTCGATATATGAATGCATATGTCCATGTTATCATTTTCACCAACAATAACACATGAGTATATACATACACATATAAACATGTCTTGTTACTATTTCTTATTAACCTAAATACATTTATATCCTTGTTGTTAGGTATACACATTAAGTGTATGCACACACATATATTTGATGTAGGGAAAAATTATTCACAAATCCCATAGATTCAATGATTCAATTACTTAATTCAATCTAATAATGTTCCTAGCATAAATCGTGATCCTATCTAATGCAAAAAAAAACATGTCTTAGAAAGGATGACTTGCCAATTTCAAACACTATGGCCTGACTTAACCATTCTATTGTGTGTGTGTGTAAGCTCAATTAGGTTTTGTTAGGGGTTACTCGACCAATCACTTCTCTTGAGTGATAAATCCCCTCCCTTCTAGAGGATTGAACCTGTCCTTGCAACCAACTTAGTACAACACCAAGGTAGTTAGACATTCTTAATAATCCACATACATCTTAAAAATTTAACATATTCATGTTCTTCATCAATGTGAACATAATTACTCTTCCAAAGAAATAGTACCTTAATACCTAATTTAGTATTCCATTCATTTAATAAACATATTAAAATCATGATTGCACTTACCATCCTATTTACTCGTGAAGGTAAAAGTAAATCAGTAACAACAAGATGAGGTGTGACATACTCCCCCCTTGTGAATCATCATCCTCAATGATTTTTTAACATATATCAAATAATGGTTTTACTTACCTTTTCCAAATCATGTAAGAGTTATAAAATAATCTTCCCTTGTAACATCACTCCTTGCAATATTTTCCTTCTTGGACCTTGCATCGGGTGTCCTTATTACCACATAGGGAGAATTTGTGTGTCTTACACATACTTTCTCTCTCAAAGATATTTATACATTATAATAATATTACCTTGTATGTACATCCTAAGCAAAATAGTAACTATATAACATATGACATCTATGAAACAGTGACTAGAAAACATGTTCTCATTGGCCAATGAACTTATCCTTAGTGTAACCAAAATAGATAAGGGATGTTGGTGTATTATAAACTACACCATGGATCCCATCCTTTCCTTTGGTATTTACACCTCCAAATAAATTAGATGTTGATTTCATCCATCACTTACACATCCATTTTCCTTAATCATAAAAGTAATGCTCTTGACTACTATCCATCTTGAGCATAACATTGATCTTGGACACCTGTCAATTCTGAACATAACGATACTTCTTCATATTTCAAGATTTGTATCAACATAGTTTCTCATTGATCTTTCAATATTCTATTCCATTTGAAAACCTTTCTAATCTAAGGTTAACCCCATTTCTTATCCTATTTCAGCCTAATAGAGGTTTCAAACTCCTTTCCATATAATGGATCAAACCTCAATGATAGAAGTTTATAAGTATTTTCCAAATCATTCAGGATTTGGTTTATCACTTTTTTCTATCTAACTATAATAATATATTGATAATTCATTCAATTGAATGTATCTTAATATGATCATGGTTTATAAAACCTTATCATTATTTTCTTGTTCTCATCTAAGATAGCTTTCTCAAGGACACTAAGCAACTAATTCACACAATATATTATTTAGGATTGATGTCCTATAATCCAAATTTCCAACCAGCATTGGTTACCTTGGTGAGTCTATTCACGACAATATTTGTTAGTTCCATCGACAGAAAGATTAAAATATTTTAATGGTTTACCACTTCCTCACTAGAATCTTAAGAGAGTACACATGTCCTGCCAATGAAAACATCCTATCTTCATCTCCTGACACAATGGACAATAAATTTCTATCTTCCTTGTAGCATCCTACTCTATCTTTTTCATATTATAGTGGTTCCTCATCCAAAAAATAATTTTATCATTTCAATGTCTTGAATATGACATCAATTCCCTCATTTCATTCCTTAATCTCCCAAAATTTTGGGTACATAGGTTCTTTCCATCTCATATTAGCCTACTTCGACTAGAAGAAAACCTATTTTGTGGATTCATGCCACATAAGTATAAATATCCTTCCTCTTAGGAAATTCATACAATGAATTTCATTTCTCCTTTGATCATTTCCAAAGATGTAATCGGATCTTCAGCTCAATTAACTTTTCTCAACAAGAAATTGTACTATTTTGAGTAACAATTCTCATTTCAATATGTTGGTTCCCAAAAGATATCAAATTTAATTGAGTTCCTAATTACCAAGAACAAAAATTTCTTAATGAATCCAAATCATGAGTAATTAGATCTTTCCTTACCTATTCCTTAGGAAATGATCTTCTCTTTCATGATCAAATAATCTACCTATCCTTTTCTAAGCATCAATGATAGTAACAATTGATCTTTCAATCAATCATATATATAAAGTATTGAGTGATAATATTCCTTTCTCATTGGTCATAATCCTTGAAATTTTCATTATCTAATACTTTATTCTCATGGTCATGAAATATATGACTTAATTAAGATCATGACTTATGGAAAAAGTAAAAAAATCTTCTAAATAGAAAATATATTTATGATTTTCATTGAGTAGGGGTGCTTAATCTGAGTCAATCCACTCTCTTTCTTCCCCCCTTATTTTTTCCATGATATTCGATCAAATAAAAGTTGAACTCCTAGCAAAATTTTTCTTCCTTAAATTGATTTATCATTCCTTGTTATTGGCTTTCGATTGCCAATCTCACAGATTCAACAATTAGATCATCAATTAAGAGGTTTAATGAACATTCAACAACTTTATAAGCTAAGAGGCACTCTAATATTCCAATTCTCTTTTCCATGTAAACCAATATCCTTTTTGTGGAGGAATATCCATATTCACAATGCCTCTTTTTTTGATGTGTCTTCAAGTCAGAGCGTTATTTTTCTTACTCATTCTTTTGATTTGACACATAGTGTCACTCTATATCCCATTTCCTTTTGGAAGCTCTAAACATAGTGAAGCAATTTTTCCTTAATATTCTTTTGATTTTTGACTTTTATACTTGTGGGCTTCAGGATGAATCCACACTTGGAGAAATTTTTTTTCCAAAAGGTGTGCAATGCGCCACATGGTGGCTGTGTGACTTTAGTTTATTGTCTTCCTTTCAGGAGAAAGTCAGCGCACATGTTAGCTCGGAAGGGATTTTCTCTAAAGAAATTTTCACAATTTTGAGATTCCCCACCCACTTGACACATCATCTCTTCACTTTGGGCATGTTGCACTTTAAAGAAGCTATCTCTTTATGATGTTTGTCAAAGCATGTTGGGTCTTTCTTGTTTTTAGGTTGGAAACTTCAAGTCAACATTGTCGATCTACATGATTGGTCAACCAGATTTTGCTAGACTATTTTCTAGGATCTAATTATTTTTAGAAAGCAATCTTTTCTAAATATCTAAATGACATAAATGTGGCAATTGGGAATTAATGAGAAAATATTTCCACAACCTAATCAATGATCTACCATTAGATCATGAGCTATTAGATGCAAGCATCTGGCAGTAATTACTTTTGGGTGTTGGTGCCATTTCTCTCTCTTTTCAGCTATAAATAGGAGGCAGCAATTGAAGGAAGGTGTTCCTAGGAAGTTCCCTTTTTTTAGAAAGGGATGTTATTTTAGTTTTCCTTAGTTATAGAAGTATTTTTAGAAGCTAAAAATTGGCAAAACACTACTTTTCTCTGGCATGTTATATTGTTTTAACTCAAACTACTATTGGATTGACATCCAACCTTTATTTTTAAGTTCATTGATATTTAAGCATGAACTATTTGGAAGAAATCTTTGAAATAGTGCATGTTATGGCCTTTGTCAAGTTACTTCTTTATGCTTTCATTCATAATAAAAAACTGTGTTAAGCTTGATTCAAATATTTTGAGTAGTTGATTTCCATGTTGTAGGCTATATGATATGGTAATAACTTGTGGGAATTGTATTATGTCTATTGAACTTCTCTAGTCTCTCTAAGGGTTACCATTTTTTCATATTATGTTGTAAAAAGAGGAAGGGTTTATGTAATTTCTGAATGTTTTTTTGTTAACTGTTGGAAATTTTATGCTTGATCAAACCTTAATGAACAATTCTCAAGGAGAGATTTGAAATATTACATTGTGCTTATATTTAGCTTTTGTTGCTTGTTCTATTCCCAACAATGAAGGGTTGTGGCATTCTATGCCTAATATATCATTCATAGAAAAATAATTGGGCTTGAAATGTTGTAAAAGCTTGGTGCATTGCCATTTTTTATGTTTTATATTTACATTTCCTTCTACCATTTTCTCCAAAATCAAAGAAGAGTTGGATTTCTATAAAAATCTCAGAGGTATTCAGTGAGGCACAAATTGGTCCCTTGCTTGCTAAATTTCTCATAAGGCTATCAAAGAGATGCAAGCTTTGATGATCGAAATTTCTTTTTGTGGTATGTGTAGTGGGGACCCAAAGTTTTCCAAACGTCAGATTGGAAGTCCAAAATATTTTCTTAAATCAGGCCAAGGAAAGAAGCTAGAAATTTTATGCCCAAAATCCAAACAAGAGCATCCTCAAGAGGCCATTTGTAGTACTCCTAGTTACCCGATTTGGTATCTAGGAGAAGAAGACTTACAGGTTTTGTATCACCTATAAGGATTAACAGGGCAAGAAGTGAAAGCCCAAGATCTAGAGCCTTATCTACTCCACTTGGAGGTCAAACTTTTGAAATAAGAATATCAGTATACCCAATTCATTGGAATCTACTCTCCATGGCTCATGTAGTTTCCCTTGCTCCTAGAAATTTCATAACTTGGGATAGTGGTAGTCCACTACAACCACCTATGCCCCTAGATGTATGGATTTCCATACCCACTAACAACCTTAAGGCTATTCCAAAATTTTCTAGAGAAGACTTCAAAACCCCCTTCGAACACCTCTAAGATATAGTGGAGGTATGTAGGGTACATAACATAGTGGAGGAAAATATCACTCTTAGGCTGTTGGTTGCTTTGTTTAAAGGAAAAGCTCAAGATTGGCATTGATCTTTGGCTTCTAGCTCTATCTGCTCCTGGGATCATATCGAAGAAAGGTTGTTTGAATGCATCTCAGAGAAGGGAGGTAGCTATTCATTACTACATCAATTAATCACTATTAAAAGAACCCCACAAGAGGCCATGAGCAATTTCAACACCAAGTTTCACAAAACTTGGCAAATAATCTATGTAACTACTTGACCTCTAGCTGTGATGGTGTTTATGTTCTACCTAAAGGTCTTCAATTCAGACATCATGGTTATGATAACCTCTATGGGAGGGGGTATCTTACTCGATGCATACAATTTGGTTGTGCATGCAAAGAATAATTTGATCGACACTAGGAAGCTTCCACCATGACCTCCAATGCCTATATTCACAAGAATATTTAGTGGTCCTCAGGAGGAAGCTATTCCAAGCACTTCCACTCCACAATTGGTGACATCGGCCATGCTGCAATCCATGTACGTGTACCCCACCATGCAGCTAAGCACGTCGGTCTCTTCCACCCTAGCAACAAACATCAACAATATGAAGAGTCTCATGTGGTGTTTTGATAATGAGTTAGTTCTCATCAAATGGAAACAAGTAGTACCTCTGAAGTAAGACACTCGTACCTATCAAGGGGGAAGGCTATCCTATCAACATAATATGTACCAAGGGCTCTCCAAGGGAGGAGGCCAACAAATGGCATCTGCAAACTAGATAGTTTTGGTCACTATGCCACTACAAACAGTCAAGGACAACTAGACTAAAGAGTTAATCCTAGGTCTGAACCACTTGGCAGAAGATGAGAACATATGGTACTTCTCATGTAGTGATGCCCTAAAATTATCTGAGGGGAAATATGCAACAAAAGATAGTAGAACAAAGAAAAAAGGGTGTGCTCCTAAATGGAGAAGAACATGAGTACCTTGAAATGGAAAATGCCTACTTTAGAGTGCAAATGCAAGGAATGTCTTTAGAACAACAACTAGATATTGTGCCTGACCAAGCACTATTTTCATGGATGGAGGAAGAATATGCGGTATTTGTGAATAAAGCTCCGATGACTAGTGCTCCACAAGTACAATTAGACTAAAACACAAGATCCAAAAGAAGGCTCACATGAGAACACATACCATAAGCTTTGCTACATTTTCAGCTATATCAATTGCCGCTGCAAGAAAATTAGGCTTCATAGGAAACTTCCTAACCTACTCAGTAGTTGTGAAGTCTACTATTGCTAGTGAAGGAGTTGGATAAGTTGTAGAGCCCATTCATGATGGATCATTTTCTTCCAAAGATGAAAGAGATACCACCATTTTATCCCAAGGTCTAGCTAGTCAAAATGCTCAATGTGGTGGAATAATTGAAGAAGGCACCGGCTAACATATCTCTGTGGAATATCATATCCATTCCTAAACAATAGACATTGCTTCAAGAAGCATTAAATATGTAATAACAAATACCATAGGGGGATGCGACTCTCTTGTACTATCAAAATAAAGATAATGAACCTGCATCAAACCCTCAAGCTTCAAAATTTATAGCTTATGTGAATGACATGAATAATACAAAAGAGAAAGAGGTAAGCAAGCCAAATCCAACACCTTTGTTTTTAATATGAGCCCCTTGAGAAGGGAATCATGCAATTAGATGGGGAGAAGGTTTCAACTGTTGGTCACATTAAAGATCTATTTTTAAACCTCTTCTCATGTCCAAGCCAAATGGTCACACAATAAATAGAGGTGATAGACATTCCCCTATCTTCGAGTTGTGTCTTTCAAGAGATTTCACTACAAAGCTTGGAGGATATTTGGCACTCGATTGGTCCTAGCTGATATTCAGGACCAAGCATGGGGTGAAGATGAAAATTCTATTTGAATCTTTGCATCCAAAACACATAGTAGACAATGTAGTCCCATGCTTTGAAGCAACACATACCTCTTTCTTGCAAAGGGAGAGATACTATGTAGAGATGTTAGAAGATGATGAAGAGGTGCTCCTTAACCAATTCATTGACTTTGACCCATTCAAAAACTTTCATGTGATGGGACTAGGCACCTATGTGATCTTTGATGATGATCAAGTCTTTCAGAAATTGATAAAGGATCAAAAGGAGTATGATGATCTAGGTGACAGTAGTCTATGGACCTTATATTTTGATGGTACCAAATGCAAAACTATTTCTAGAGTGGGTGTCTAACTAGTGTCCCCGATAGGATTGGAAACCCTCAAGATTTTTTCATTTTTAGTTCTCATGCTCGAACAGTGATGTAAAATATGAAGCGTTGGTTCATGGTCTGATTCTTGCAGAATAAATGCAATAAATAGAATGCAAGAATTTGAAGATTCAAAGTTAGTTGTGAGCCGGGTCCATGGGAAAGTGGCAACAAAGAATATAAGAACGAAGTCATACAAACATTGGATATGGGAACCGATTGAGATATTTGAAGCTTTTAATATACAAGTCATTCCATAATCTCAAAATAGTGTCGCTAATCAGATGGCTGCAATCAGTTCATAGTTTTAACCAATTTTTGATTCAACAACAAAGTAGAATGCAATATAGATCATCGTCTGAGTAGAAATTCTTGACAATGATCAAAACTAGTGTTAGTAAATGGAATGGCTCTTGACACATGTACTTAAATAATGACTCTAGGCCCAGATTTAGCACCAATTGAAATCCTCTAATAGATCTGAAAAGATCACAATCATTTTTGTGACTTTTCTCTAAATTTTATTGAGGTACAACTCCCTCATTAAATCTTCAATGAATTGTTCTATTATAATGTAATGGTTGTTCTTTTCACTAGAAATCAGGATTTAGGTGACGAACACTAGTCCATATATATGAAGCTAGCGTGAACGACATAAACCAAAACCATAAAATATCAATGCAAAGATTGAAAATTCATGATCATCCAACTAAAGAGATAAATCAAAATGCAATAAATGAAGACATAAAACTTATCTTTCAAAGAAGATACAACTACATCATACGCATAATTACCAGATTAGCATACCAAATCATTAAATTCATAACACAGACTATAAATCATCACAATTTGGAATATTTTTTTTTCCTTCTCAATAACACCCCCGGGTGTATAAAAAAAAGCCCCCTTTTATCCTTTATAATTTCAAATTTTTAACATAGCTAATGCCACTAGATGGGTGCTAAAGCTGTTACTAAACCAACAACTTCTTGTATTCCTAATGTTTCTTGGGGAATTGGTAAGAATAATTGAATTTAGTAGAGGAATAAATATTGGAAAAGAAAACTAATCATTATCCCACCAACAACCACCAAAGGACCAATCATACCACCAACTACAAGCACAACATATAGGGATATTAAGTAGTGGCACATGTGTGCTACTTGATGAGAAATTGTAATTCAAAGCAACACAAGCTAGCCATAAATGGGAATCAAGTTAACATCTTATCAAGCTTAGGTGAATGCACCCATGTCTAGCCAAAAATCTATATATTCAACCAGTGTCACCTTTCTTCTTCAATAAATTGCATCCAATATGGCAAGTTCTCAGAGTGATGGTAATCTACCACTGACTGCATTGTACTAGAGGAAATTGAGTGCAATCCACTATTTAGGCACACCTTGGATTAACTGAAAGAAGTATTCATAGTGTAGAGCAAGGTGTTGGAAGAAGTGCTCTGGAGCATCCTTGGCAAGGAATTCTTGGGCTAGGCTCATGTACATAATGCATCTATGTTAGAGCACTTTATCTATATAGTCATCAGGGCTTTTGGGTCATCATGATTGGGGCATGAGAGCATTGGAGCACCTAGTGAAACCTGAGTTTCATCATCGTGTTAAGGTGGAAATTAATGGGCTCAACCACTATCCTCTAAATGGATTAATAGTTGACCCTATTTGCATTGCATCAAATATTTTGGATGAGACTCTAGAGGAGGCCATGGCTATTATGTGCATAGGAATGGTAAGGAATGATATGTAGCTTCTGCACAATTCCTCAATTCACATGAGAATCTGCTATTGCTAGCTTAGGTAGAATGCTTGCAGGTTGTCACTGAGGGTATTCATGTCCTAAAGCTTTCTTTGTTTACCTAAGAAGAAATAACCTTTTTTCCTTTTTGTCCATGACCTAAATTTGGTAGTTGAACTAAGCAGTTTTTGGTAATGCCAGTGCAATGTAAAAACATTTATATATAAATCAAATATCTCTTTTGATATCACCGTGTCTTTACATGCATGGCTTCATTGGTTTCTTGTTCATATCATGCTTGAAAATGTTGGTTTCTTTTCTATATAATATTGGTTAAATGAATAGGCTAACTACTATTAAGTTAATCACCAAAAATATTCTAGGTGGAAAACTAGGTGGTTCACACAACTTGATAAAGCCCCACCTAGGTTTGAGACAACCTAAAGAATGTCGCCTGAGGTACAACTTGTGGGTCAAGTTTATATGGTTCTGACATATGTAAACTCATCAATCAGGTTATTAATATTAATCCATCCACCCTTAAGCAAGACAATTTCAAAAATGGTAAGAAAACACCAGCTAGTGAGAAACAAACAACACACGCAATAGAATGAGAGGTTCGACGAACAAACAAAAACCCTGCCCAGGTTCGAGGAGAATAAAAAAGGCTGCTCGAATATAAATTTTAGTATCAAACTTATGAGGAAAGAAAATATAGCAATAATAAGAGAAGTTAGGGGGAACTTTTATGGGTAACAGTGGCTCTAACTGGGGACAAGGACTGTAAAGGATGAAGCAAGGAATCTAGAATATCGAGCATGGACCAGTCCTTTCCATTGAGCATGGAGTCAACAAGAAGGAAACCAAAAAAAAATCAAAAAATGAACACACCAAAATACATATTTAGAAGGTAGGACTAACCTACTAGAGAAGGAAAGGGAAGAGCATGATCATGTAAATCCATTAACCAACTAGGAGAAAAATAATTCTTTCCTAAAGAGGCCTACCTTTCTATACAATCTTTGAACCACATTTAGGAACCTTGGAATCCCATCCCTAATGCAGACATGGATGTATCCATAGTCCAATGGTCTCCTAAAAATCCATTTCTCATCAAAAAATTCCTCTTATTTCGATTTGGTCAGAGCCATATCCTTCTTTGCTAATCAACTTTCACAATCAAAAGCTACCAATTCAGGCATACCCAACTCTGACATGGCATCTTGAGTTCCAAATTTTCCTTTGACCTTACATTCCCAAAAATTTTCCCAAGTCCCTAGAAAATTACGATAGGAAATAATACTATCCTTAACCTCATCATACCTTCTCTCAGTCTGATCACTTTCATGAAGGGTAATTGCTTTTGCAGTCTGGTGTAGAGCAGGGGCTAGTTTATTTTCCACTTCTACTTGGACATCGATTTCATCTTTCCCTAGCAAGAGACTAATGTCCTCCTCATCTTTCCTTTGTTTATAATCTATCTCAACCCTTGATAAATGGCATTTATCCTCATACATGAATTGATCGATAATCCAATTTGTGAAATGGAGGTTATCACATATTTCAAATTCATCAAATCTAAAAAGAGGGTTAGAATGAGTCAACCATTTTTCCTTTTCCCAAAAATTACCATTCCTGGAACCATCATTTCTTTCCAAATTTAAACATACGTCCTTATTCTCCATTTCTTCAAAGAATAAAATTCCATATTCTCGAGTAAGAAGAGAAGTCAATGCCAAATCATTCAAATTAGTCTTAGTGGGAAAGAGCTTATCAAAAGAAGGGGGTGAAGAAAATAATGACCTTTCCCACAACTCATCATCTTCATCATCACTGGATGAACTATAATCACTTTCAACTTCAAAACAAGTATATAAGTTGAAATTTGGATGATTACTATGTTGATCTTATCCCTTATTAGGCTGCTGCATGTCATGAAAAATTATTAAATTAATGTTTTCAATAGTCGGGCAACATAACTCTTCCTCTTTAGATCCAACTAGGAACTTAGGAGATGCCTTGCAATTGGCTTCAAGCATCACATTTGAGCCTAATTTCCATTTACCCATAGTGATAAAATCATCCTCAACCTTCACTGCTTCTAGTTGAGCTTGCTTGATTCTATGTACTTTGTCTCTTTTGAGGATTAATTGTATGTCTAGTTCTAGAGAAGAAATGAATATATGATATTGGATCTTTGCACTAGGTCTTTCTAGAGTAGGAATCTTTTGAAGAGACTGATTAAACTAATGAATGAAATACCTCACTATTTCTGCTTTGTTTTTCATGATCTAAAAGAAGAGACATAGGGAAGCTGCAATATTAATTGGAATTCCATAGCATTGGAGAAATTTTTTTTTGAGAACTTTCCATCTAGTAATGCTCCCCTTTTCAAGCCCCCTATACCATTCTACCACTTTCTCATTCAGACTATCAATGAAAATACTTACAAAAACATCTTCTTGAATTCCTAAAATTGCACTTATAGCAATTATAGCCGAAACATGTTCTTCAGGTTCTTGTTCGTTATGACTGAAAAATTTAGGGAACCTTTTCTAGGATCCTTGAGGTAAATAATGATATTGTGATAGGAAAAGTTGGCCAACTTGATTACACCCAAGATTTGAAGTCATAAATAGAGTCACCAACTTACATAGGAGTAAAAGGTTAAGAAGATAAAATTACTGTGGTGGATGAGCTAGAGGTGGATTTTGAGGCTAAGATACCGGTGGGTCCCTTGGTTGATGTAATGACTGATTAGGCTGATGGTTATGATGATGGGGATGGTCATCATAGTATTCTAATATCAACCTTGGGGGCTGCTCAATCATAGGTGTAGGTGGGAACTGGGTCAACTCTTCTTCCTCTTCTAAGATAAGATTTGCCCATATATATTTTGCCTCATTCCTCCTATATCTATAGGAAAGTTTATTGAATTTGGATACAATATCTTCTTGTTCAACTCCAACCCAATCTAAATTTGGCTACAAAATAGGGAATACATCATGGTGAGGAAGTACCATCTTGTCACATGATGTGACAAGAATGTCAAAATTTAATCAATTCAAGATATCTTTATAATCCCTAGCTGAGTCACCAAAAATCTGTTAACGAATGGAATGGCTCTTGACACATATACTTAAATAATGACTCCAGCCCTAGATTTAGCACTAATTGAAATCCACTAATAGCTCTTAAAATATCACAATCATTTTTGTTACTTTTGTCAAAATTTTGTCGAGGTACAACTCCCTCATTAAATCTTCAATGAATTGTTCTATTCTAATGTAAGTGGTGTGCTTTTAACTAAAATGTAGGAAAGATGACACACACTAGTCCATAAATATGAAGCTAGCATGGATGACATAAACAAAAACCACAAACTATCAATGCAAAGATTTAAAATTCATGATCATCCAACTCAAGAGATAAATCAAACTGTAATAAATAAAGACATACAACTTATCTTTCAAAAAAGATACAACTACATCATACGCATAATTTCCTGATCAACATACCAAATCATTAAATTCATAACACACAGATTATAAATCATCACATTCTACAATAAATGTTTTTTCTTTCTCGATAACACCCCTAGGTGTATAAAAAAAGGCCCCTTTTTTCCTTTACAATTTCAAATTTTTAACATAGCTAATGTCATGCTAGATGGGTGCCAAAGCCATTACTAAACCAAAAACTTCTTGTATTCCTAATGTTTCTTTGGGAGTTGGTTAGAATAATTGAATTTAGCAAAGGAATAAATATTAGCAAGGAAAACTAATCATGATCCCACCAACAGCCGCCAAAGGACCAATCATACCACCAACTATCAATGCAACACATAGGGATATCAAGCGGTGGCATGCGTGTGTTGTTTGATGGGAAATCATAATTCAAAGCAATGCAAGCCAACCGTAAATGGGAATAAAATTAACATCTTATCAAGCTCAAGAGAATACACCCATGTCTAGCCAAAACTCTATAAATTCAACCAAAATCACCTTCCTTCTACAATCAGTTGCATCCAATATGGCAAGTTCTTAGAGTGATGGTAATTCCACCAATGACTACATTGTTCTAGAGGAAATCAAGTGTAATCCACTATTTAGGCACACCTTGGACCAACTAAAATAAATCTTCATAGTGTAGAGTGAGGTGGAGGAAGAAGTGCTCTGGAGCATCCTTGGTGAGGCATTCTTGGGCCAAGCTCATGTGCATAACATAGCTATGCTAGAGCACTTTATCTATACAATCATCAAGACTTCTAGTCATCATGATTAGGGTGTGAGATAACTAGAGCACCTAATGAAATACAAGTTTCATCATTGCGCTAAGGTGTCAATTGATAGGCTTAGCCACTATCTTCAAAATGGATTAATAGTTGATGCTATCTGCATTGTGTTGACTCTAGAGGAGGTCGCGCCTCTTCTACAGATAGGAGTGGTAAGGAATGATATGGGGTTTTTTGTACAACTCCTCCAATCGCACGAGAATCCATTGTCACCAGCTCAAGTTGAATGCCTATAGGTTTTCACTGAGGGTATTCATGTCCTGATGTTTTCTCTATGTACCTAAGAAGAAATACCCCTTTTTCCTTTTTCTCCATGACCTAAATTTTGAAAATATAAATAAAAACTTTTATATATAAATAAAATATGTCTTTTGATATCACTTTTTCTTTACATGCATGGATTCATTGGTTTCTTGTTAATATCATGCTTGAAAATTCTAGTTTCTTTTCTGTATAATGCATTGGTTAAATGAATAGGCTAACTTCTATTAAGTTAATCACCAAAATTCTTCTATGTGACAAAATGGGTGGTTCGTACAACTTGATAAAACCCTTCCTAGGTTTGAGACAACCTAAAGAATGTCGCCCAAGGTACGACTTGCAGGTGAAGTTTCTATGGTTCTTACATATGACAACTCATCAATCAGATTATTAATATTCGTACATCCACCCCTAGGCAAGACAAGTTTGAAAAGGGTAAGAAAATATCATCTAGCGAGAAATAAATAACACAAGCAGTAGAATGAGAGGTTCGACGAACAAATGAAAAACTCCAACTGGATTTGAGCAGAATAACAAAAGGCCGCCTGAACATAAGTTTGAGTATCATACTTAGGAAAAAAGAAAAGATAGCGACAAGAAGAGAAGTTAGGGGGAACTTTTATGGGTAACAACTAGCAAGTATTTGAGGATGATATTCAGATTGCTACCTTTCTATAGAAACTAGGAAGTGCTTCTGACTATTCACAACTAGGAGGAGAATATCCCAAAGAGCAGGTTATCCAATTAAAAGAAAATAAGCTTCCTCAAGGTTTAATCTCCCTTGAAAATATTTTTGAGTGTGAGGATGCAAGAAATGGAAAATAGAGGCTCATTACAAACATACAGGATTATGAAGAGCTTGATGTTGGAAGCGACTTGAAGTTAAAAGTCAAAAGGGACGTTCCACAAAAGGACAAGGAAAGACTAAAGGATCTATGTTCTAGATATGGTAGGGTTGTAGCGTGGACCTATGATGATCTTAGAGGGTTTGATATGGGCATAATTCAACATACTATTGACTTGGCCTAAGGATCAAAGCTCGTCCAAAAAAAAAAAAAAGGTTACTCAATCTAAAGGTCGAAGCATTGATGGTGCAAGAGCTCACCAAATTGATCAAATAAAGGATCATATACCTAGTTAAGTATTCCACCTAGGTGTCAAATATTGTACCAGTTTGAATAAAGAATGGTCATATTAGGCTTTGTGTTGATTTCAAAGATTTAAATTAAAATTTTCTAAAAGACCACTACTCTCTGCCATCAATGCACTAGATCCTATAGACTGTGGCCGGATCAGAGATGTTTTCATTGTTCGATGGTTTCTTAGGTTATACCCAGGTATATGTAAAGGAAGGTGACCATCATAAAAAAAATTTACCACTAAGTAGAGAACATTTCAATACTCAAAAATATCATTTGAACTTTCAAATGTTGGTGTGACTTTTCAATGAGCAATGGATATTGCTTTTAGTGGATTAATTAATCTAATTATTTTAATATATCAAGATGAACTAATGGTTTTTTCAAAGTCAAAGGATGATCACTTTGATCACCTAGAAATTTTTTTTCCAAAAATTTCAACAGTTCGAGATTTCCTTGAATCCCAAAAAGAGTGTTTTCGGAGTGCCCCATGGCAAGCTACTGAGTTTTTAAGTATCGAAGGAGGGAATAGCGATAGATACCGAAAGGGTGAGATCTATAATATAGTTACCCCTACTAGTAAATTAGAAAGGGTTGCTATCTTTCCTATGAAAGATCAACTTTGTCAACTGATTCATTTCAGACTTTGTAGGCATTGCTAGACCCATCACATTGATGCTAAAAAAGAACCTAACATTCAAATGGACCCCCAAAGGCAAAGCAACTTTCAAGTGGATAAAGGTAGCTATCTCTATCATCCTGATCTTGGCTAACCTAGACTTTTCCAAGGATTTTCTACTCTATGTATGCAGTGGCCAACATAGCATAGCTTCGGTACTCACCTAGAAGGATGAAGGAGATAACGAGGAACATCCTATAGCATTTCACTCAAAAACTCTTAAAGAATATGAAGCTAGGTATAATTTTGTTGAAAAGAAAGCTTTTTCCATTGTTAAAAGCTTGAAGAAGTTCTAACACTTGGTGTCAACCAATAGAATCACCATTTTGGTTCCTCATCCTCGTGTGTGGGAGTATATCACTGAAGGCGAGATAACTAAGAAGAGGGCCAACTAATCACGAAGATCCAAGAGTACATGGTGTTGAAATTAGATCAATCGAGCTAGTTTGGGGAAGAGAAATGTGTGGATATCTTGTACAAGAATCAATTTTTGTAGCTTAGGAGACCTATCAAGTCTACACAAACTAGTTCGAGTCTGATGAGTCTTGGGTGATGGATCAAATGTAGTATATGCAACAGAGGTAGTACCCAACAAAAATTTCATCTCACAAAAGATGATACTACTAATTGCAAGGCACTAGGTATGTATTAATTGAAGGTATCTTATTTAAAAGGAATTATGATGGTGTCCTACTTCGATGCTTGAATAAGCAAAAGGTAGAAAAAGTTCTTAATGAATTTCATAGTAGTCTTGAGGGTGAACATTTTTCCACCAAGACTACTTCTTGAAAGATAATGTGAGTAGGGTATTATTGGCCCTCTATGTTTTCTAAAGTGCACCATTTGGTGTAAAAGTGCTCTTAGTTCCAATTCTTTGTTGGAAAAAGAAAGAATTTCACCTTGCCTTTGAGCCCAATTGTAACTGAGGAACCCTTTGCTCAATTGGGTTTGGATTTCATTGGGATGATAAATCCTATTTCTAGTGATGGCCATAAGTGGATCCTTACAATAACCGATTACTTCACAAGGTGGACGAAAGTCATTTCCTTAAAAAATGCTATAGAAGGAGAGATCGTGAACTTCCTTGAAGAGCTAGTAACCATATTTCATTTTCCAAAGACCATCATATCTGAAAATGCATGGGCTTTTGTAGGTTTGGGGATGTCAAACTTTTCTATCAAACATGGGGTTTACCTTAAAACTTCATCAAATTGTTACCCACAAAGAAATGGGTTAGCAGAGTCGACCAACAAAAACCTAATTAGGTTGATCAAGCATATCAGGTCAGAGCAACAAATGGATTGGCACAAGCACCTATGAGTTTCTCTATGGACAAACCGAATTACACCCATGCAGATCTTGAAGGCTTCCCCAAGTATGAACTAGTATACGGGAAAGAGGTAGTTTTACCTATTTCCATAGAGATCCCTACCTTGCAACTACTAAAAGCCCTAGAGATTCAAGAAAGTGGCAGAATGGAAGTAAGGTTGGCATAACTCCTCAAAATCAAAGAAGACAGAGAAAAAGATTATGTACCCATGATTGGTCTCCAATAGACAATAAAATGATGGTTCGATAATAAGACCTCCAACTCTGATTTTAGAGAAGGGAGCCTAGTTCTAAAGTATCACGAGCACACTACAAAACCAGGACAACATATTGTATACACCTAGAAATGGTCTGGATAAATATAATTAATTAACTATGATTTATTTGATTAATTAACCTTTAATTCATCTACTATTAAATAAATAGAAATATTTATTTATATAGTTTACTTCTATATCTTCTATTATTTCATCTATATTAAATAAGCAAATTTAATACTTTGTTTTATTTAATTATTAAATTTTCCTATTTTAATCACATCATTCTATCTAAATTAAATAAACAAGTTCACATACATTTGTTTTATTTAATTATCTATTTCTTCCATCATATTTACTTAATAAACAACTTACTATAGTTTTCTTTATTAAATTAAATATCTTCTTTTGCTAAAATTGGAATAAATCAAATATTCAATGAAAGCATATTTCTACAGCTAATCATATCCACCTACCAAATTAGATATTTGATATCTAATTAATTCAACTCAATCTTCACAGCCAAATTTGGAGACAAATTGGAGAAAATTTTATAGGTGAACTTCTTCATCTTCTTCCATTGATTTCTTCCTATCTTTTGGATGAATGTTTTTTTTGGGAGGAACACTCTCCATAATCAGCTCAGGCTTCTGCATCCTTCACCATTAATTATTCAAATCAAATCTAGACCTTTGCTTTGTTGCCCCTTCACAAATGTGTTGCCTGGAATCTATAAATACAACCTCTTTCTATAGGAAAAAGATCCTAACTTTGTGCAAACTTACTCTGTAGAAATAACAATTGAGCAATCAAGCATCTTTAGCAATAAACAATTGTCATTTATCAATAGAAATAGCAAGCATTTTAGAATAGAATCAATATCATGGCTACATCATAGTTTGTTGCAGCTTCTTTCATCAAGTTTCATGTCAATTGAGATTACAATAGCTTCATCATTATCATTTAGACATCATTATATAGAATTAGATTATTGCATTTAGCAACATCTCATTCTCTAGATTGGCATTTTAATAGTCATAATGCTTACAAAATCTGAGAGCCTCGTGACTTAATAAATATTTGGAGATAGAGAGCAATATGATGCTTTCAAGAGTTTTCCCATGTTAATTAGATTAATTATTGTTGATTCTCTTGATATAATGTCTTATTAAGAAGTATTGTTTGCTATTTTACTCATTACTTATTCCACACTTACACATAGAAAATTTGAAGTGCTATGGAAGGGACCGTTTCATATCAGCGCATGCAAGGAAAAGAATGTGTATGAGCTAGAAGATATGGAAGGTAATGTCCTAGATATACTGATGAATGGTATTTATGTAAAATTGTTCAATTAAATACTAAAGTTATTTAAAAAATTTCATAGTTATGTACCATATGTAATTTTTTTTGTAAATATGTTTTAGCTTTAAGAATAAGCCATGAGAATAACACAGAGGAGATAGAAAAGTATTGTATTATATTATATTCATCAAAAAATTTACAATATAATACAAGCCCGAGGCGCAGATTTAAGCATGAAGCTCTCTCAAGCAAACACAAAAAGAGTCATAAGCAAAAGAAGCAAAAGGGAGGAAACATGCAAATAAAAATGAATTTAAGCCTCCATCCATTATAAAGCAGTCAAAGCGGCTCGTCGTCAAGTTCTTCTTCTTCTTCTTCCTTGTCAGTGTGAAAAGGGGGGTGAACACATAGTGCACATACCTCAATTCTCATTGCCATGGCTATACACAAAAAAATCGAAGTGTTTCCTCCAGTCGAGCCCAGGAACGTGTTCCATACTATATTCTCACAACAATAAGGTGGATGCTAGTAGAGATGATGAACAATTCCTTTCAAGGTCCATGGTGTGGAAGTTAGTGAGAAAAGGAAACCAAGTTACATCTATCTCATAATCGATGTGTCTATGGATGTCCATGGAACTCAGAATGCCGACACGAGGGATAACCACATGCACTATTTTTATGAGCCCTTCTAGCAATATAGAGTCAAACATCTAGTGGTACAATTCAATTATCACGGGCTTGGCAATGTTTAGGTTGAGAAGGGAGGCCACAAAGTGAGAAAAAATGTTATAGTTGCTTCTCAACTAGTTCTCATCTTCAATATAGTCCTAGCCAACTACCCACTTGAACACAATGACACCAAGGTGGTCACACTTCTTCACCAAGTGCTTAATTCTGTCACCTATGACCTCCCCCATGAAGGCGTATTATGGCCTCTATGGTAGAAGCCAAATGGGAGTGCCTAATCCAGCTGGCATTATGACAAAGCAATAGATTGTAGCAGAGATAGCAAGAAAATATTGCTAAAATTAAAAGGCTATTTTTTCAAATGAATATTGTAATAAGGTGGAATAACTATTCATAGAAAATGTGTCGGCAAACCCAACCAACAAGAAGTCTATTTTTGGTTGGACGAAAATGGAGAAAATGTCAAAGTAGCTGAAGGACAAGAAGTGAATCATATGGAAAATATGACAAGAGGTCTTGAGAAATAAATTTGGGCATTGGGAGTAAATGCTCCTGTAGGCTGATCATCACCATGTGTCTTTTGACATCATTAGCACCAATCAGCTTGCCTATATGAAAAGACATAGGTTAATGCATTATGTTTTGACAATTAAATAGGCACATATTTAAAAATTACCTTGTACTACTTAAGCACATTTCTCATAGCTAAAAGCATGCTTTCCAATGTGATTAGCTTATTTGTGAAAGAGGCGGTGGGAAGAATGTATTTATTCCTTTCTCATGGAATTTTTGGAATTCTCGAGGGATACAAATCCCAAATCCACATGTATCACCTTCGTGGTAGTATTTAGTGGACTAGCAGTAATGGTAGAGCCTTAACTGCACATATGTGTAGAAGAATTAACTACACCTAAAAGTATATTTTTTAAACTTAGCAAAAAGCAACTGGTCGTTCCATTAAGGAAACACTCTGCAACTTCTTGGCACAAAAATGGTGGAAGCATTCAACATCTGGTAGAAAGGTTGGAGCCACATACAAAAGGCTAGGTTACACTGATATCTTTGGGAGGAATTCATTCATCAATGCCCTAACACTGGAAGAATGACAATTTGACTATTCTAAACTAGTGTAACTGGATACTCATATTAGAAGAGAGGAAGTGCAAGATTTCGTTGACAATATTTTTGACCCAAAGTTGGTGACTAACCCTAAAAGCCTTAGGGAGGGTGCATTCCAAAGAATGATGCAGCATGGGTCATCTGAAGGTTTTGCATCTTAGCAATAGAATTGTGGTTTTCCATAGTTCATGTTGCTCACCATACACCCATGATTGGAGTTGGTAGATGCATCTGCCAAAAGATTCAACAAGGAGACATGAGTTATTGTGGGGAACAATATCAAGGTTATAATCTTTGCAACAGCCATATGAGATATGTTGTGTATTCTCTACAACTTGGGGTGTTGAATGCTTTGATGAGGAAGAGATGGAAAGTTTTTGGTAAGCCAAAACTAGGAAGGGGAAATTTTATGAGGATGAAACAATGGAAATACTAGAGAGAGATCACTTTTATTTTTCTCTTGCACATAGAAATTTCAAGAAAGATACACAGTCTTTTTCCTCAATGCTGGCCTAGATTTGTAGCCTTGATGATGATGATGAAGTCCATCTCTTTCAGAAGGTCCTGGCTTCCATGCTTAAAAGGAAAAAAACTAAGTATTATGACTTTGTTGATGTAGTAGCTAAAGGGATGCTAGAGAAATTGAACATCTATAATACTAAGTATAAATTCAAGTATTCTTCTTTCTTGGTTCACTTGATTTTGCACCAAAATTTTGAGTTTTTGGAGAGAGGTTTGTCATTATTTAGGTTTGATGTAAAGGGTTTCTATCAGCCAATTTTGGTATGGCTCATGTACTATTAAGAACATGGGATTACTATTGGTTTGTAGATTATTTTATGAGGCTAGTTCTTCAAGACCTATTCCCACACCCTATGGGCCATTTCTCTCCTGAGGTCTTGCAATGGATGAAAACTTCATAGGCCCCAATGGATTATTTCTTAGGTGAAGATTTTACTTTTATTAGATTCCATGGTTTCGTTGGGGGGCCTTTTAGAATCCTAAAATTTGTAACAAGTAGAGTTTTTTCTTTGGAGGCATGCCTTTAGGAAACCCTTTCCAATAACTCATATGGCACCAGAAGGAATAAGAAAAAGGATTTACCCGATCCCCCTTAGCATTGTCAATAGTTAGGTAACATTGGCAAAGCAAAAGGTGGAGGGTGAACTAACAAAAAAAAGGAAATCTTAGGCTTGATTCTTAGTTGTGACAAGTGGTACCACAATCCAGAAAAGCACCTCCTAACTTTGAAACATGACAGTCGGGAGTATTTTGAGTCAAGGAAAAATACAACTTAGGAAAGGCCAGAAGTATACATCGACTTGTCCTGCATACCATTCAAATGACTAAGATGGCTTAATTTATATGTAGTGTAGGTGGAGTATCATAGGAGTCTCCCAATGGTTAAATCCCTCAGCATGAAATTGAAATGCAAGGGGTGGTAAGAAAGGAAGAAGGCAGATTTATGGAGGTTCCAACAAGAGATGAGGTGCCTCAATGTCTTGTTCAAAGAATTGAGGCCACCTGATGAAAGGTTCGACAAGGTTTATGACGAAGAGGCTAGTACTAACAATAGAAATCCAGAGAAAAGTCATGATATTGAACAGGAGGAGCTTCTGTTCCATGCTTCTCAGCCCCAAGAATTAGACAAAAGAAAAGGATCGAGGAAAAATGACTCACAAGTCAGATCCTCCATCAGTCTTTGAAGCAAACAGAAAAGAGTCCGTTCTGGTTATCGAATGCCAAGTTTCTACAAGATCAACTACCAAAGGATCAAATTATACTAGTTTTGATCATGTAAAGAGGAGATGAGTCAAGATCTAGGCGGACCCAATACATCATTTAGAGGAGAAGAAGAATTGGAGTTTGTTTTGCAAGGTGTTTCAACCATCGTGGCCCAGGTAAGTTTCACTCCCTCTCTTCTTTCTACCTCTATATCTATGGTTACTCCTCTAACCCCATCTATAGAGAAGAGTCCTCTATCTATGGAAATTGATATTTTGGTCCTTAATGAACCCTCAACCATTTTCAACAATGAACCTTGTGAAGTAAGCCTGCATGTTGAGTGACCAACATCTGCTTGAGCTACTATTGATTCTTTGATCACCTTGTCAAGGGCCTCCATTAAAAGAGCTAAAAAATCCATGTTTCCCATTACTCCAGGTCCATCTGCTTCCAGGAAAACATCTTACCTTCCACTTGCTTCTCTTTTCACCCCAACTGGTTTACCCCTTTCCCAATCTCAATTTGGGATTCCACCATTTTCCATGATAACACTCCCATTTCCCTCCCCACATTCTCATACATTCGAGGTTTCTCCTTTTGTCACCCTTTTTGGTCTTCCTCCAAGTGCTTCCACTAATGCACAAATCATTGATGCCCTATAGATTCTCCAAGAGCATTTCAATGCAACCAAGTAGGCCTTACAGGCCAAAAAGTAGAAATGGCAGTTAAAGAATGCAGCACAACCATCTACCAAGAAGATTGAAGCTTGCTTCAATGAAGAGAAAAATTCTCTACTTATCACTAACATGAAGCCACTCGTGTCTAAGACTAGGTGACAAATCCATATGTTTCTTATTCAACGTGGCTAGATTGCTACCTTGATTCCACCTCCGTAAAGCAAGTAGAATCAAGGGGGGCATACATCTACCCTCAAATTGGATTGCTAGGACTTAGATAAAAGGTTTTTTGGGAAATTAACAAATGTGTCTTGCAGGATGAAATTCCTAATGTTGTGGTTGTGCAAATAACTACATTGGGGGCTTTCTTCTCCCATCTTTTGAATGAGTATCCTTTTATGTAATAAGGTGCATTGTTTAAAGTCCTTTAGCTTATATATGCACATAGAGTCATATGGGTGCCAAAGTGGGGGCTAAATGTGTCATAGAAAATTGGACCCTCTTGAGAAAAGAGACAATTTCACGCATAATTGGACCCACTTTTGAGCCCCTTTACATCATTTACCCTTCAAAACAACATTTATAGGCCCCTTAGACCCATTAATTTTGATCTAGAGGCCCATTTTACCTGAGAAATAACATAAAACCCAACAAACAACATTTAATTATCTTATACCCCAAAAACCAACCATCAAACAATAGTAGTGGACCCATTCGCCACCTTGGGCGAATGCATCCCCTCTGGTGGGACCCATTCACCAAGGGTGGCAAATGAGTCCCCTTTGAAGGAAAATTCAAATTTAATTAGGAATTTAATCAATTTAACTTTAATTTTTGGTGAATGTTAGCCTCTTAGGTCTAATTACGGGAAAATAAAGTGTAGTTGCTTATAAATAATAATTTCAAGTCATTTCACACATCTTTTCATCATCTTTTCTTATCTTTTTATCATTCGTCAAGAACAATTCATAAAGTCAAGTCTTCCACAACAAGTTTCATTAGCAAAAGTTGAAGTTTTAGGGCAGCAAACTAGGGTTTTTTGCAAGTCTTGAAGCTCACTTCTCTTGCCAATATCCAACATTGCAAAGGATTGATGACAGATTCCTATGGTGAATCATGAAGAAATATAGGGTGAGGAGGAACAACTAGCCACCAAATCACATCTAAGGAATTGGTTTCCTATTGATTCCATCTTCCATTTTCACTCTATCTTTAGATTAAGGTTTGCATCTTGTTTGTTTATCATTTTCATGTCATTTCATTCCTATTTTTCATGTGTTGTAAGGTTTCTAGGGCTGAGATCTTGCATCATATAAATCATTCTTCCATGTCTTATTCTAGAGAAATAGAATAGGATCTTTGTCACATCTCAACTTTTCCGAGTCTTTAAGGCATATAAGGCTAGGGTTTACGTATATTTTTCTAAATTCATTGTTTTATTACCCAACTAGGGGTTTGACTAAGGAAAACCCCCAATTAAACAAATAATTTTGTGTTGTTTTCTAGGAATTTTTTGAGATCCTGAATCGGATTTCCATCAGAAATTGTTGTGCAGGTGTCAAGGTGCAAGACAAAACTTTGAAATTGTAAAAATATAAAAGTGGACTAATTCACCATGCATGGAGAATGAGTCCCTCCTGAGTGTAGGTTTGGAGTCAAAAGCAGATCTAGGTCCCCAACTATCAGAAAGTAGCTTCTATTCATAAAAGTACTGATCTGGGATTGATTTTCCCAAGGTGGCGAATGAGTCCTAGTAAGCTCAAATTCAAGTTTCATTAGTTTTCCAAATTGTTTTCTAGTATTCTCCAATTTTCTAGGTGCACTCATTCTGAGAAACAACCTTCTGTTTAGTTTAATTTTCATTTGTGTTCATTCACTAAAAAATTTCTGCAAACAACACTCTATTTTCAAACATAGCATAGATCTTAGTTTTGCATTCATAATATGTTATATAGATCACTCAATTACATTTAGTTTAGTTTATTTAGCTTAGAAAACATCCTACATAACATAATTTGAATGAACCCTTAGAAATTTTTTCCTAACTCTCTCCTTTTAGGTGAAAAACCCTAGAAGAGTAAGATAAGTCCTAAGAGCCAAAAATCAATGGTTTATTTTGGTGAACCCGATGTAAAAATATCTACTGGCCTATACGGTACAAACCTCTGCTCTCTCCTCTAGCTCATCACCCTCATCTACTACTAGCTCTACATCAACTATAAGGAAATCCATGGGGAACATAGGAGTTGATCGTGCATATGACCACTACTCCTTGTACTCGTCTATGCTACTGGCATCATCAACATCGAATGTTGGTGGCTAGTCATGATCTAAACCATCAGAATCACTCTCACAAACATGATCTATAGTCAGTCAAATAGTATCACCTAGCCTTCGAGAACTTTGCACTGATCATCTAATGAATGGGAACACCCTTGATGGTGTATGCACTTGTCCAAACTGTCACAAGACTCACCCATGATAGAAAGGTCGTACAACGTAGTCATGCCTCCCTACTAGATATCTATCCATTTGCATCCTCTATAACTGTTTGGTGGGATCTGGCCATTGTAAAGTGAGTAGATAAGGTCTCCATAGGATCTTGTCCTCCTCTATCCAGTCAAATCTCACCCTCCAAAAGTGTAAATCCCCATATTGCCATAGGCGTCAGAAAGGATAGCTGAATGCTCGTGGATATCCTACAACTATAGTACAAGGGTATCTGACAAGCCTGGTACATGTGATATGCTCAAGGAACCACACTTGTAGAAGCATACAATGGACCATACTGTCCATCTCTCAAAATAAAAACCAACCAAGATCATAATACAAGTGTGCTAAAATGCAGTGGCTTGAAGCATAGACTGTCCTCTACTTGTACATCCCTCATATCAAGTGTACCTATCCCCTATCCAAGTGTTTCACTTGTCCATTTGGATTGAGAACTAGTGCCACTAAATGCATCATAATCCGTCTGACCATAGAGATCACGAATACAACAACATGGGAAGCTCGATCCATGCTCTAACCCTCTCATCATGTATCAGTCCACCTAGAAAATACTGCATGTCTCTCTTCTTCTCCTAGAATGACTGATCCCCCAAGAAATATACCTTCTCTCCTTGAATGAGAACTTAGAGAATGTAGTGTACGTCCTCGAGAGTGATAGTCATTTCCCCAGTGGGAAGATGAAAGGTACAAGTATCAACATCCCAATTCTCACACAAAGCCTTAAGCATGGCGTCATGGTATCTCATAGGTGGCATAAGATATGCCCAATAGATAGCCATTGACTGTAAATGCTCTACCTCTACTGTTGATAGTGTTGGTGAATGATCTCTCAAAATGTGAGCTATCTTACCCCTAGCTATTGTCACGACCAGGCAGAGACCTATCAAAATCATCACAAAATGCTCTAAATTTCATCTAGTATCTTCAATTTTTACATTATTCATCAAGAAAGTGTGATAAATTCAATCCAGTGTGCTTTTCTAATGGACCTAGACAATTTAGAAACCTTTTAGGACACTTCATGAAAATGCAAGATGCTTTGTGAAGAAAAGGGACACTCTGTGAACAAATGGGACACGAAAAAAAGGGGACACTTTGAATTTTTTTTTCCAAGAACCCTAAATTAACCTATCCAAGCATTAAAATCATTAAATTATTATAAAATTACAAGGAAAAAGTTGCAAAATCAACTCACCTCATGATACAACTTGATGCATGCCACTTGCTCACGAAGATCATCTAGCTACAAAGGTGTGTAATCCCATTTGGTCAGCATGTTCTTCTCTCACTCATCACTCTCAAGCCATATGAAGGTAAAATGAATAGTTAGTGACAAGTTACTTTCTTCTATTTCTTTAAATCACTTTTCATCTCTTTTTACTTTTACACATTAACAAATGGTTATCATCTTTTCAAGAACTCATAATGTAGCCATTCTTCAAATCAACATAATGGGAGCTAGGGTAATCTATTTTCGACGCCATTTAATGCATTGGAATCGTGATTCCATGCATGAAATAATAATTAGTCTATCATTATGTGGCATGGTACTTGGAAATTCCCTACAATATGATGTTTCTTATTCAATGTGGCTAGATTTCTACCTTGATTCCACCTCTTTAAAGCAAGCAGAATCAAGGGGGCATACATCTACCCTTGAATTGGATTCCTGGGAGTTAGATAAATTTTTTTTTTGGGAAATTAATGTATGTGTGTTGTAGGATGTAGTTCCTAATGTTGTGGTTGTGCAAATAACTAAACTGGGAGATTTTTTCTCCCATCTTTTGAATGAGTATCCTTTTATGTAATGAGGTGCATCGTTTAGAGTCCATTAGATTACATATGCACATAGAGTTAGATGGGTACTAAAGTGGGGGATAAATCTATTGTAGAAAATTGGACCCTATTGAGAAAAGAGATAATTTCACGCATAATTAGACCTGCTTTTGAGCCCCTTTACATCATTTACCCTTCAAAACAACATTTATAGGCCCCTTAGACCCATTAATTTTGATCAAGAGGCCTATTTTACCTAAGAAATCACATAAAACCCAACAAGCAACATTTAATTATCTCATACCCCAAAAATCCACCTTCAAACAATAGTAGTGGGACCCATTCGCCACCTTGGGTGAATGAGTCCCCTCTAGTGTGAACCATTCACAAAGGGTGGTGAATGAGTCCCCTTTGAGGGAAAATTCAAATTTAAACAAGAATTTAATCAATTTAACTTTAAGTTTTGGTGAATGTCAGCCTCTTAGGTCTAATTAATGGAAAAATAAGGTGTTGTTACTTATAAATACTCTTTTAAAGTCATTTCACACATCTTTTTATCATCTTTTCTTATCTTTTTATCATTCCTCAAGACCAATTCACAAAGTCCAGTCTTCCACAACAAGTTTCATTAGCAAAAGTTGAAGTTTTAGGGTAGCAAACTAGGGCTTTTTGTAGGTCTTGAATCTCACTTCTCTTTCCAAGATCCAACATTGCAAAGAGTTGATGATGGATGCCTATGGTGAATCATGAAGAAATATAGGGTGAAGAGGTGCAACGAGCTGCCAAATCACACATAAGGACTTGGTTTCCTATTGATTCCATCTTCCATTTTCACTCTGTCTTCAATGAAGAGCAAAATTCTCTGCTTATCACTAACATGAAGCCACTCATGTCTAAGACTAGGTGACAAATCTAGATTTTCTTATTCATTGTGGATAGATTACTACCTTGATTCCACCTCTGTAAAGCAAGAATAATCAAGGGGGCATACATCTACCCTTGAATTGGATTCCTAGGAGTTAGATAAAAGGATTCTTGGGCAATTAACGAATGTGTGTTGCAGGATGCAGTTCCTAATGTTATGGTTGTGCAAAAAACTACACTGGGGGCTTTGTTCTCCCATCTTTTGAATGAGTATCCTTTTATGTAATAAGGTGCATAATTTAAAGTCCTTTAGCTTACATATGCACATAGAGTCATATGGGCACTAAAGTGGGGGCTAAATGTGCCATAGAAAATTGGACGCTCTTGAGAAAAGAGACAATTTCACGCATAATTGGACCCACTTTTGAGCCCCTTTACATCATTTACCCTTGAAAATAACATTTATAGTCCCCTTAGACCCATTAATTTTGATGAAAGGCCCATTTTACTAGAGAAATCACATAAAACCCGACAATCAACATTTGATTATCTCATACCACGAAAACCAACTGTCAAACAACAATAGTGGGACCGGTTTTCCACCTTGGGTGAATGGGTCCCCTCTAGTCAAACCCATTCGCAAAGGGTGGTGAATGAGTCCCCTTTGAGAGAAAATTCAAATTTAAGCGAGAATTTAATCAATTCAACTTTAATTTCTAGTGAATGTCAGCCTCTTAGGTCTAATTAATGGGAAAATACGGTGTTGTTACTTATAAATACTCTTTTCAAGTCATTTCACGCATCTTTTTATCATCTTTTCTCATCTTTTTATCATTCCTCAAGACCAATTCATAAAGTCAAGTCTTCCACAACAAGTTTCATTAGCAAAAGTTGAAGTTTTAGGGCAATAAACTAGGGTTTTTTTGCAGGTCTTGAATCTCACTTCTCTTACAAATATCCAACATTGAAAAGGGTTGATGATGGATGCCTATTGTGAATCATGAAGAAATCTAGGGTGAAGAGGTGCAACAAGCCACCAAATCACACATAAGGACTTGGTTTCCTATTGATTCCATCTTCCATTTTCACTCTATCTTTAGATTAAGGTTTGCATCTTGTTTTTTTATCATTTGCATGTCAATTCATTTCTAATTTTCATGTGTTGTAAGATTTCTAAGGTTGAGATCTGGCATCATATAAATCATTCTTGCATGTCTTATTCTAGAACAATATAATAGGATCTTTGTCACCTCTCAGCTTTTCCTAGTCTTTAACACATTTGAGGCTAGGGTTTATGCACATCTTTCTCCATTCCAGGTTTAATTACCCAACTAGGGGTTTTACTAAGGAAAACCCCCCATTAGACAAATAATTTTGAGCTATTTTGAAGGAATTTTTTGAGATCACAAATTGGGTTTCTATTAGAAATTGTTGTGTAGGTGTTAAGGTGCAGGACAAAAAGTTGAAATTGCAGAAATATGAAATTAGAATGATTAGCCATGCATGGTGAATGAGTCCCTCCTAAGGTGCATATTTGGAGTCAGATGTAGATCTAGGTCCCTGACTATAAAAAAAAATATTTTGTGTAGAAAAGTCCTGACCCGGGACAAATTTTCCCAAGGTGGCGAATGAGTCCCAGTCAGCTGAAATTCAAGTTTCATTAGTTTTCTAGATTGTTTTCTAGTCTTCTCCAGTTTTCCAGGTGTGCTCATTCTGAGAAACAACCTTCCATTTAGTTTAATTTTCATTTTTCTCATTCTTTAAAACTTCTTTGCAAACAACACTATGGTTTCAAACATAGCATAGATCTTAGTTTTGCATTCATAATCTATTGTATAGATCACTTAATTACATTTAGTTTACTTTATTTAGCTTAGACAACATAGTACATAAGATAATTTGAATGAACCCTTAGTATTTTTGTCCTAATTCTCTCCTTTGAGGTGAAAAACCCTAGAAGAGTAAGAGAAGTCCTAAGAGCAAACGATCGACAGTTCATTTTGTTGAACTTGACGTAAAAATATCTTCTAGCCTATATTGTACCCCCTTTGCTCTCTCCTTTGGCTCATCACCCTCATCTACTGCTAGTTCTATATCACCTATAGGGAAATCCATGGCAAACACAGGAGTTGGTCATGCATATGACAACCACTCCTCATGCTCGTCTATGCTGCCAACATCATTAGCATCAAATGCTAGTGGCTGGTCATGATCTAAATCATTGGAATCATTGTCATGAACATGATCTATAGTCAGTCGAATAGTATCACCTAGCCTCTAGGCATTATGCATTGATCGTCTAATCAAGGGGCATGCCCCCGGTGGTGTCTGTACCTATCCAAACTATCACATGACTTGCCCATAATAGAAAGGTCATACAATGTAGTCATGCCTCCCCGCTAGACATTTATCCATCTGCATCCTCCATAACTGTCTGGTGGGATCTGGCCACTGTAAAGTGAGTAGATAAGGTCTCCATAGGATCTCGTACTCCTCTAGCCAGTCAAATGTCACCCTCCAAAAGTGTAAATCCCCATACTACCATAGGCATCACAAAGGATAGTCAAATGCTCATGGATATCTTGTAGCTATAGTACAAGGGTATCCGATAGGCCTGGTACATGTGATATGGTCAAGGTACCACACCTATAGAAGTTTACAAAGGATATACTATCGATCTCTTGAAATAAAAACCAACCAAGATCATAATACAAGTGTGCTTGAATGTTGTAGCCCTAAGCATAAACTATCCTCTACTCATACATCCCTCGTATCAAGTGTACCAGTCCCCCATCCAAGTGTGTCACTCATTTGTTTGGATTGAGAACCAGTGCCACTATATGCATCATAATCTATCTGACCATAGGAGCCCACAAATACAGCAAGATGGGCAACTCGATCCACGCCTTAGCCCTCTCATCATGTATTGGTCGACCTAGAAAATACTTCATGTCTCTCTTCTTCTCTCAGAATGATTGATCCCCTTGGAAATATACCCGCTCTCCCTAAATGGGAACATAGAGAATGTGGTGTACACCCTCGAGAGTGATAGTCATTATCCCAATGGGTAGATGAAAGGTAGAAGTATCAACATCCCAACACTCGCACAAAGCCATAAGCATGGCGTCATGGTAATTCATAGGTGGCATAAGATATGCCCAATGGATATCACTGACTGTAAATGCTCTACCTCTACCATCGATAGTGTTGGCACATGATCTCTAAAAAATGTGAGTTGTCTTCCCCCTAGCCACTATCGCGACTAGGTGGGGACCTATCAAAATCATCACAAAATGATCTAAATTTCATCTAATATCTTCAATTTTCACATTATTCATCAAGAAAGTGTGCTAAATTCAATCTAGTGTGATTTTCTAATAGCACTAGACACTTTAGAACCCTTTTAGGACACTTCATGAAGAAACAAGACACTTTGCGAACAAAAGGGACACTCTGTGACCAAATGGGACACTGTGAAAAAAGGGGACACTTTGTGAACTTTTTCCCAAGAACCCTAAATCAACTTATCCATGCATAAAAATAATTAAATTACTATAAAATTACAAGGAAAAAGTTGCATAATTGACTGACTTCATGATACAACTTGTCGTGTGCCATCTGCTCACAAAGATCATCGAGCCATGAAGATGTGTAATCCCGTCTGCTCGACATGTTGTTCTCTCACTCGTCACTCTCATGCTACATGAAGGTAAAATGAATAGTAAGTGACAAGTTAATTTCTTATATTTCTTTTAATCACTTTTCATCTCTTTTTACTTTTACACATTAACATACGGTTATCATCTTTTCAAGAACTCATAATGTAGCCATTCTTCAAATCAACATAACGGGAGCTAGGGTAATCCATTTTTTATGTCAATTAATGCATTGGAATCATTATACCACACCTGAAATCATCATTAGTCTATCGTTATGTGGCATGGTACTTGGAAATTCCCTATGATATGATGTTTCTTATTCGATGTGGCTAGATTGCTACCTTGATTCCACCTTTGTAAATCAAGCAAAATCAAGGGGAAGCATACATATTCCCTCAAATTGGATTGTTAGGAGTTAGATAAAAGGATTTTTGGGAAATTAACGAATGTTTGTTGCAGGATATAGTTCCTAATTCTATGGCTATGCAAATAACTACACCAGGGGCTTCATTCTCCTATCTTTTGAATGAGTATTATTTTATGTAATAAGGTGCATCATTTACAGTCCTTTACCTTAAATATGCACATAGAGTCACATGGGCACTAAAGTGGGGACTAAATGTGTCATAGAAAGTTGGACCCTCTTGAGAAAAGAGATAATTTCACGCATAATTAGACCCACTTTTGAGCCCCTTTACATCATTTACCCTTCAAAGCAATATTTATAGGCCCCTTAGACCCATTAATTTTTATCTAGAGGGTCGTTTTACCTGAGAAATCACATAAAACCCAACAAACAACATTCAATTATCTCATACCCCGAAAACCCACCTTCAAACAATAGTAGTGGGACTCATTAGCCACCTTGGGTGAATGAGTCCCCTCTGGTGGGACCCATTTGCCAAGGGTGGAAAATGAGTCCCCTTTGAGGGGAAATTCAAATTTAAGCAAGAATTTAATCAATTTAACTTTAACTTCCAGTGAATGTTAGCCTCTTAGGTCTAATTAATGGGAAAATAAGGTGTTGTTGCTTATAAATAATCATTTTAAGTCATTTCACAAATCTTTTTATCATTCCTCAAGAACAATTCATAAAGTCAAGTCTTCCACAACAAGTTTCATTAGCATAAGTTAAAATTTTAGGGCAACATAATAGGGTTTTTTGTAGGACTTGAAGCTCACATCTCTTGCCAAGATCCAAAATTGCAAAGGATTGATGATGGATCCTATGGTGAATCATGAAGAAATCTAGGGTGAAGAGGTGTAACAAGCCACCAAATCACACGTAAGGACCTAGTTTCCTATTGATTCCATCTTCGATTTTCACTCTATCTTCAGATTAAGGTTTGCATCTTATTTGTTTATCATTTGCATGTCATTTCATTCCTATTTTTAATGTGTTGTAATGTTTCTAGGGTTGAGATCTTGCATCATATAAATTATTCTTGCATGTCTTATTCTAGAGAAATAGAATAGGATCTTTGTCACATCTCAGCTTTTTCTAGTCTTTAACACATCTAAGTCTAGGGTTTATGCAAATTTTTCTCCATTCAAGGTTTAATCACCAAACTAGGGGTTTGACTAAGGCATACCCCCTATTAGATAAATAATTTTGGGCTATTTTTCCAGAATTTTTTGAGATCTCGAATTAGGTTTTCGTAAGAAATTGTTGTGTAGGTGTCAAGGTGTAGGATAGGACTTTGAAATTGTAGAAATCTAAAAGTGGCCTGGTTCACCATGCATGGTGAATGAGTTCCTCTTGAGGTGCAGTTTTGGAGTCAAATGTAGATCCAGGTCCCTGACTATTAGAAAACAACTTCTATACAGAAAAGTCCTGACTTGGGACTAATTCACCCAAGGTGGCGAATGAGTCCCAATTAGCTCAAATTCAAATTTCATCATTTTTCTAGATTGTTTTCCAGTATTCTCTAGTTTTCTAGGTGCACTCATTTTGAGAAAGAACCTTTCATTTAGTTTAATTTGCATTTTTGTTCATTCTTTAAAACTTCTTTGCAAACAATAGTGTGTTTTCAAACATAAGATATATCTTAGTTTTGCATTCATAATCTATTATATAAATCACTCAATTGCATTTATTTTACTTCATTTAGCTTAGACAACATCCTACATAACATAATTTGAATGAACCCTTAGGATTTTTGGCCTAACTCTCTCTTTTTATGTGTAAAACCCTAGAAGAGTAAGAGAAGTCCTAAGAGCCTAAAATTGATAGTTCAAAATGAAACTTTCCCATGTAAGAAGGTGGCTAGCTAAGGCCACCTAGAAGGTGGTATATGTAGAATATGAAAGGATGGATAAAAATTTGAAGAAGCATGAGGTAGAGTTGATAAATGTAAGGGAAATAGTGAGTAGGTTGCAAATAGAGATCAAGGCCAGAGATGTCAAGATGGCCTGCATAAGATAGATACAAAATCAACAAGGAGAAGCAACCAAGCTGCTCGAGGAGGCCCAAGGTAAATAGATTCAATTGTATGCTAAAATTGAAAAAATAAGAGTTGATCTTGCTACTGAGTGCCAAATAAATATAGAGTACTTATTTACTCAAAAAAACATACAGAGAGATTTGAACAGTGTCCAATCTTAGGCTTCTAACAATCTACAAAAGGCCCAGGCAGAAGTAGAAAGGTCAAGGCAAGAAAAACATGAGATCATGTCCACTTTGCAGGCCTTTGACCAAGAGATCAAAAGGTTGAACTCTAAACTAACAAATTCCCTTTGAGATAAGAATCAAATGGAGGATAATGTAAGAGCAAGAGAGGCTCAGTTCCATCAAGAGTTAACTATTGCACAACTATTTGGGACCCTCCCGATATTGAAGCAGCTGATATCCACACAATGGGAATGAATCATAATTGTGATTTCCATTCTCAATTCAGCCCTACATTTCTTAAGGGATACTCAGGAATTAAATAGAAAGGTTGGCCAGGTGGCTAACCAAATTCTATAGATATATGCTCTCAAAGTAGTGGAATCACAAAGTTTGATTTCCAGATTGTGTGTGGCCACTGATGAGGCTCTAAGAAGTGTATGGATTCTAGATCAAAGAGCCACCTCAAGCAAAGTGAGAAAATTCATCAACTACCACAAAGTCATAGCAAAGAGAAAGGAACTCCAGGCAGTGCTAAGCAAAAGGGCTAACAAAATCAAGAAGGATTTCAATGTTCTACTTGGCTTCAGTTTGCCTCCCCTTTTCTCACTAGATGGATATATGCTATTAGTTGAGAAAATCATAGATGCAATAAAAAAAAGGTCTAAACTTCTACAGAACTCCCAGGTTCAAGTGTGATGCCCACTGTTGATGAATCAACCATGAGATCTTTCCCCTTTCTCATCTCTATTATCACCTTGAGGTTGTTTTAGCAAGATGGGGAGCTATTTCCTTCAAGGAAGTCTTTGAATTAGATCAAGTGTACATGATCATTCACACTCTCATTCAACCCATTGATTTGGATTGGGAGCTATAGCTTTCTTCCTTCCCCAAAATCTAGGAGTTTTTAGAGCTCTAGGTTTGTGCCTCCACAAGAAAAAGCCCCATGTGAATTGCTAGAACTATGAAGCAATTTTTCCTTAATATTTTTTTTATTTTCAGCTTTTATACTTTTGGGCTTCAGGATGAATCCGTGCTTAGAAAAAAATTATTTTGGAAAGGTGCACAATGTGCCACATGGTGGTTGCATGAATTTTTTTATCATCTTCCTTTTGGGAGAAAGTCGGGGCACGTGTCAACTCGATGGGGATTTTCTTGAAAGAAATTTTTACAAATATGAGATTCCCCACCCGGTTGACACATCATCTCTTCACTTTGGGAAGGTTGTACTTTAATAAATTGATCTCTTTATGAATTTGGTATGAGCATGCTGGGTCTTTCTTGTTTTTAGGTTGGAAACTTCAAGTTAGCATTGTCAATCTACATGATTGGTCAACTAGATTTTTCTAGGCTATTTTCTAGGATCTGACTATTTTTAGAAAGAAATATTTTCTAAATATCTATATGACATAAATGTGGTAGTTAGGAATTAATGAGAAAATATTTCCATGACCTATTTGAAGATCTACAATCATATCATGAGCTATCACATGCAAGCATCTAGTAGTAATTACTTTTGGGTGTTGGCAGCATTTCTCTCTCTTTTCAGCTATAAATAGGAGGCAACAACTAAAGGAAGTTCCCAAGAAGTTCCCTTTTTCTAGGAAAGGAAGTTATTTTAGTTTTCCTTAGTTATAGAAGTATTTTTAGAAGCTAAAAATTGGCATAATATTGCTTTTCTCTAGCATGTTATATTTTTTTTAACTCAAACTACTATCGGATTGGCATCTGACCTTTTTTTTAAGTTCATTTGATATTTAAGCACAAAATTTGTTAGAAATCTTTGAAACTGTGCATGTTCTGGCCTTTGTCAAGTTCCTTGTTTATGCTTTCGTTCAGAATAAAACACTATGTTAAGCTTGATTCAAATATTTTGAGTAGCTGATTTCCATGTTGTAGGCTATATGCTATAGTTATAACTTGTGGTAATTAGATTATGTCTATTGAACTTCTTTAGTCTCTTTAAGGGTTATTGTTTTCTCATATTATGCTATAAAAAGAGGAAGTGTTTATGCAATTTTTGAATGTTTTTCTGTTAACTGTTAAAATTTTTATGCTTGACCAGACCTTAATGAACACTTCCTATAGGGAGATTTGAAAGACTATGTACTATGCTTGTATTTGGCCTTTGCTGCTCATTCTCTTAACAAAAATGAAGGGTTGTGGCATTCTATATCTAATATATCATTCATAGAAAAAGAATTGGCTTTGAAATGTTGTAAAATCTTGGTGCATCACTATTTTTCATGTTTTATATTTACATTTCCTTCTACCCTTTTCTCCAAACTCAGTCAAGAATCAATTTCTATAAAAATCCCAAAGGTATTCAATGATGCACAAATCGGTCTTCCACTCGTTGAATTTCCCATAAGGCTATCTGAGAGGCACAAACTTTAATGATCAACACATAGTTTTAATTTCCTTGGGAAGTTGGTGTGTTTAATCTACACTTCTACCAAACTTAGTACTAACCAAACCTTTGTTGGCCAATTCGATTTACCTTTTCAAATTTTTTTTCTCACAATCACCTTTGTAAGTGACTTTGTCCAAATTATGATAAATTATCTTCTCATAACCTTAAGCACTCTCAAGTTGTTTGGTTTCTTTTTTGTACTCTCAATTAGAACTCTAAATTAACCTTGCAATTTTGGTTGGTGGAACCATGTCCACTTTTTTTTGATTGCTTATTTTTTGACCATTTTGTTCTCTTCCCTTATTCCAAGGTATTACCTCATTTCTTGCAAGATCTTATCCTTGCACAAAAAATAGATTTTTGTCAAGAGTTCTCCAACCTCTTGGATACCTCCTTTGTTGACTATCTACTTCGATTGAAGTTTCCAATCTATGGCAATAATGAATACTCATAGATTCATAGTATTCTTACTAAATCCAAAAATCCTTGACTCTTTGCAACTATAGGTTGCTTCCAATAAGAGGTTTAATTTAATTCTTCCTATCCCCTTAGAGTCATTTAACTATTTTTTAGGGTGAAGGTACATATTGGTTATCCTTCATAACCTTCCTTCATAACCCAATTATATAATCTCTCACAATATAAAGGAGTATCATATTGAGTTGGAGTTTTCAATTCCAAGGATGACACTTATCTAGTCCCCAAACTTAAACAAGTTTCCTAGAATCCTATATTCATTTTCATTTCCCCTTGTTATCTCCTCTTTCCATCTTGGAATGACAACTTTTCAACCATTATCTTTCGATAAGGTTTATGTTTAACTTACTTAATGAGCACATAGGCTCTAGAGCTTAACCTGGTAGCTCTGATACCACATGTAACAACCTTGATATTCTACTAAGTAAAATTTCAAAATTTTCACGTTAAGTGAATGACCCATGATGTCATAACACAACAATAGAAAAATTTCTTTCCATAATGTAAATTACATGCACATTTGAAATAATTGACTATTTCCAAACTTCCATTGCATTTCACTGTAATTTCACAAACCTTCCCATAACGTATACCTCATATTGAATAAACTCAATTTTATCATTCAATATTACATCCTTCCATAAAAATGGGTATATGATACATACATAGTTGTTTTGAGCTTCATCTGGTAATAGATATACAAATTGATCTTGATGTTTGCACATTGGTTCTTACATTCTAGATGTCCCTGCTCCCTGGTGCATACACTCCAGCTATCCCTAATATTAGCACAAACATTCACAAACCTCAACCACCATTTAATGAGGAGAAGCATCACTCTAGTGAGTTTTTTCTAACAATGGACTCAAATGTAGTTTTCTCGTAAATATGTCATATATGACAAGATGGCCCTACCCTTCAATGAAGAGATTGGTGGGTAAACCCCATAATATTAGCCTACCTAAGCTTAGTGTTGTGTCCTACAAACTAGAAACTAATCATATGATCGTTACCCTTACGAGTATGAAAATCCTAAACTAATAGTGTAAACAGTGGCTACTTACACTACTTTGGCCAAAGTATTCTCACCCATTACCTTGAGTGACAATCTTCCTATTCACATACACTTCTATAGCTCAGTTTGGATTATGACCATTCATATACTATTCTTGGGTAATTTCCTTCCATAGGTAATCCCTATCCTCATAAATAACCTATTCCCCTTTTTCCAAAAATATAATGATATCTCTACCAATAAATCCTAAGCATAAGTTACCCCCTTCAATGGATATTGAAATCCTAGGTATAACATATGAACTTTTCTATTCTACAAATTAACTTTGTATAAACAAGCTATTCTCTTCAAAAGACAACCTAGTCCCAAGTACAACTTTATAATCTAAAGTATAGCTACATAATCTTCATCTAATCATAGATTAAATATTCATAAATAACTGAATCCATTAAGTAATATATCACATTAATAAGTGGTTCTTATCAAGAGTATAGCCACATCAATGAATTACCTCAATCAAAGAATAATCATATCAATAGATGATTTTTTGTGAGAGTGTAATCTCCTTAATAAAAAGAGTGATTCAAAAGAGTAGAATCTTGTTAGCAATATGACTTCATATCGAGAGTGTAAAGAAACTAATCAAGTAGCAACTATAACTCAATATGTAATCCCACCTATGTATCCAATCATATAGTATCTCATAAACTCAAGCGATCTACTTAACCACATAGGTGAGTCTCATCCTTAGTATACCCTAATATCAGATATAATCTATAATTAACAATCACTCTAATTGTATAGGTTAATCTAAACCTAAGTAAAATATCAACTACATAATCCATCCATGTAGGTTATTATCAACCTATTGGTTCTAATGGGTAATCAAGTATATACTCCAACCTAATGGTTAATTCTTAACCTATGGTTTCAATCACTAATCTAATGCACATCTAGACCCACATAGGTTACACTCAACCTAGGGTTTCAAGTGATGATCAAGTGATCATTCAATTATATATTATTGATGTGGTTTGTATGAAATCACATCCTAAGATATCTTTCATACCACCACTATTGATGTATTGCTAAACCTTATCATTCCTAAGGTTTCCTAGCATAATAAGCTAACAGTGTTAAGTCATTTAATGGTTTTGGTATGTTTGAAATTATACATGTAGTGTAGACTATCTATGCATAGAAACATCATCAGAACCCCCATATAGGGTATCTCAAATTAATAACCTAATTAATAGGTTCTCAAACATGTATCAAACAAGATTATGCAAGTAACTATGTATCAAATAACTTCTCAATCTATTCATGTTTATCAGTCCTAGTATGTAATATTGATGATAAAATTCTCTCCTTAATATGTAGTATATAATGACACTCATAAGGAAATCATATCTACATGATTATTTTCCTTAAAGAAAATAGATCATTTATTTATTCAAGAAATCTAATGTGATTCCCAAGCAAACAATCAATACATTCAATCTTTCATGAAAACAAGTAAACATTAAGAGGATAAAATCCCATGGCTATTTACATTATATTCCAGTTGACCTAACTAGTTCTCTACTTCATTCCTTTCCCAAGACAAATTTCCAAGTTTCTCCTCAAAACACTTAAACCACTCAATTCAATACCTCAAAATATCCTCTTTCTCAAGGCTCACAAAATAACTCAATGCTCTCACAATATATAACTCTATGCTCTCAGAATAATAGTAGCATAATGAAACTACAAAATTGTGTGTCCCAAATGAGAGAGTTGGCTCATCTATTTATACAAAATATTGAGACATGGATGCCTAAGGAAAAGGTCTACTAGTCAAAACCACTCAAGTATGTAGGTTGACTCATCTCTCACAACAAAAATTTGGTACAAATCTAGGTGAAAGCTCAATTTGGTATTCTACAGATCAACCTCCTTTGCTTGACAACAACACAAGACTATTTTAAATATGCACATGCTCAAAACATGAGAATTGAATTGTAAAACATGATAGAATTCTACAAGACCAGAGTATTCATATAATGGTGCCAAGTTTCAACCCCTTTCCTATTCCTTTGGCACGGGTTTATCAAAAGAAACAATCCATATTTTACAGGAAACACATAACCCTATCAACTTAGTCATAGACTATTCATTTGACAGGTAAATGATGAGTTGACTCCTCTAAATAGCATTCAACCTATGCTTTGACCAACATGTTTATTGTTGTGGTTTATTTCCTTTTTATCATTCATTTAAATCACTTTACACAATATCTTTGATGTTCATTATTTCCATCACCCTTTATCCTTTTGCATAAATGTGTTCTAATGTAAATTAATGTGCTACTTTAAAAGAGTGATTCATTTTTTATGATATTGACCATTTCTTATAAAATCCAAGTTGGCCTTTCTCTTTTGAATAGTACATGTAGAAATCAGCCTCTAATACTTTGCATATTATATGTGTAAAAATTGGCCTTCAATACTTTTGCATACTATATATATAAATATATATTATATGTTACTTGTGTGTTATCATATCCATGGTCAATGTTACTTACTCAACACTATTATTATATGAATGAGTCATAATGTTGGCTTGATGTTTTGTATTTGGACTGTTCCATTTTCTACGTGCCATGTGTTTATGCTACTTATGAGTCTTTGCATATTTCATGTCTTCTCATATATAATAGCATGACCATTTAATTTCTATATGTTGGCTTCTATCCTTACAATATATAATATAAATCTATTATATATACATGTATATATACATTGATATAGTCTCTATACATACATATAGATATATTAATATATATATATATATTCCCCCAAAATTATTGAAAGTAATTTAGTTGCTAATTAATACATAAATATATAATCATATTTATTTATTTATCAAACTCATTAACAAACAAGTTCATCAACTTAACCATTCAATATACAAATTCATATATCCATGTTATCATTTTCACCAGCAATAACACATGTGTATATACATACACATATAAACATACCATGTTACTATTTCTTATTAACCTAAATACATTCATATGCTCATCGATAGGTATACACTTTTAATTATATACAAACACACACACATACATACACACACACACACACACACACACACACATATAATGTAAGGAAAACTTATTAATAAAGCCCATAGAATCAATCACTCAATTGATTAATTCAATCCAAGAATGTTCATAACATAAAACATGATCCTGTCTAATGAAAACACGACATGTCTAAAAGATGACTTACCAACTCCCAACACTATTACTTGACTCAACCATTCTATTGTGAGTGTGTGTGTAAGCTCAAGTAGGTTTCACTAGGGATTACCCAACCAAACACTTCTACTTAGTGATACTTCCCCTCCCTTCCAAAGAATTGAAATTTTCCCTAGAAGCAACTTAGTACAACACCAAGGTAGTTAGATGTTCATAATAATCCACATGCATCTTAAAAAATTAGCATATTCATATTCTTCATCAATTTAAACATAATTCTCTTCCAAAGAAATAATACCTTAATACCTAATTCAATATTCCATTAATTTAGAAAACATATCAAAATCATGATTATATTTACCATCCTATTTACCTATGAAGGTAAAAGTAATTTAGTAACAACAAGACAAGGTGTGACATCGGAGGATAAGTGAATTGAATGTTTGTGAGGTGAGATGACATGAGTATTGAACTACATCTCATAACAGTATTGGTAATAGGTCACTAGGGTGTGAAGCTCAAAAAAGTTTCACCAAACCTAAGGTGCACCCATAATGGAGAATAGGAAAGGAACAATCAACTATAGGAAATGTAATGAAAATTATGTAAAAAGAGAGAAATTTTTATATCTTAAACAAGATAAATTTTTTATTATACTATGAAAAAAACTAAAAAATGATGTCTTTTAATTCCAATTTGTTTTTGAAATACACTTGAATTGATCAATTAACCTTATTATAAATGATTGTAGAAAAGATAAATTTCTAGAAACTAAAACATAAAGCTGAATACAAAAACATAAAATGTGGATAGAGGGTTTTTAGCACCCAAAAAATTAGAAACAAGATTTGAATAGGGACTCACTTTCCCATGAGTGAATGGGTATTGTATTAGGGTTTTGAAAAATTAAATTATAGATTTCTAAGTTGATGTTTCTGTTTTCAAATTCTGGTTGCAAATAGGTAGTTATAGTTTTAGATTTCTAGTAAATTAGATCTAAATTCAAGTGTGAAATGATGCTAAATGACAAGAAAAAATACCTAATTTTAGATGCAACTTTGATTGAATTTTCTGATTTAAGTGAGTGACTATACAATGTTATGTAAATAATCTACAAAATGAATGAGATTTTTTAATTTTTTAGATTTAAAAAAATGCAAAAATGCAAACCTAAAACCCTAGATAAGATGCAAAATAATAAAAGTTAAGTGTTTGGAAAATGTGTCTCAAACTAGCAATTATATACGATTTAGTGTTGATAGGATGTATATATATATATATACATATATATATATATATATATGTATATATATATACATACACATATGTATATATATATATATGTATGTATATATATATATATATATAATGGCAGCAAAGAGAAAAGTGTGAGCATGTTAAATTTTTTAGGAAACTCCTAAAATGGTTGACATATAATAAATAATGACATATTGTAAATCTAGATCAGTCATTGTTAGGTTTTAGATCTAATGGTGGATTTGTTTGGCCTATCTTAACCTAGAATGGAACCCTATTTTATGAGAGTGTTGTACTATGACTGTGGTAGAGATGGTGATGTTTTCTGAGAGTTTGATAGCAGTCATGTTGTCTCTTGATCTCTGAGTGGTGATACTCTTGTGAGAATTTTTCTCTACAAGTATATTGTAATCTCTGGAATTTCTATTTAATATATTGGGTGGCTTTTGGAGTGTGTGGTTTTTCTCACGAAAGGGTTTTCCCATGTAAATCATTGTGTTGTGGTATGCATGATATTTGTGTTTATTTGTGTTTATTTTTCTGTAACTTTTAAAGATCTGTAAAAGTTTTACATAATTATTCTCCTCTCAATATTAGTGTAGGAAGTTATTTCGCTACCTTAGCTTCCTTGCATTAAGAATCCAAAATGAGATGCAAATAAATGTAATGCAATGAAAAGTAATGAAAATCCTATATATAGGGTTTGAATGGACTCCAAATTCATAAATTTTATAGTGTAAGAAAGTTAGGTTCATGAAAATGAAACATAGAAAAATAGGCTAGATAGAGAAAATAAGGGGATGGTATCAAATATGGACCTATTTTCCTTTATTTCATTAGGAAATGAGATCCACACAAAGAATTGACTTACAACCTTTAGGCGAGTCAACTAAATGAGAGAATATATTGATTTCCTTATGATTCAGGATGAGGGTATCAGCTTGAACAAAAATTTTGGGAGAAAATATAAAAAATAGTAAATCAACTCAATTATGCCCATTCAAACTTGAAACATCAATTTAAAGTTCAATACAAATAGAAACAAAAATTTGTGGATCTAAGAAGGGTTAAAAAATTTGTATTGGTCACCAAAAGACAATTTTAGAAGCAAAACCGAGACTCATTAGCCCATGGGTGAATGGATCTCTAATCAAGGATTTCAAAAAAAATTTGGGAGCCTCTGATGCCAATTTGTATCTTCTATTTGATTTGAGTTTTAGTGTTGGAAGTTTCAAAAATTAAATTTGTAGGTGCTTGATTCTATGAATTGATGAAAACTTTGAAAGCTTTTCCAATCTTTCTCTTGAAAAGATCATCAATACTTCTTCAACCTAAGATCTACAACACAAAAACAAGAGGGGAATTTTTTTTTTTTGTTTTTCTTGAATGGGGGTTTTCGTTGGTCAAACCTTGTTTCGGTAGTTAGACCTTTATTTGAAATAATGAAGCATGAAGAGGAATGTTGCAACTCACCAAACCATTGAGTAAACCTTTGAAAGTTTGAAATGTTGAGTTTGATCTTTCATTAAATGGATTTAATGGATGTGGATCTTGATGCTTGAAATATGACTTGAATACTCGCTTGAATCTTTCAAACCTACATCACAATGTTGGATCCAAAAACATGCATGATTTAAAAACTTTGACATGATTCTTTAGGTCTTGATTGTTGCAATAAATCACTAATAAATCTACTCTTGAATGTCCTTGATCATAAAATTTTCTATACTTTTGTTCACTTCAAAATGCTACCTTGTATTTATAGGTATGTATCCTTAATTTTTCAAAAATGAAACATTGCAAGCTGACAATCAAAATTTGAATTTAGGGAGATTAAAATTACACCAAAAAAATAGTTTAAATTTAGGTTTAAAGGTATAGGGAGGACCCATTCAGCAATGGGTGAATGGGTCCTAAGCACCTATTCCTGAAACACACATTGCTCAAGGTATAGTGTTATGTGTTGGCATTAAAATTTTTAAAGTTTCCTTTTTGAAAAATATCATTTATTAGGCTGTTAGATGAAAAATAGGGTCTATTATGGCATAATTAAGTCCAATTTAATTGAGGGGACACAAAAAAATGTGAAAATGTAAAGGAGTACATTTTCCTACACTACAGGGATAAATTGGAAAAGGCATAATAGTCCTCAGTTTTGAAAGCATGAGAGTCCATACTGAGACTGGTTTAATTAGCCCTATTGTATCCCTTATATCCAATGGCTATAACTCCCCAGAGAGCCTAGAGTTTTTATGTAAAATAAAATGTATGAGAAAAGATGAATACCTAAATTTGAAGGAATGGCTATAATCTCTTAGTTTCCTGAGCATCCTCTCAAAAATCACCTCAGTGAAGTCATATCAAAAAGACTCCCTCCACCTCTTAATCTTGAAGAATAAACCTAGCTAATATTCATGAACATCATTATCGTAATCCAAGCCATAAACAAAATACAACATTGAGAAGATAAATTTACATCATCGATTAGGCTATATGCCAAAGGGAAACTAGGCATCGCGTTGTTTTCCTCATGACATTTCTCAGTGTTGAAAAATGTTAGTTTGTCCCTTCTTTTGTTCCAAAAATCTCCTATTTTTCCTCTTGAGAAGTCCTCTACTATTTGGTTGAAGCAAATACATAACATATGCCTGATAGCCCCCACACTAATGGTGATTTTCAAATTTTCTCCATTAATGACCTTAGTATCTTTATTAAGCTTTGTTGCACAGGGGTCCACTAGATATAGGAAAACTTGTGTCTAGGACAACATATATTGGGGCAAGACATAGTGCTAGAGTCACACTCCAAGAGAATTTGTATTTCTAGCATTCAATCTAGTAGCTCTCCTCTAGAGGGATCCTTCTTGTAGACTCTTAGAGTTTGTATGTAGCTTTGGATCAAATATATTAACCATGTAATATTTGATTAGTTCTCACTTGACAAGATCACCATGCTTTATGAAATTGGTGTGGAAAAAATTTCATGCCCAAGACATTGGTGGGTTAGTGAAAGAAATATCCCCAAAGACATTGACATAACAAGAATCTATTCAAGTCACTTCGAGATTCTTTCCAGAATTTGACGCTTCAACTACCATTTTTTTGTGAATTTTAGTGAACCTTGCTAAGAACTACTTTTTCACATGATAATTTTACCCTTTATTTGAGAGCTTGATACTTATAATTTTTCTCTCTTTCCAATGCTTCTTTTAATGTTCACCACCTTTAATCATACTGGAAATGAATCCATGGCTAGCACAGTTGACCTTTAGAGTGCTACCAATTAGGTGGTACATGTGCATTAAATGTATTCCTTTTTAAGGGAATGCAAACTATACTTTGGGAAGGGAATTTAGGTACTTTCCACACACCATTTTTAAGGAAGTACAACCTTGAAAAATGAGAGGTGTAATATGAGAATAATTTTGCATTAAATAGGTAGGAGGTAATGTTAATAATAGTCTTTTCACAAGATAATGGCAATTAGCAACCAAGAAGGCAACACAAAACTTGGTGATAAACAAAATGCCTAGCATTAATGCCAACTTTTGTATCAATTACAAGATATTTTGTGAATCCTTCTTCATATGATTTTTATTCACACTAGGTCACCAAATTGTATTACTCATTGTCATTCTGACAAAGAAAATATTTTTTTGTTTTGGAGTTTTTTGGTTTGTTTTCTCTATAAATTGCCTCCTATTCCATCATAAAAAGCACTTCTCATTTTGAAAGCTTTATTTATATGTCTTAAGGTATGGGAATTCCAATTAGGATTTTATTTAGGACAAATCAAGTAGCTTTCATAGGAGAGGTTACAAATGAGAGAATTAAGTGGCTTCTAAAAATAAATAACTGCATGATAATCACCATTTTTAAGTGGGTGTTGGGTGTAGATTTATTCTCCAATTTCAACCATTATTGAGAGAATACAAATGTGGTACCAAGGTTTGTGGCCTCACTGCTAGATCTGAACATCCCTAATCCTTACGAGGTAGAGCTATCAAAGACAATGTTATCCAAATATTATTTAGTGGATCTAGAAGAGGTCATCAATGTGGTTATCCCAGAGCTTGGCATACCTTTAGCCATGGAAATTTGACTTCATGTCAACAATGTTGAATTTGTGTCATGGCTTCATCTACTCTATAGTTTCCGAACCACTACACGAGAGAAACATCACTAGTTGGCAAGGCCTACCAGCTTCATCCTTCTTTGTGTAAATAATGTCAAGCCGATCTATGGTCTAGAGTTGTATACTAACTTCTATAACTCGGTATACAATCTTGGGAGAGTAGTGGTGCAACTTGAATATTGACCAGTCGTTGAATTCCTTTGAACTGCTTGCTTTTTGGTTGGAGCTTCTATTGTTGGAGCCTTTCATCATCTAGGTTGATGTTTTTTAATCATTTTGGCCATTGGGAAAAACAATATCAATTTTGTAAACTTTGTTGCATAGAGCTTCTCCAAGCTCTTTTATGTCTTTGAAAAATAGGCCTAAGTGACTATGACTATATTGAAATGATATTATCTAAATGGAATATATAGCCTTTTCTCTGTTTTGTATCTTGCATTTCTCTAAAAAATGGCGTATTTTACAAAATTTTATATGTCTGGTACATAAAATATTAAATTTACAAGAAAATGTATCATGGGCTTTTAATTAAAAAATTTAAATGGATACCATTCACTGAAATTCCCAAAACATTTTCGTCCATGTCTTCTAGTTCATATGCATTTCTTTCTTTACATTTTAAAATGTGGAAAGGCCCTTTCCATAAAGCATCAAATTTTGTATGTTGCCCTAGTTTGGCAGTGTGTTCATCATGTTTTAGAACTAGGATACCCTCTTTGAAACTAGAGTCAAAGGTCCTTTTATTGAACCATCTCTTGACCACCTGTTGGCAGTTAATCATGGAATCAAATAATTTTTCATGTATTTCCTAAAGGTGTACTAGAGCTCATCTAGTCATACCTCCATACTACCTTTATCCTCGAGCTACAAGGACTTTAATAGTTTTAATGCTAGAATTTCCATAGAGATAGGTGGAACCACCTCTTTTTCGTACATGAATTCATAAGGGGAAGCCTTTAGAATTTGTTTTGCAATGATGTGTTCTACCCATAAGGCTTTCTATAGGTTTTTTTTCCACTCCCTCTGATGTTATGAACCAATGTGCTTGATCAATGAAATGAAATTATTATTTGTGGACTCTACGAGTCTGTTCCCCTATGGATAGTAATTAGACAAAGTATTGGGGTAGATTCCATGCTTGATGGAAAACTTTGATATCCTAGTCCCTATGAAGGATTGCTCATTATCAGAGATGAGGGTTTTGGGAGAGTCAAACCTTGCTTTTAGTTTTCCTAGAAAATTGATGATTTTGGCCTCAATATCATTTTTAAGATGGGCTACCTCCATCCACCTAGTGAAGTAGTTTTTCATTGTTATTATCTACTTATTTCTTGAACTAGAGATGGGATTAATCATCCCTATGAAGTCCAAGCCCCACTACATAAAAGGTTCTTCTACCATGATTGAATGTAAAGGCATGGTGAAATTATTTCGCTTGTTGACAAAGAATTGGCACTACGAGAATTTCCTTACCAGGTTATGACATTCTAAAATTAGGGTGGGCTAATAATAACCTTCTTGTATGATCTTCAAAATAGTATTTTTATAGAGAAGTTTTTTCCTTCTGGGCTACTATGAAATTCACCTAAAAAATCTTTTAGCTTGTAGCTTATCTACGTAGTGGAGGAGGACACCATTGAAATTCCTTTTAGAAAGGATTCCCTCAATAAAAGCATAATTAGCGCCTTGTAACCTTTAATACCTCCTTTTGTTTACATGAGTGTTGGTCAGATACCATAGATAACTTTAAGAAACCCCCCCCTCAATGAAGGTGTAAAATCATGGCGAATCTTTCCTTTTATTTGAAAAAAAATATTACTTTTCGTCACGAATCTATGCACATTATTAAATTTTTTTGTAAAATCCTGGCAAATCTTAATGAATAATTGGTAAAAATAATAATAATAGTGGAAAATCCTAGCTGTGAATAATCACTAAAAAGATTAATTACAATGGTGAATCTCTCCTTTAAAATTTGCATAGTTGGTTAATGTAGTTCCCCCATGTTTTTTTTTTTTGTAATAGTGAAGTAGGGGCTTGAGGGCAATAGTCACCAGTGGGGTCAAGGGGGCAGAGCCCCCTTGTGGGGGTCGAGGGGGCAACATCCCTTCATGGGGTCTGGGTATAGCGGCCCCGACACGCTCTTGTCATGATACAAGCAGGGTCGAGGGGCAAAGCCCCTCACCACCAAGCATAAATTCACTATCGAAAATGCATTGGAGCACACATAGATTAAGGTTTTTTTTTAAATCTCACTTTAAAATTAAGACTAAATGAAGAGTGAAAATGTTACCATCAATTAGATTTTTAATTGGATGGTTGTAGGTTAATTCCGCTACCTAATACACATGTTCCTTTTAAAAGGATTTTTGAGGCTCAAAATTTGTTTTGGGCCACACTATTAGATTTAATCATGTGGCCCAAAACAAATTTTGGGCCTCAACAAGCCTTTTAAAAGGCACATGAATATTAGGTTGCAAAATCAACTTGTAGCCATCCGATTAAAAAGCTAATCGATGGAAATAAATAAAAGCCCCAAAATTAAATGGTAATTTATTATTAGTGGCAATATTGCCCCAAAATTAATGGTTGGAATATAATATTACTAGAAAATATAATTAATATTTGTAATTACAGTATAAACTATTGGAAAATCAGTTCCAATGATGCATCGTTTAAATAGGCGAATTAATCGGGATGAAATTATTTTTTGTAAAAACCTGGTGATTCGACATCCTTTTTAGCTTGTACTATTTTCCATTTTTGGAGGTCCCAATTTCAATTTTTTGCCAATTGGTGAAGCTTCACCACTAAAGTTTTCCATGTCAAATACCTACCATTTTGTATGAATCTTATCCTATCCGTCACCCAAGACTCATCTGACTCAAATTAATTTATGAAGACATGCTTGAAACTTTTTATTTCCATCCTGAGAGTGTGCTCTTTAGCGAGATATTCACATAGTTATATACCTCTAACCAATTTTGTAGGTCATATCTCGATGCCATATTCCAAGATCTTGGTGATCCAATTGGCTCCCTCTTCAGTGATTTCCCCTTCCATTATGTATTCCCTTACACTAGAGTGAACAAAAAAATTTGTAATCTTTCTTGCTGAGACTAGGTGTCTAAACATTTTTAGGCTCTTCACAATAGTGAAGGCCTACTTTTCCACAAAATTATATTTGGTCTCATACCCCTTTAGAATCCTCAAATGGAAAGCAATGGGGTGTTCTTCACTTTCTTTAATGTCCCTCAGTGTTCAGACGACAATTATACTATGCTCACTGATGTAAACATACAAAATGAAATATTTTGAAAAAATTGGGTTTGATAACACTAGAGCTTTAAAAATAGCCACCTTTATCTTCTCGAAAGCATCTTTTCCCTCTAGAGTCTACTTAAAAGGAATACAAATTTTCAACATTAATGTAATAGGTCTTGCAATTCTTGGAAAATTTGAAATAAACCTGTTAACAAAATTTATCTTTCCTAAGAAAGATTGGACTCCCTTTTTTTGATCGATAGCAACAATTCTCTTATAGATTTTATGTTTTTCAAATCAATAGCTATTCCTTCTTTAGATACCACAAAGTGAAGAAACTTGCCTTGTGGTACCCCAAAAACACATTTTTTAGGATTTAAAGAATCCCTAAACTATTGATACCTCTGGAAGAATTTTTCTAGTTGATCAAAGTGGTCACCCTTATATTTTGAAAATATAGTTAAGTCATCTAGATAAATAAGGATGGTATTATTGATTAGATCATTAAATATGACATTCATTGGATGCTGGAAAGTGACTCCCCCATTAGACAGTCCGAAGGTAATCTTTGCATAAGAGAACATTCCCCATTTGGTGGTGAATGTCATTTTATGTTGGTCCTCACCTTTTACATTGACCTAGTTGTAGCCTAAAAAACCATCAAGTGTAGAGAAAAAATTTCTAACCCCACCATAGTCTATAAGATCTACTCCATTGAGCATAGTGAGTAATGATATTTTAGAGAGGCTTTGTTTACGTCTCTAAAATCCATGAAAATTTAGATATCACCAATCTTCTTTTGGACCAAAACCAAATTACATAGCCAGGTATAATGCTTGATTTGGTATATTAGTTTTGACTCCATTAATACTATCAACTGCTATGCCATCAAGGCTTCTACCTTTGGATTTATTAGGCTTTGTTTTTGCTGAATTGGTTTGGCCCCCTCAATCAAGTTGATTGTGTGTTGGATTATGTTAGGGCCATAGCCCTTCAAGGCATCATAGGTCTAAGCTATGAATAAGCCATATTGGGAACACAAAGACCTCAACCTTCCCTTGTCCTTTTGTGGAACATTATTCCTAACATTAAGATTTCTATTGTCCCTGACATCAAGATCTTCATAGTCCTCTTGGTTAGTGGCAAACCTATGCTTAATGTTCCTTGCATCCTCACAATCAAAAGGATTCTCGAGAGAAATTAGACCTCTCAAGATATTATTTCTTTTGAGCTAAATCATTTGCTTCTTGTATGCCTCCTCTAATCTCAACTGTATTTGTTCAGTGAGTTCACTTGATTATTGCAAAAACATGGCAATCTAAGCATCATTTTTTAAAACATGTGAGTTCTAATTGTTCTTAGGGATAGATGGTTGGACTATGAACTGCACTATATTCTATTCTATGTTATGACCAAAGGATGGCTCAAATTATAAGCCGAATGAGGCTAATCTATCTATGGAATATTTTGAAATCATAGGACTACCAAGATATTGAAGGATTTGAACCCTTCTATTAAGTCCCATACCCTATGTTCATATGATCACATTATCACATTCTTTGTGGATATTTCTTCCCTAATCTACTTTACCACTAGCTATAAATATCCAACACTTATCCCTTTAGTGCCTATATTTTCTTCCAATTTCAAGCCATGAACCAACCCTTCATACTTCATGTCCATGTTTGTGCATGGAAATGGGAATAAAAAATCTCTAAGATTTTTTTATCTTGTTGAAGATATAAGGTGGATTCCTAACCCCTGAGACAGTCTTACATTTTTCACCATCAAAGTACAAAGTCCACTGCCCCTATTAATCATTTTAGTGGTTTCCCAAATCCTTTTATTTGTTAATTAGCTTCTGGATGACCTGGTCTTCATCAAAAATCACATATGTACCTAGACGAGTGGTATGAAAGTTGTCAAAAGGGTCAAAATATATAAATATATTAAGTAAAACTTTCTCTTCCTCTTCTATACTCTGATCACCTGTGACCTCCTCATCCTCAGGAATCTTGACACAATACATTTATTTCTTGGAAATAGAGGTGTGTGTGGCTTCAAAACTCATTATCACATCTTCTACAATATGTTGGATGTAGTGGTTTGAACAATAATTTTATTTTTGTGCCATGCTTGGTTCTCAATATCAAGTGGGACTAATCAAGAACCAAGTATCCATCGATCTTGGCTATGAAATATCTTGAAAAGAACATCCTAAAAATGGGAGGAATGTTAATTATGACCACCTCTTGGGTGACCATTTGACTTGGATAGGAATATAGGGTCAAAGGGAGGCTTTTAATTTCACCTATGGTTGTAACCTTCTTTCCACATAATTGCATAATTCCCTTTTCAATGGGCTCATATTTCAAATTCAAAGCATCAACCACTATTTTAGGCATTACAATAGTGCTAGCACCCTAATCTATCATATTGTTATGCAAAAATCTGTCTCCCACAATGAGAGTTAAGAGAAAGGGGGTAGGTTTTGGTTTACATACCTCTTTTTCATCTTCCTTTTCCCTGGTATTCATGAATGCTATGGTGTTTGAAGGCTAAGGCCTTTAACTGGGTATTTTTTCCTTCTCTAGGTTGTGAATCAGGGGCAAGAGTAGTTGTGAGGGTTTCTTTTCTTCCTTTAGAGCATTATGCAATAATGTATTTTTATGTGGGATGGCCAAAATGTCCCATAAGGATGTGTTGGCAAGAGCATTCTTTAGTTGTTCCACTACATTAATTAATCTAGTTGGGGGTAACTTTGGAGGAACCTCCCTTGGCTTTGCAAGTGGTTGATTCATCATAGGCAGACTGATTAAATTTTTTGTGACTCTTTATTGGGTTGGTAATTGTTGCACCTACGATTGCAGCCATTGTGGCTATTGCAATTGTCCGTTGTGGCTATTGCAATTGTGGTACTTGGTGCATGGACTCCCTGATGAGTCCTTATTTAAACTGGTTGTTGTAATTGAACTACACTTGTGGTGCTCTCATCATTAGAAAGTATTCATTGGTAAATACTAAGTCTTCTCCCTCCTTCCAAGAAAAGAGCACTTGGTTGTGGGAGATAGCTGTCTCTTGTTCTAGAGACATACCTTGTATTTGGGCATTGAGTTTGGCACTTTCAATCTCAAGGTACTAATAACTTTCTATAACTAGAGGAACGTCTTGACTTCTTTGTTCCACCACCTCTATTTGTAGATTTTCCCTTCAACAGTTTTGAGGCATGTGGATGTCATTACATGGGAAGCATCAAGTGTTTATGTATTTTGCAAGATTATTTTTCTTGGGGACTAAGTCTTTGCTCATGCTAGACTTAACAGTCTAGAGTGAAGTGGTTAGCGAGATTATCTAGCCCAATGATTGTTACTAGTAGTTTCCTCTTAGAGCTTTACAATCCTTGTTGGAATGGTAACCTTCCTCGGTAATTTTTAGGGGGAGGCTTTGGAGGTGTTGCTTGTTGGAGCTTTATGATGATGAGCTCATTTGAAAAAGTACTTAGCATATTTTTTATATCATTCATCTCCATAGCTAGCAAAGAAGAAACTAATGTGTTTGCTTGTGTACTAGGGTACATATACATTGATGGCATAGGTGTAGCAGACATACTACGGGCTACTTTTTCCTATGTTTTGCCAAATATTTTAGTGAAAATTGGAATTGGTAGTCATTGTGGGATCTTCTCATAAAAAATAAAACTATTATCTACTCTCATAGCTAGATCATATGCATCAAGAAGATTATCACCTCCAAGTGATTGTACCACAATTGTAATATTTGAATTGAAGCCTTTCAGGTAGAACATGAATACCATTGTTGATGGAGGCTTTTTCGTCATGGGAATCCTTTGCTAGGTTTTGTGGAACCTAGTATTTAAAATTTTTATAGCCTCTTGAGGTTCTCTTTTGATTTTTAACAACTCTTGTAATAGGGATGAGTGATGTCCTTTCTCTAAAAAGTGTTCAAAGAGTTTTTCTCCAAGTTCATCCCATGAGTGGAGGGAATTGGAAGTTAGGAACTTGTATCAGTCCTAAGCCATTCCATTCAAAGATGTGGTCAATAATATAAGGGATACATTATGCTCTGTAATGTTGTGGATTGTGCACACATCTTCCACATCTTAAAGATACTCTAATGGCATTTTGAAATCTTCACTAGTAAACTTTGGAACTACTTTGAGAGCATTAATGTGGATAGTAATCCATACATTTGGAGGGGTAGGAGGAACCAATGGACTACCACTGTCCCACATCACAAAGTTTCTATGGGGCTAGAGAGCCATGGAGAATAAACCTTTATGAATGCACAAAACAAGTATTCTAATTTGAAAGGATCTGTCTTCTTGTGAAGTTGATAGATCTCTACATTTGAGGCTAGCACTCCTAACTCTATTCCCTCTAATAGGTGATACAAAAATTATAATGTTTCTCCTTCGAGGAGTGAAATATAGTAATTGGAAGTATTGAAAGTTATCTCTAAGAGATGCCCTTGTTTAAATCTTTGGCATGAGTCCACTGACCTAGCCTGTGACATTTTCTTATGAATTATTCAAGTTCTTCTTCAAGGTTGGGTATTAGATGTTATGCAAAATACTCTGGTTTCATCAGGTGTGCTAGAAAAAGAAATGTTGATCATAAAATCTTGTGCCTCTATAAACAACCTTATTGGAAATTCAGTGAATAGGGGACTTGCTTGTGCTCTATTAAATGACCTTTGACATTTTTAAAGAAGCTAGATCTTCCTTTTTTTGGGAAAAGGGAGAAGGAAATGCAAAAATAAAACTTAACTAAGACGATGCCCCAAAATGTTTTCGAACATTTCAAAATCCCTAACAAGTTTTTAATTCTGCTAAAATGAAGACATAATGTGACATACAATTCATTTTTGAAAGGAGAATGAACAACTAAGGCCTATACAAGCACATATAACTCATTTAAATCCTTTTGTGGGAAGCACCCATTAAGGTTCAATAGAATTTGGTGAATTCAAGATGAAAAGTGAGGCTTCAAACCCCTTATAGAACTATTTTTCCCCAAATAGAATAGCATGAAACCTAACTTATCTTTAATAGGAAAATAAAAAGTATCAAAACATGATTCAATTCACTATAGATCTAGGTTAGATAAGCATAAAAGATAGAACTGAGAACCAACTATCAAGATTATATTTGAAATGTAAAAATTGACACAGAGCATTATCATGTATGAACAGAAAATAAAATGTAAAATGAAGTCCATAAAGGCATAGTTTGATACATCTTCTCCCTTCTATTACTTAATCTATAAAAAAAAAAGATGCTAAGGTCAGATAACTCATCCAGATAGTTATCTAGAAAATTAATTACAAAATTGATATAGGGTAGTAAGAATACTATATAAGCAATCTTCTACCTCCTAATAGAATTCAAACTCTAATTAGAACTGGAACTGGCAAGAGAGGCTTGGAAATTCCCTTTTATAAGGTAATGGAAGCAAACAAGAAAAGATCACTCTCTACCACCTTAACAAAAAGCCTAACATGAGGCAACATAAATGTGGTCTCAAAACGTTGACGAAGATCAAATCAGATTACGAGAATCCACATCATAAAATTTGAGTTGCTTGTTGTGGTGATCTTTCTAACCGCCTATCAATCTAGAACTTTGGGAGCTACTAAGAAATATTTTGTGTCAAAGGAAAATTGTAGCGTAATGAAAACCTTGGCTAGAAAAAAATGGATTTGATTATTGTGTGAGCAACAATGGCGTTATATAGGGGATACTCACCATTGAGATTAAAAAGGAGAAAACTAATATCAACACTTGGTAATGCTCTTCAAAAATGTTTTTCTCAAAAGTGAAGAACCCCACCCAAAAAAAATTGGTCCACATGGCACAATGGCTAATTTTATTTAAACTTTTATCAAGCTACTTGTGGGAAAAATATATAGGGAAGCCATGTGTCATACTCCATGTCTAATAGAGATGTGACATCTCAAAAAAACATGTAGCCACTACGTGGCACAATTGTGCTCTTTTTAGAAAAAAAAAAAGGAAACTTGTTGCCTCCTCAAAAGTGCACCAATGTTACATGTGACAAGGACGATAAAAAAGACCAAAAAAGGGGATCATAGGGAGAACTTATGAGGCCAAGAAATAACATATAAACAATATTCAGAGGAAAAAAAAAGCTCTACGATTGACATAAAATAATAATATCTACCTTATTTGATTTTTTTTTTGAAAATTTACATTAACTTAGTGTAGTCATAGTCACAATAGAATCTATCTATGATAAAACTTTCTTTAATACTATTAAATGAATTCATGGCAAGAGTTTCCCAAAAGATGATGTTCAACTATGGATCTTGCATAAGTGCACATGCATGAAATAGAAGCACGAGATAAAATAACACTATCCATACCTTGGGAAAACCCTTGGTGAAGGAAAATCCCAACCATTAAATTAATTCCATTATATTAAAATATTTCTCATTATATTATTCCAAAAACATAATTAAAATATTTAATAATGGATTCTTACATTAGCATATAAATTTGAAACACTACTTCCAAACTTGTTGTATCTACTAGAAAATAACACCACAATATCCTCACAAGGACCATAGATATGATTTTAGTTCAAATCATACTAATTATTTGACCTCCCTTTCAATATTATATCCCTGACTACTATACATAATTTTTATATCTTCACTCCTTCCTCATCTTCTTAACTTCCATACAAATGACTCTAAAGTGCATATATATACCTTCCCCTAACTTCCAAAATATTTTTTGTTGGCCTTGAGATCGAACAAAGCCTAAAATTACATGTAACATGCTCTTTGACTTGAAATGACAAATGTCTTGTTCCAATGATCCATTGTTGGATAATCACCACATACTATACCTCATATCTTTGCAATATGCATCAAAACCTTAGAAAATTTGAATTTGTTGGTTCAAAAAGAAAATAATCCACTACAAAAATAAATAGTTCCAAAGACAATACTATTAACTTAAAAACATCTATTTACACAACCATATAGTTAGAAAAATCCAAATCACCTCAAATATTAATGCTAGAATAGTAAGCCATGCATAAATATAATCCTACAACTATACCAACTAGTTATATAATGCTATGAAATGCATCCACTTTTCTTCATCATAGACCATCCACTATTTATCAAAGACATGTTGGCATATTGTTGTCATTAATGTCAAAAGGGGATCATATGTGAGATGGAACTAATTCTTCACAAAGGAGAGCCAGCATTGATGTCAAAATGTTGTCATTGATGTCTGAGGAAGATAGTGAAGTTGGAAGAAAGATTGAATGTTGCAAATGTTGTTCAAAGTATTGTAATGTTGTCATGATATTTTTTCATGTTGCAGAGGTTTCCTTCTCTACTCAAGAGAAAAATATAAGTCCAGATTCAACATGATTTTTCTAAGAGTAGCTCATAAATGTGTTTGGAAAGACCAGAGCTTGAAGGTTGTGCTTAGAAAATAATTAATTGTGCCTTCGGCTAGAATTAGAGTTTGTTGGTTAAACCCTAGGCATACACAATCATGGCATCAAAAAAAAGTTTCTAATTTGATAGTGACTTATGTTTAATGGTTACAAGTAGCTTAAGTGATAACTTAAGCCTATTACATCATGTAGAGAATCGACCCCTTCACCTAGCAAATACCGATAGCTGAACAGATATTTGTGGCATTTAATTTTTCCTAAGTCTCGTGCAAATATTTATTTTTGATGGGATCAACGGTGTTGGTTGAGACTAGAAGATCTAATGGTCTCCTCACCAGCCTAATGAGTCAGTGGTGGGTCCTAGCTAAATCCTTTAGAGAAGTGGGGATTGGAAGTATCTGATCCATAGTGGACAAAGTGTTATTCGTGATGGGGATAGTGGGACTTATAGTAGATGAAGTGGATAGGATATGATTTCATCATGAATAGGTGGTAGAATGAGGTTGATCAACAATGGTGATCAAGCTGAAGTGGATGATCCAAAGGTACCCGTTAGCTAGTGGCACATGTGGTGGGACTCATTCATACCTTCAGAGGAAATAGGGAACTATGTAGATCAAATGAAGTTGATCGAACGATGCACAGTGATGGTAGATAGAACCTTAGTGGGACCTACAACACATGGCATCAACACTTCACATCATTGTTGTGAAGTGAAACAGTTGGACAATAAGCAATGGAGACACAAGGAACATGCTCGTGAACCTGCAAAGATCTTGTGGACTTGTTGTCAGCACTCATGGGATAATAGGGAACGACACTGATTAATTGATAGCAAATGCAACGGTGATTGCTACATCAAGAAAATGTATGCAAATTTTTGTAAAAGAAATGATCAATAGAGGAGATTTAAATGTCTTCTTATTAGATGCTCATGATTTAAAGTTGTGAAGGGTATGTGCAGGATCATGATGGGCCAAAAAGTGGTGATATGATGGGTATTTGTAGGGTATGTGGCTGATGACTTTTTTTTTACCCAAAATTGATGAAATGAAAAGGGTTTTTAAAGGAAATTCTCAAATTTCTACCAATATAAATTATACTTTACTTCGAATTTAATAAATAATTATTATTCATTTTATATTTGAATTACAACTAAATTCCTGATTGATAGGCTGATTGAAAAAAATCTATAGCTTTCAAACGATATAACATTATTTGAATCCAAAACATGCGTCACATTGTATGCTTTGTATACTATAGGATTAAAAAAATAAAAATTGAATTTCATGAGGTTTTGACCAAGTTAAGCTAGTTAGACATATGAGTTTTTATATTTTTTAAAATTTGTAATAAAAAATTCATAATTAATAATTTACTTGGAAAAAAATTACAAAAAAATATGCATCACATCTGGACATGAGTCCTCTACTTATTTCTAAAATATTATAAAAAAATATTATCATTTTATTGTGGTTAGGGTGGTCAAACAAAAACCTACTTCTTATTTTTTCCCTAAAATTTAAGTCTATTGTATTGAAATTTCAAATTTTCACCAAATAAATTTAAAAATAAATAAATAAACCTAGTAGTTTAGAAACTACTTTCAATTTTCTACAGATTCTATTCTTACATATTTTTGAAATAATATAGATAACTTATTCAAATTTTTATGTCAAGTTGCCTAACTCTGATTTTTTTGAATTTTTTGCCACGTAAGGGCCTATTTTTTCCATGATGATCCTACACATACCCTAAAGATGAATGAAGAACATAGAATCTATTGCAAGAATGGAAAGAGGAATGAAACTATTGTCATTGATGTCAACCAGTCAACTGGTTATCTACTAGTTGCTATTGACTGCATATGTTGAGGATATGAGAAAATTGTATTAAAAGAAGATTACAGGTATTCAACTATTGAGGATGTTGATTTGATACTTGTGAACTATGTTTTGGTTGAGGTCCGTGAGAATTATTGCTTGTCCAAATTTCTCTTTGATGAAGTCTTATGACTTGTGGTTCAAGTGTTGTGTTGCCCTGGCTCTATTGAAGATGGTTTTAGAATTTAGAAGTATCAAGCTTAATTGATATATGTGTTTTACATTGATTTGGCTAACTGTGTGTTAAACACTCTCTTTGAAGTTGATGAAGCATGTTGGATCTATTATGGGTCCGGATGAAGTGTGTGTTTAGGTAGCCCTCATTCTAATTCCACCTTAGGATGTTTTTGTTGACCTAATTTGAATTTGAAGTTGGATGGTTGACTTTGTTTCTTTTGAAGGTTGGTGATAGTATAAATATAGAATGTGCTAGCAATGAAAATCATACATAAGAAAAGAAGGAAGATAAGTAAAAGAGAAGATGTGACTTTGATGCTATTCTAAAAGTGTGTGAGTTATGTGTGTGGATGCAGTGACTAGAAGGAAAACTTTATCATTCATGCATGTTGATCAGTGATTGTGGTGGAATTCTTTGTTGCATTGGGATTGTTGTCTCTCTGTAACAAGTATTATTTATCTTCTTTGTATCTCTATGACAATGAGCCCTCTGAGTTGTAGCCCTATGGACAGTGAGTTCAAATAGTGAGTCCTTATTTCAGACAGTGAACCTTATCTTAGGAAGTGAGCCTTATTTCAAGTAGTAAGCCTTTTTGTAATAAGTTTTGATATTCTCTATAGTGTGAGTTAATCCTCACCATGTTTTTTCCCTCATTAGGTTTTCCACATAAATCTGGTGTTATTGTGTTTGTGCTTTAGCATTTGATGGTTAATCACTTAATCAATTTATGTGTTAGTTCTAGTAATTAAATTTAAGGTTACAATCTATGACAACTGATTCAATCCCCTCTCAATTGTCCTATCTAATAGAATCATGGGACTCATTCATACCTTCAGAGGAAATAGAGAACTATGTAGATCAAATGAAGTTGATCAAACGATACACATTGACGGTAGATATAACCTTAGTGGGACCTACAACACATGGCATCATCGCTTCACATCATTGTTGTGAAGTGAAACAGTTGGACCATAAGCAATGGAGACACAAGGAACATGCTCGTGAACCCGCAAAGATCTTATGGACCTATTGTCAGCACTCATGGGATAACAGGGAACAACACTGATTAATCGATAGCAAATCCAACAGTGATTGCTACATCAAGAAAATGTATGCAAATTTTTGTAAAAGAAATGATCAATAGAGGAGATTTAAATGCCTTCTTATTAGATGCTCATGATTTAAAGTTGTGAAGGGTATGTGTAGGATCATGATGGGCCAAAAAGTGGCGATATGATGGGTATTTGTAGGGTATGTGGCTGACGACTTTTTTTAACCCAAAATTGATGAAATGAAAAGGGTTTTTAAAGGAGATTCTCAAATTTCCACCAATATAAATTATACTTTACTTCAAATTTAATAAATAATTATTATTCATTTTTTATTTGAATTACAACTAAATTCCTGATCGATAGGCTAATTGAAAAAAATCTATAGCTTTCAAACGATATCACATTTTTTGAATCCAAAACATGTGTAACATTGTATGCTTTGCATACTATAGGATTAAAAAAAAAAATGAATTTCATGAGGTTTTGACCAAGTTAAGCTAGTTAGACATATGGGTTTTTATATTTTTTAACATTTGTAATAAAAAATTCATAATTAATTATTTGCTTGGAAAAAAATTACAAAAAAATATGCATCGAATCTGGACATGAGTCCTCTACTTATTTCTAAAATATTATAAAAAAATATTATCATTTTATTGTGGTTAGGGTGGTCAGACAAACACCTACTTTTTTTTTCCCTAAAATTTAAGTACTATTGTATTGAAATTTCAAATTTTCACCAAATAAATTTAAAAATAAATAAATAAACCTAGTAGTTTAGAAACTACATTCAATTTTCTATAGATTCTATTCTTACATATTTTTGAAATAATATAGATAACTTATTCAAATTTTTATGTCAAGTTGCCTAACTCTAATTTTTCTGAATTTTTTGCCACTTAAGGGCCTGTTTTTTCCATGATGATCTGCACATACCCTGAAGATGAATGAAGAACGTAGAATCTATTGCAAGAATGGAAAGAGGAATGAATCTATTGTCATTGATGTCAACCGGTCAACTAGTTATCTACTAGTTGCTATTGACTGTATATGTTGAGGATATGGAGAAAATTGTATTAAAAGAAGATTACAGGTATTCAACTATTGAGGATATTGATCCGGTACTTGTGAACTATGTTTTGGTTGAGGTCCATGAGAATTATTGCTTGTCCATATTTCTCTTTGATGAAGTCTTATGACTTGTGGTTCAAGAGTTGTTTTGCCCTGGTTCTATTGAAGATGGTTTTAGAATTTAGAAGTATCGAGCTTAATTGATATATGTGTTTTACATTGATTTGGCTAACTGTGTGTTAAACACTCTCTTTGAAGTTGATGAAGCATGTTGGATCTATTATGGGTCCCGATGAAGTGTGTGTTTAGGTAGCCCTCATTCTAATTCCACCCTAGGATGTTTTTGTTGACCTAATTTGAATTTGAAGTTGGATGGTTGACTTTGTATCTTTTCAAGGTTGGTGATAGTATAAATATAGAGTGTGATAGCAATGAAAATCATACATAAGAAAAGAAGGAAGATAAGTGAAAGAGAAGATGTGACTTTGATGCTATTCAAAAAGTGTGCAAGTTATGTGTGTGGATGCAGTGACTAGAAGGAAAACTCTATCATTCATGCAAGTTGATCAGTGATTGTGGTGGAATTCTTTGTTGCATTGGGATTGTTGTCTCTCCATAACAAGTATTATTTATCTTCTTTGTATCTCTATGACAATGATCCCTCTGAGTTGTAGCCCTATGGACAGTGAGTTCAGATAGTGGGTCCTTATTTCAGATAGTGAACCTTATCTTAGGAAGTGAGCCTTATTTCGTGTAGTGAGCCTTTTTGTAATCGGTTTTGATATTCTCTATAGTGTGAGTTAATCCTCACCATGTTTTTTCCCTCATTAGGTTTTCCACATAAATCTGGTGTTATTGTGTTTTTTCTTTAGCATTTGATGGTTAATCACTTAATCAATTTATGTGTTAGTCCTTGTAATTAAATTTAAGGTTATAATCTATGACAATTGATTCAATCCCCTCTGAATTGTCCTATCTAATAGAATGATGGTGCAAAGGTAGGAGATCGATGACCTAGATTTGAAAGAGGTGATCATAAATAATCAACTATGTATAAATAGGTTTTCAATAGAAAATCGACTTGGAGATGAAAATTAATTGGGCTACCATCTTCAATGATAGGTGTAATGTGATTGGATGCATATAATGGTGGTATAGATGGTTATAGAGAAAGAAATCAAGATCAAATCACAGGATCAAAAGAAAGAATTAACTACATATCCAATCTTAGGGTTTGATAGGATGGAAATAAAGGAAAATTATTTGTACTAGGAATTAATGTTGTGCAACTCAATGAATATGGAGAATGATGAAGAAGATATTCACCATAACAAAAGATTTGATAATAGTGGAGGATCTCGAGGCAATTATGATTGACTGACACTACAAAAAATGGATGTGAAGTGTGTCTAAGTGGGTTGAAGAGCATAGTGTAGATGAGAGTGGCTTAGAGCTCCTAAGACAATCAGAGAAGACACAAGAATAGAAAAGGAGAGTTGTTGAAGTGTACATTGGTGCATTCAGGTAAATAGAGAATGCACTAAAGAGGAAAGAGGGGTGTAGAGTAGTGATCAAAGTTGTGATAGAAACAAAGAGGGGTATGTGCAAGATCATGATGGGCCAAAAAGTGGCAATATGATGGGTATGTGGCTGACGACTTTTTTTTACCCAAAATTGATAAAACAAAAAGGGTTTTCAAAGGATATTCTTAGATTTCCACCAATATAAATTTATACTTTGAATTTAATAAGTAATTGTTATTCATTTTCTATTTGAATTATGACTAAAGTCCTGATTGATAGGCTGATTGAAAAACATCTATAGATTTCAAATGGTATCATATTTTTTTAATCCAAAACATGCGTCACATTCTATGCTTCGTATACTATAGGATTAAAAAAGAAAAATTGAATTTCATGAAGTTTTGACCAAATTAAGGTGGTCAGACATACGAGTTTTTATATTTTTTAAAAGTTGTAATAAAAAAATCATAATTAATTATTTACTTGGAAAAAAATTACAAAAAAATATGCATCACATTGGGACACGAGTCCTCTACTTATACCTAAAATCTTATAAAAAAATAATATCATTTTATTGTGGTTAGGGTGGTCAGATAGACACCTACTTATTTTTTCTTGAAATTTAAGGACTACTACATTGAAATTTCAAATTTTCACCATATATATATATATAAACAAACCTAGTATTTTAGAAACTAAATTCAATTTTCTATAGATTTTATTCTCACATATTTGTTAAATAATATAGATAACTTATTCAAATTTTTACATTAAGTTGCCTAACTGATTTTTCTAAAAATTTTACCATTTAAGGGCATATTTTTTCCATGTTAGTCTTGCACATACCCAGAGTTGAGTAGCTATAGAGCTAGTTGTAACACTGATAGGAGTTCCTTTAGAACAAATTGTAATCATCTTTCTTGTTGTAAATATGATTGGTTGGTTCCATCAGATAACTGAGTTGGTTCTCAGTCCAGGGGATAGCTATCTGCTTAGGGTTGGTTCCCTGAAAATGGTAATAGAGGATTTCTTTGTGAGGATGGATTAAGATAGTAGCTCCTAGCAACATTTTCTCATAGTGGTTTTTCCTATCCTGGGTTTTCCACTTATATCTGTTGTTATGTGTTAAGCTTTTATGTGCATGTGTTTATCATATTTTTAATTCTTAATCTACACATCTAGTTTTAGGTGTTATGTCTGCTCTTTAGAAAAGAAGACTAAAGTTTAATAATCCACTGATTCACTCCCCTCTCCATAGATTTTTGTGTTCCAACAATTGGTATTAGAGCCCCAAGTTCCCTAGGAGAAGCTTGATCAACTCAGGTAGATCCTTGACTTTTTGACATAAAATGGCCAATCAAGAAATCTCTTCCTCAACCAAGCCACCTATGTTTGATGGAACAAATTATGCCTATTGGATCTCACTAATGAAAGGATATTTGGGATCTTTAGGTTTTGATGTATGGATGTCAGTGGTAACTGGATACACACCACCTACTAATGTTGCAACCAAAAAGGACTTTGAGAACAATGAAAAATCCTGGTTCACTATCATGAATAGTCTATCTACATCTATGCACAAAAAATTTATGTATTGGAAGAATGCACAAGATGTCTGAGATACAATGAGGAGGATTTATGGAGATGACAAAGTTAAATTGGCAAAGCTTCAAATAATGAAAGCTAGATTTGAACGTCTTAAAATGTTAGAGGAAGAAAAGATCATAGACTATCTTTTGAGAGTTAATAAAATTTTGAAATCTATTCAAGGATATGGAGAAGAGATGAAAGAGGATGTAGGGGTATGTGCAGGATCATTATGGAGAAAACAAGCCCTTAAGTGGCAAAAAATTCAAAAAAATTAGAGTTAGGCAACTTGACGTAAAAATTTGAATAAGTTATCTATATTATTTCAAAAATATGTAAGAATAGAATCTATAGAAAATTGAATGTAGTTTCTAAACTACTAGGTATATTTAAAAAAGAAAAAAAAGTATTTGTGAAAATTTGAAATTTCAATGCAATAGTACTTTAATTTTAGTGAAAAAATAAGAAGTAGGTGTCTATCTGACCACCCTAACCAAAATAAAATGATAATATTTTTTATAAATTTTAGATATAAGTATAAGACTCATGTCTCGATGTGATGCCTTTTTTTTGTAATTTTTTTCCAAGTAAATAATTAATTATGAATTTTTTATTACAAATTTTAAAAAATATTAAAACTTGTATGTCTGACCATCTTAACTTAGTCAAAACTTCTTGATTTTTTTTTCTTTTTTTAATCCTATAGTATGCGAAGCATAAAATGTGATGCATGTTTAGGATTCAAAAAATGTGATACCATTTGAAAGCTATAGATGTTTTTCAATCAACCTATCAATCAGGACTTTAGTCATAATTCAAATAGAAAATGAATAATAATTATTTATTAAATTCAAAGTAAAACATAATTTATATTGGTGGAAAGCTGAGAATCCCCTTTAAAAACCCTTTTAGTATTATCAATTTTGAGTAAAAAAAAGTCATCAGCCACATACCCTACACATACCCACCATATCGCTACTTTTTGGCCCATCATTATCCTGCACATACCCATAGTTATATTAAAATTTCTTAGATCAATGACATACAAGTGTGAATCTAAGATCTCAGCTATAGAAGAAGGAAGAGAAATAGAAAAACTAACCCTAAATGAACTATATCATATATTCATAGCCTACAAGATGAGGATGAGAGATGGAGAACCATCCAAGAAAGAAGTTGTTTTTAAGACATTTAACAAGGAGAAGGATGTACCTCGCAATAAAGATAAGGCAGAGATAATCCCATCTGAGGATGATGAGATTGATGAAGAAGAGGCAAACTTCATCAGGAGACTAAGAAGAGGATCCAAAAAATACAAAGGTAAGTTTCCCTTCAAATGCTTTGAATATGGTAAGGTAGGTCATTTCACTACTAAATATCCTTACAATAAGAAAGACAACTTTGAATAAGAGGTAGATTATAAAATGAAGAAACCCTACTATCCTAAGAGAAGACATTTTTAGAAGAAAAAGAAAATTATATACATCCAAGAAGATAGTGATGTATCAAATTGAAACAACTCAAATGATGAAAAAAGTGGTGCCTTGTTGCTAGAAACAATGAGTTTCTCTTCATGGAAAAAGAATGTAAGGAGCAGAAGAATGAAAAGGATGAAGATCTTCCTGAAGAGGGTGAACAAGAAGGAGTGGTTAACCTATATGGAGAAATCATTTGTTCCCTAAATGAGATTGATGGTCTCAAATATGAGATTGAGAAGTTGAAAAAGGAGAAAAGACAATAGAAGAAACTTTCACAAAATAGTTTGATAAACTAAGCAAGGAACTAGAAGAATCTACCTAGAATATAGTAGATTTGAAGATGAAGCTAGAAGAAGCCAAGAGAGTAGAAGATGTGATTCAATCCAAGCTGCAAGATGAAGCTGACTGATGCATGAAGCTCGAGGAAGAAATCTTTGCTCTAAGAAGGGATTTGGCTAAAGCAAATGAACAAATAGAGAAAGGACTCAAGCTAAAAAGTGGGTCAAACTTTTTTGATGAATTATTAAGCACCCAAAAGCATGCAAAAATAGAAAAATAAAGTTTAGATTTGGAGAAAGGGAAAAGATCCTTTGATGATGCTTCTACAAAGCTATATGAAAGATTTAGAGCAAAAGAAAAGTTTAAAATTTTCAAGGAAAGTAGTGACGAAGGAAGTGATTGCAATGGGAAATCTGTAGAGGCAAAGAAAACTAAAGAAGAAAAGAATCTTGTTATGGACAAGAAGGATAACCAATCAGATCTTGTGCATAAGAAGAAAAATAAAAACTTCAAAAGGACTGATGTTGATGGATTCAATAAGGTGAGAGATACAAAAAGGAAAATGTGCATAAGACTCCCTCATCCTACACAAAATGCTATAACCAAGTATTCTACATATTTCTATGGATATTTCTATTCATGTAACCATTTTGGTCATAGGTCTATAGAATGTAGAATTATTCTTAAAAGGAGTGTAAACTTTGAAAGAAAAAATTCATTTACTCCTTTACTTGATATGAATAGTCTTTTATAACTGTAATAACTTCAGTCATACAACAAAAATTTTGTAGAAAAAAGTTTACAAAACGAAATGTTAAGAATGATAAAGAGAAAGTACTACCACCTAATACAATAAAATAATTAAATAATAAGGAGGATATTGTAGAAAAGAAAGAAAAGAAAACTAAGAAAGTGTGGAAAGAAAAGGAAGAAATCTCCACACAATCAATGATTGCACAAATAGCTCTAAATGCCAAAATGAAAAATGTATGGGTGATAGATAGTGGATGCTCCAAACAAATGATTGGAGATAATAACAAGTTCATCAAACTCAAGAAATGTAATGGAGGATCTATGCATTTAGGTGGTAAAACTGCAATCAAAATATGTGGTAAGGGCATCTTAAGCCCAAATGGTAAAAACCCTACAAAGGATGTCTTATATGTTGAAGGGTTAAAGAACAATTTGTTAGGTGTTAGCCAAATGTGTGATAATGGTTATAAGGTCATATTTGATTAAAAAAGGTTGCCAAATCAGAAAGAATGGAAAGATATTTGCACAAGGATTAAGAACTGACTAAAATCAATACAACCTTGTTGAAGTAAAAGGCCAAAGTTGTTTGATAGGACACACATGAAATTTAGTTATCGAATAGAGTATTAGGTCATATAAACTTTGATAAAATGGTAAAAGTAAGTTCAAAAGGTTTGGTTAGACATATTCCTAAGGCAACAAAGCCTGAAAAATGTCAGAATTAAAGAGTGTTAGAAGGGAAAGGAAACAAAGGCTAGTTTTCCAACCAATGAGTATTTAACTACAAATCCTTTACAATTGGTTCATACTGATTTATGTGGACCCACAAGAACAAGAGGTATGAAAGGATAAATATATTTTATGCTGCTAATTGATGAATATATAAGAATGATATAGGTGAAATTTCTATGGGAAAAATCACAACCATTTGAGAGATTTAACATATTCAAAAAGATGGTTGAGAAGGAGATAGGAAGGAAGATAAAAATTTTAAGGTCAGATAGAGGAGGATAATTCACATCTGGTGACTTTTTTGAATATTGTGAGGCACATGGAATCAAGAGACAATACTTGGCACTAAGAACTCCATAGCAAAAAGGGAGTGGTAGAAAGGAAGAATAGAGTTTTGCAAGACATGGCTAGAACAATGCTAAAAGAGGCCAGATTGACTGATATGTTTTAGAGAGAAGCAATACATACTACAGTATACATTTTGAATAGTCTAAAGCATATAAATACTATTACAAAAGACTAGACAAGATTGTGGAAAGTTGGTGCAGGAGCACCAACCAATGGACATCTGAATTTGCTTAAATGTGGTTTGATATACATTTTCTAGGAGTTTAAGGTCATGCAATGAGTCAATAAGGTCTAAAAAGACCATTAGAATTGTATCTAGTGCTCATTTTTTGTAAAGCAATGTGATAATGTTGTCAATTATGCTTGCAATAGCCAAATATGCAAATAAGGCTTATTATGGGTTAAGTGAATCAAGTTCTAGGTTATGGTAGGTAAGGTCATGTTTGACCACCAAATAATTTTTTGAAGTAATTATAGTGATGTTTAGAAGGTTTAGGGGTAAAAAGTGTAAAGTTACCAAAAGTAACAAAGTTGTCAAGATTGTAATTACAAAAGGCAAAATTCAGGAAGTTCAATAGTCAAGGGGAAGTTATAAAGTAGTTGGTTAGTTTTTGGAGGGAATTCCATTATATAAATGTATAAAAACATGTAATACTTCACAATAGAACATTGTTGAAACTACTGAGAAGGAGAATCAATAAAATACACCCTTGTTTCATTTGAATTTCTATATTTTATATTGAAAACTAAAATTTTAGTCACTGGTACGTGACTGTACAACATGATTTTGTTCACACAACTTTGGAAATTTTTGAATATTTTTCTTAACATTTTTTTGAATCTATTTTGAGGGAAAAGTATTGAATTAGTGTTGTTTTCAGAGCAATCTTTTTCTAATAGAATAGTAGGAGTTTTTCACAAGTTTTGAAGCCCTGATCATGAAATGAGCTCATTCCACTTACTGTCACACCTGTAACTCCATGGAATGGGCATAGATAGATGGAAATAGGATGGTAGAGTGGAGGATTTGCATTGTGTGAAAGTTTGGAGGTGGAAGACCATGACTGTCCTAAAGAAAATAATAATTTAGTCATGAAATATGAGGTTTTGAGTTTAAGTTGGATAGAAGAGTGTGAGTAAAGGTTATGTGAGTGCAATTTGAGTGAAAGAAGACATATCAAGGTGTGTTGGAGGAATTTTCTGGGTTGTATGAGTTGTGGAACCTAGAGATTGAATAAACCCTATCCTAATTCAAGAGAAACAAGGGTTTCTTAAATTAGTGATTGGAAAAAGGTTTGGAGACCCTAAAATTGATGAAAAAGGTATTTTATTACCTATTTCAAAGTTTTTCATAGTTATCTTAGGTTGGTGACAGTTTGAAGAGGTCTTGCTTTGTAAAATAGACCTAATTGGTCTTTTTAGGGCAGCGATAAAACTAGGTTTTGAAAGACTTGTTCCAAAAGAACCTATATTAACTTTGGAGTATGTTTGAGATGCCTAAAATGGGTATTCAAAACTATTAATATTATTTGTAGTTTTTAAGAAAAGTTGTGAGAAAGGTTGGAAAAAATAGGTGTGCAGACCTACTAGGTTGAAGGTAGGGTTATAGAGGAAAGTTGTTGAGTCAAAGTTATGGGACCTTGTTTGTTGATTTATCTAACTTGGATTGTGTTGTTAAGGTGAAGACCATCCTCCCTTGCATCAAAAGCATCAATGTAAATATTGATGAAAGTATAAAACACATCAAATATGATCAAGAAAATTTTGATGATGAGTCAGATGATTAAGACAATGTGGCAAATGATGAAGAATTTGAGGAACTAGATGTTGAGAAGGCCCATACAAAGTATGTTAAAAAATATCATCCAACAAATTTGATAATTGGGGATAAAAATGAAGGAGTTCAGACTAGGAAGAGATTTGTGAAGAACAAATAACAAGTAAATTTTTCTCTCCTGTCTCAAATCGAATGAAAAAATTTCTCTGAAGCTAGTAAGGATGAAAGTTGGATAGATGCCATGGAAGAAGAATTAAATCATATTTGAAAGAATAAAACATGGGAATTGGTACCTAGGCCCCCAAGTAAAAATGTGATTGGCACCGAGTGGGTGTTTAGGAACAAGATGAATGAAGATGGATATATAATAAGAATCAAGGCGAGATTAGTGTGCAAGGGGTATGCATAAGTTGAAGGAATTGATTTTGAAGAGACATTTGTGCATGCGGCAAGACTAGAAGCAATCAAAATGTTTCTTGCATTTTCATTCTACAAAGGATTCAAAGTATATCAGATGGATGTGAAATCTACATTCTTGAATATAAATTAAGAAGAGGAAGTGTACATAGAATAGCTAGAAGGTTTTCATCTTTCAGAGGATGATGATTATGTTTTCATATTGAGAAAGGCCTTATATGGTCTAAAACAAATACCTAGAGCATGGTATTCAAGATTAGACTAGTATTTGCAACAACAAGGATTCAAAAAGGGATGTGTTGACAGTAATCTATATTTCAAATCTGAAGGTGAGCACATGATTATAGTTGTTGTTTATGTGGATGACATCATTTTTAGTGGTAGCAATGATAAAATGTGTAAAATATTTGCTACACATATGCAAGAGGAATTTGAGATGTCAATGTTAGGAGGATTGTTGTTTTTCCTTGGTTTGCAAATTGTACAAAATAATCATGGAATATTCATATCTCAAACTAAGTATGCTAAGAAGATGCTCAAGAAGTTTGGCATGGAAGACAATAGGCCAGTTAGTACTCCCATGAGAACTAGCTACAAATTAAGTAAACTAGATGAATCACCTGAGGAAAATCATACAATGTATAGGTCAATGATTGGAAGCTTATTGTATCTAACTACATCAATGCTAGATATTATGCAAGCAATATGTCTAGTTCTAATATTTTAGGCTACACAAAAAAAGTCACATGTCAACATAGTGAAAAGGATTTTTAGATACATCAAGAGTACTATTGAGTATGGATTATGGTATCCCAAGGGAAAGGACTTCAATTTAACTATATATACAGATGTTGAATGGGCAGGAAGTGTGGATGATAGGGAAAGAACCAGTGGTGGAGCATTCTTTTTGGGAAACAAGTTACTTTCCTAGATGAGAAAGAAGAAAGAATCAATCACTCTATCCACTCATGAAGCAAAGTAAGTGGCAGCAACAGTATGTTGTACTCAAGTCCTATGGATGAAGCAAAAACTTAAGGACATTAAAATGGAGTACAAAGAACCTATCTCAATTTTGTGTGACAACTCAAGTGCAATAAATATATCAAATAATCGAGTAATTCACTCTAGAGAAAAGCACATATCCATTAAGTATCAATTCATAAAAGAAAAGGTTGCATATAAGGAAGTCAACATGGAGTATGTTCCCACTAAAGAACAGATAGCTGAAATTTTTACCAAGCCTCTTCCCAAGGAACAATTTGAATATCTAAGGAAAAAATTGGGAGTCATTTCTCCCACATTATCTCACTAGTCTCTAGTGATGGGGCATGAATCCAAGGGGATTCATTCATATTGTATTCATCCCTAGAAACAAACAGGTTACATCAAGTCAGGTATCAATTATTTTACAAATTTCTAACAACTTGATGGTTGCATAATCATGATTCCCACTTTCTCTTTGAATTGCATGTTAAAATGGGAGTAATGTCTTAGGGGGATTTTGACCTTTGACATTGATGTAAAAAGGGGAGAATTATGAAAAAATGTTCATTTGAGCAGAATGAGCATGGCAGCCATGTGCATATCAAAAAGGAGTATTTCCTAGTGTGTCAAATTGGTATAGAGCTCAAAATTATACACTATCCATTGATTTCTATTGGTATTAGACTATTTCAATTAGTATCAAACCATTTCAGCCCATTGGTGTACCATAAATAAAATTATCTCTTGCTTGATATGGGAATAATTGATGATAAATTAGAATTAATGAGGTCTTGATTTAGTGTTGTGAGGTGTTTTACACATCTACATTAGGTCTTGGGCCCTTGCAAACTAAATAAAATGCATCTAATGATGTCTTGTAAAGGTGTTGTAAAGTGTTGTAAAAGACTTGCACACTTTTCTAGACTAATGGACCTCTTTTTCCCCTAATTCAATATTATAAAATGTATTTAATGACATTCTCATATTAATCCAAAAGGCTTGTAAAATAAACCTAATCTAATCTAGTGTTGTAATGTGTCTTACACATTCACATTAGATGTTGTGCCTTTCTAGGTTATGTGAACCTCATTTTAATGTTGTAAAGTATATTTAATCAAACTTTCACATTGAACTTTCTATCCTTATCCCTAATTACACTTTATATCATCATTAATAGGCTCCTGTGGCCCCATATTGTGCATCCCAAGGCTTAATTTGATCAAAGACTGGACTAGAACAACATAAAAATTGAAATTCTTCATTCCCTAACAATCTAGTAGACAAAAGAGCCCTTGTGGGACTAAGTTTCTCATCTGGGTGAATCAATCCCATCTAGGTGGGACTAAGTCACCTAGGTTGGAAACTTAGTCCCATTTGGGCTATTTTTAAGGTTCAAACAGGAAAAATTGGATTTTAAGTTTATTTTTCTTTCATGTCAGCCTTGGGGATCAAATTAACAAGCATTTTAGGAGGATTTCCTATATAAAAAATATTTTAAACCCTAATTCATAACTCAATCATCATTCATCTATCATTCATTCTCCATCTCAAGTCAAACACGCAAGGGTTAGGTCATTTAAAGAGCATTCAAGATCATTTTTTTGACATTGAAGGGAAGATCTTCATCCATTGTTGCAGAAATTCAAGCTCTATCATCATGGGAAGTTTTTAATCCCTTCATTTCATGTTCATGCTTCATATTATCTTTTAATTAGGTTTAATTACCTAAAAGGGGTTAGACCAAGGCAAACCCCTATTCCCTAACATTCAACATTTCTCTTTCTTTGTTTGTGTGTTTGAAGATTTAGGTACCTTGAAGGCTTGGAAATCATTGAAGAATAGTTTACAAACTTGTTCAAGACATCTCCTTGTTGGCTAGGTCAAGATATCCACAAAAAGTCACTTTCAGGCCCAGATTTGACAGTTTCAAAACCAACAACCTAGAGGAACAAAAACTATAGACCTAGGGCTTCTTTTTCCACTTTCATATTTTTGCATTAGCTAAAGTGGACTAAGTCACCATCAATGGCGAATTAGTCCTGGTGCACATGTTTTTCAAAGTTTTCTATAGATTTGGATACCCATTTGGCTGAAATGGGATTTGAAATAGTTTTCTAGATATGGGACTAAGTCACCTAGAATACCGTAAGTGTCCTAGTAGATGAAAAATTAAGGATCAGTAGCATTTCCAGTCTCCATTCCAATCTGCAACATATTTCCAAGTGCACCTCTTTAGTTCTATAGTTTTGTATTTTGTTTCATTTGCATTTCTAGGTCTTTTAGTTTATGTTTGCATATCACAATGTCTTTTCAAACAAAGTGCATTTCCTTAGTTTTGCATTAAAAATCCATCCCTTTTATCAATTATTTGCATCTAGGGTATTTCATTTAGGCATATTTCAATCATATTTACATTAGTCTTGAATGAACCCGTGTCATAGAAAAAAGTACCTCTTGCTTGACATGGGAATAATTTATGATAAATTGAACTTAATGAGGCCTTAATTCAAGTGTTGTGAGGCATTTTATGCATCCACACTAGGTCTTGGACCCTTGAAAATTGAATAAAAATATTTTAATGATGTCTTGTAAAGGTGTTGTAAAGTCCTGTAATGACTTTCACACTTTTTCTAGACTTAATGAACCTATTTCTTCCTAATTCAACATTATAAAATGTGTTTAATAACATTATTACATAAATCTAGAAGGCTTATAACTTAAAATTAATATTAAACTAGTGTTGTAATGTATCTTGCACATTCACATTGGTTCTTGTGCCTTCGTAGGCTATGTGGACCTCATTTTAGTCTTGTAAAGTATATTTAATCACACTTTCACATTTAATTTTGTGTCCCAAGCCCTAATTGACATTCACATCATCACTAATAGTCCCATATTAACCCATATTGTGCATACCAAGGCTTAAATCAATCAAATACCTGACAAGGTTGCATTTTATACCTTATTTCCTTATCTATTGGCATTTGAGTTGTCAAATTGGCCCCTATGGGACCCATTCACCATGCATGGTGAATTAGTCCTATCCATGTAGGACCCATTGACCATGTGCAGTGAATGAGTCTCATTTGGCTCAATTTTGATCTTTGAGTAGGAAAAAAGTGAAATTTAAGTTTAATATTGTTTCATGTCGGCCTATGATGAGGTATTAATGGGTAAAATAGGTGAATTTCCTATAAATATAGATCCATTAACTCAATTCACATCCATTTTTCATTATTCATCCACCAATCTTTCATCTCAAGTCAAGCAACTAAGGGTTTTATCAATGTAAGACATCTAGAAATCTCCTAAAGACATTCAAGGGCTAAATCTTGATCTATTGCTACAAAAATCCAAGATCAACATCATGGAAAGGTAATCTACTCTAATATTACATGTTTCATTCCATTCTTTCATCATTTTGGTTTAATTACCTAAAATGGGTTTGACCAAGGTAAACCCCCATTCCCTAACATTCAACATTTCTTCTTCTTGTCTTATGTGTTCACAAATTTAGGACTCTTAAAAGTTTGGAAATCATTGAAGATCAAGTTTCAATGTTTCTCAAGTCTTCTCTTCATTGAACACATCAAAATATCAACAAAATCTCATTTTTAGACTTGTAAATCAGAGTTTCAAAAGTGGACACCTGTAAGAAGCTTAAGTGTAGATATGAAGCTCTAGAATCCACCTTTGAAAATCCAAAAATAAAAAATTGAACTCATTCACCATGGGTGGTGAATGAGTCCCATTCCAGGGTCAATTTTGAGTTTTCTACATTTTTGAGTACCCTTTTGTCAGAAATAGGTTTTCACTCAGTTTGACAGAACTGGGGTTTATTCACCCAGAATGGAAAATGACTCCCTCCAGTATTGAAAAACAACATCAACAGCATTTCAAATACAATTTATAGTCTTCACCAATGTTCTGGGTGCACATTTTCAGTTTGGTTCAATTCCGTTAAGTTTTGCATTAATTTCTAGTTCATTGTTGCATTACATAATGTGTTTTCAAACATCACTTGTTTCATAGATTTTACATTCATTATTAGTCATTTAGATCGCTTAATTTCATTTAGTTCACTTCATTTAGCCTAAATAACATCATACATAACAAAATTTGAATGAACCCTTTAGCATTTTTGGCCTTACTCTCTACTTTTAGGTGATAAACCCTAGAAGAGCTAGAGAAGTGCATGGTGCCAAAAATCTATAGTTCATTTTGGTGAACCTATTTTTTAGAATACTTTCTTGTTTGAGTTGGATTCCTTCATATACATCTAGCTTTCATTGATATTGAATTAGGACTTGCATGAATTCATTTGCATGATAGATTTCAAAATTTTCATTCATAGAAAAGTGCATTTAGGTTGCAGCGTTGACATCTAAATTCATTTAGATTTTCTGAAATTTTGCATTTTTCTCTTAGGTTTGCATCGTCACACTCAAAAAGCATCAAAATCAGTCAGAAATTTCTGAAAATCATAAAATAAAGTCCATACCGAGACTCATTTGCCACCCTGGGCGAATCAGTTCCTTTTGACCCATGAAACTGCATTTTACATAATTGAAAACTCTATTTTTAAGCTTATGTTTGGTGCCTTAACCTACCTATATCAGTTAGTTGCATTTCTATAGCATGCATTTCACTAGATCTCACTTAAATTAGCTCATTTCATGCATTTTTTAATTTCACTTTTGCATTCACAACATTTCATTTTTAGATTGTTGCATTGTACAAATAGAAAATTAGCTTACTTAAAAATTGAAAATTGCATTTCCTTTTAAGTCATTGCATTTTACTTTATGTCCTTTTTCATCATAGCATGTTTCCTTTCAAAAGATGTGGCTTTGATTTCATTAATAGTAGATTGTATAAGTACAACATTCCCTCTTATGAGTTCACTTTTGATTACCACAATGAGGACTTTAAGACACATGATAAAACCATCGATATAATCATTAATCTTACATTTACCATTGGTGACAATGGTAGTGTTGACAATCATAAAAATCATTCTTGTTCTTCTCCTGATACCTCTTCTATTAGTGACAAAGGTCTCTTGGTGCAAGAAGTTACAAGCCTTGAGGGTCTTGATTGTCCATCTCCTTATTCCCCTTTGGATGATGTTCGACAACAAGAACAAGAGATCATATAAACATTCCTAAACATCACCTTATTAAGTCTCCATAACCATGAAAATCAAACTTTCCCATCTCCTAATATCCCCCCTCGATGTAAAGAGGATAGGTTGGTGTTAGAAGAAATCCCTATTAAGAATCATGAAACCCTTGATCCTCCCTTCCCTAATGCTCCTCCCATTTGGGAAATCTATTTGAAAATCATAACTGTCCTTCTCTCAATGCCTCTCCCACTTGTGATGAAGCTACCTTACAAACCTCAAACTTAGATGAATATATTACAAGCTCTCCTAGTATGGTAGACAATATGGAACAAGAGAATGCGACCTTAGAATCAACCAAAAATCAAATGCAATATTCCCCTAATCTCCCCACTATCAATAACCAAACACATTCATATTGGATATTTATTGGATATTGCTTGTATGTGGTTGTCATTGATGTCAACACTATTGGCATTAATGTCTTTAAGGTTGTATATGTCGAGGATATTGAGAAAATTGTAATAAAATGAGTTGTAGGTTGTCAGTGATGTAGTGAAGTTTAGTATGTTGATGATCAGAGGTTTTGGATTAAAGGGTTTTTCATTGAGTATATCAAGTTTTCCCATGTAAAGTTTCAGAGATCCACATGAAGATTTGATTGAGTTATGAGTATCTATGTTCTGAATTTTTTTTGTTGCTTCAGTTGGTTTTCCTAAAAGAAGATGATGTGATTCTAGTAAGTTGATTTGTTGCAAATGCTTATGTGGTGATTCATGATGCTTTTGAATGTTTCTAGATCATGCTCTATTTGTGTTGTCAATCTGCATTGATCGTTGTGCTTGTGAATGGTGATTTTCTCTTGTGTGTTCATGTTTTTCATGTTCATGGCTGATAGGGTGATTGTAGCATGTTGTGGATGTTTGAGGAATTTTTTTTTAAGGTGTTTCTTGTTCAAGGATGTTGTTTTGGGTCTTCACTATGTTGTGGCTGACATTGGTTGATTTGCATTAATAATTATTTATTGTTTGAGCCGATAGTTTGTACATGTTTTATTATTTTGTTGAAGCCAACATGTAGAGATGTAATCTCTTGTTGTGGATATATATAAGTGATTGTTTATATTATTTTGGTGTATGTTGTGATGAGATGTGAAAGTAAAAAGGGTTATTGATCAATTGTGCATAGTTTCATTTGAGCAAAAAGAAGATTTGTGATATGAATTAAAGCAGGCAGAGCTTCAAGAGTAGTATCAAATAGAGTGTGAAGAATGCTATAAATGTTCTTAACTGAAACTGTAATCAGGCATTAGCAGATGCTATTTTCTTAGTTCAAATCTTTTGGATGTAATCCAAATGTTTTTGTAAGATAGTGAGTCTCCCTTTTGTATTTGAGCAGTGAGCTATAGGCAGTGTTCCTGAATGCATGTGCATTCCCCATTTTTAAACAATTATATTGAATTTACTCATATTTTGGATTGACCTCCACATTGGTTTTTCCCCTAATAGGGTTTCCATGTAAAAAATCGTTGTGTTATGGTGTTGTGGTTGATTTTTTTTTATTCTTTCATCTTTCTTTTGCTTTAATGCTATAAGTGGTTTAAAGATCAGGTTAATAAAGTTAAATTTTGCAGAACATTGATTCACCCCCCCTTTCAGTGTTCCTTCATTCCAACAGTTGGTATTGGAGTTTATGTGGAGAAAAATATTGTGTATCTTTTTCATTGATGTCAAAGAGGGAGAAGAGTCAGGTGAAAAACTTGGTGGGGAGAACAGTCATGTGAAAAACTATGAATTATCTAGGGAGAAGAGTCAAAATATAAGGGGGAGAAAGTGCTAAGAGATAGTTGTGTTGATGGTGTTTTTCACATCATGTGTTGCCATCAATGCCAAAGGGGGAGATTGTTGGATATTGCTAGTATGTGGTTGTCATTGATGTCAACACTATTGGCATTAATGAAATTCTATGATTGGAGAAATGAAATTATTGTTGGGATTGCAAATTACTTAGCTAGATAAAGAGATCTTTATATCTCAATCCAAGTATGTGAAAGAATTGCTAAAGAATTTTGGTATGGAAGATTCAAAGTTGGTTGGTAAACCCATGCTAACCGGATGTAAGTTGACACAATATGATGATTCACCTAAAGAAAACCAGACTAGATACAGATTGGTGATTGGTGGATTTCTCTATTTGACTCAAACTAGACCTGATATCATGAATGTTGTATGCATTGTTGCAATATTTCAAGTTGATCCTAAGGAATCTCATGTGATAGCTTTGAAGAGGATTTTTAGATACTTGAACAGGATAGTTGATTTTGGCCTATGCATTCCTAAAGAAGATGATTTTACTTTGAGTGCCTTTACTGATGTTGATTGGGCAGGAGATGTGAGTGACATAAAGAGTACTAGTGGTGGTGTATTTTTCTTGGGAAAGAAGCTGATTTCATGGTTAAGTAAGAAGCATAATGCCATTTCTTTATCTACTACAAAGGCAGAATACATTGTTGTTGCTAACAATTGTACTCAAGTATTGTGGATGAAGCAGATGTTGAAAGATATAAGAGTTGTGTATGATGAACCTATTGAAATATTTTGTGACAATTCAAGTGCAATTAAAATCTCTAAGAATCTGGCGCTGCATTTAAAAACCAAGCATATATCTTTAAAGTTTAACTTTTTGAGAGAGAAGGTGAGTGAAAAGGAATTCAGATTTGAGTATGTGCCTACTAAGGAACAAATTGTAGATATCTTTACCAAGTCATTTCCTAAGAATACTTTTGAGTATCTTAGAGGAAAACTAGGGGTGATTACTATAGACACACAAAATTGGCATAATGCATTTTATTAGGTCATATTCATCCATTTAGCAAATAAATCAAGTTTATTTATCAATCTCCTAAAGTCATCAGTTTAAATTAAATAAATCAACTTGGTCCTAACATCACCCTTCTTGATTAAATAAATCAATCCTTTATTTAATTATGTATGAAATCACCTTTCATCCCTTTTTGATTTAAATAAATCAAAATATATAAGTCAAAGGGGTCAAAGCATCTAATCATCATTAAGTTAATCTAATCCTGATTAACCTAATCTAACTACCCATCACATCCTCTAGCTTTTCCCACTTGCACCAATAAAAAATTTTAATTCATTTTTAAAATCAACATTTTGCATCAACATGGCATCTTTGAGGAATATTCCCTCAAATTTGAATTCAAAATCAAGTGGACATGTACATCCAACAAAGCATTTATGAGCTTTTACATGGCTCTTACATGTCCCTTGCAAAGGTCAAACTCAACATTAACTCTCAAATTCAAATTTGAAATCTCTCTCACTTTGGCACATTGACCAAAATGTGCTCATCCTCAAGCCTATCACAAGTTGACAAGTGGCCTCTTTTCATTGGCTTGTTTTTTATCCCACATTGCTCTCTCATAAGCATTATTTCAACTTGAGAATCCTTAAATAGAGATCATCTCCATTGTTCAAAGCCTACACAACTCCATAATCATTCATGTAAAGTCACTCTCTTTAGGAGAACTGATTTTTCCCACCATCACTCCATCTTCAAGGCATTTCATCATTTAGCTTATCTATCAAGGATTGGGAAAGGGCTATTTTCCACAATAGCACCAATCCACTATGAGATATAATTTGCTCCATGTTTTATTATATGCTTTCAATTTATCTATCTAAATCTTTGTTGCTTTGATTACATTATTAGCATGTGGAGTTATTTCATAGGGATGTTGATTGTTGGTTTTGTTTTAAAATACTAATCATGCTTTGTGTGTGTTAGGATTTTAACCAAAATGTAGATTTTCACATCCACATAATGGTGCAAGAAGGAGGGATATTGACAACCAAATGTTTCAAATGATTTATGTTTTGAATCTAAATTTGATTAGAATCACTGTTTTGTGAAAATTAACTATTTCAAATCATTTTTCTTTCGAATATGAATATCATTTTTCATAAAAAATACTTAAAAAAAAAAAAAAAAAACTTTTCCTCTACCTAGATTTATAAGAATACTAATTTTTATGATTATCTCATTCCTGCAGTAGATATTATAGAAACTATCAGGAATCTTATAATCTGAATTTGCTTCCACTTCTAGTTTTATGAATCATATTTCTCTTTGATTTTGTTCAGCTAAACATTATGAGCTTCTGCTGTATTAGTACCATAATCATGTAGCTTTCTTTGCTAATGCTGATTTTTTTTTTGAGTCATTTTAAACTTGGAATTTGTGCTCACAAGTCGACTCACTTAATTTGTTGTTTCTATACAAAGGCATATCTTAGGAGATTCCATGGAAGGTAGTTATTACGAGTTCTTGCCTTCATTTATTTTTAAATCTTTGTCTTGGGTGGAGTGCTTCTAGTAGATAAGTGTTGTTATTTCTATCAAATCTGACAAATCTTTTCTCTGTACATATCTGTATCTTTTTTTTTTTAAAGCTCCCAATTGTATTGCTTTGAACACTCTCTTTTCTACATTGGGGCATGGATTTAAGCTTGCCAAATGTGCTAGCTTGAAATTTTCCTTTTTAACATTTATGGTCACTGCCATTTGCACGCAGGTAGGGAGGATGTTGGAACAAACAAAGAGCCTATCTCTACACCCGCCAATTGCATTTGCTTGGGTATTTACACTCCATAAGACCGTATTTTTTTGAAGCATTCTGTCAAATAGATTTCATACTATCCATTGAGTATTTAATGCCATTAGTGTGTTGGAGGGGGTCGCGTACAAAAACAAAAGAATCATTCATATCGAAAAAAAATGTACCAGCTATTGCCTGCACACTGTATTAATTTTACCTTGACTTTCAGGGTTTTGCGTGCAAGTTGAAGTAGCTTGTGTCTGTGTATATTCCCTATTTTCCTATTTCCATTGCCTTTTCAAGTGGCCTTCTTTAGAATAAAATGGCAATGGTGATTATGATAGGAGGAGAGCAAGGAAACATCATAAGGTGGTGTTGGGTTATTTCTTCTAACTAAGAAGGGGAAAACCTTCAACCAATTAGTTCTATTACTTTCAAGCTGCTTCACTACGAGATGCATATTGCAATACAAACCCTTTCATATTAAGGAAATGGCTGTTAACAATCCATTCCTTTTAACGCTGGTGTTGGAGAAATTTTGCAGTTGAAGCAACAGCTCGCCAGATTGGAGAAGTGAAAGTATGGAGGGCACAATTTTTTTTAGAGGGAAATGGATGTCTCTATTTCAAAATCATCATACTAGGAGTACGTTGTAAACCTTGTTGATCTCTCGGTGGTAGCAAGCTTGTGTTGGCCATACTTGTCTTTGATTTGAGTTTTAAGTGTGGTACATAACTCATAGGAGTAAATACTAGCGTTGGCATAATAAATGTCTTTGTCCATTAATTATCCATCAAATACATTCACTTGTGGTGCACCTACAATCACTAAAAAAAATCCTTGCTGATGCATAGTTAATACATTAGCTCTATATTCTTTGTTTGTGCAGATAGAAAGCCCGCTAGAGAAGGTTCCAGAATATGACTTTTACACCTATTAGTTGCAATGGATAAAATATTTTAAATACTATTTGATATGCCCAAGGATCGAGATAAATCCATGCGCCTATGCCTTAGAATCCCTCATGCCTTTTTCAACAAATCCATTTTGTGCAATATCCTACGATAATCCATTTTAATTAATGCATTACACTGCCTTCTTTCTCATTTATATCTTGGTTATTATTGCTACTGTCAAAAAATAGTGAATTCATTAGATTGCATCAATAAAGAAGGAAACTAAAGAATGTGTGGTGTATGCTGGTGAGTTTTAAATGCTTAGATTTCTTTATTGTGCAGGAAAAGTCTTTGGTACAGTTGATAGCTATAAATTCTCATGGGCGTAATTTAATATCCTTTGGTTTTACAATAATACATAGGCCAGATACTTATCTTTCTAGAGTTTCTATGATCTGTTGATGCTTGAATGATCTTATACACCATGTCTAACTATTTTCTAAATCTATGATGAATGATTTGAAAAGATAGGATGTAGCAATGAAGAATCCATAATGGTTGAGTAGACCAAGCATGAGGATAAAAAGAAATTCATGCATTATTTATCCTTTCTTTTTTTTTTCACTGACAATAAAATCTTTACTTGCTGCAAATATTGGTTCATGCTTTCGACAAACAACAAATCTTTTTTTGAAATAGAATTTATTCAACTATTGAATGAAATTTGTCATTAAATGCCTATCTCTACATCTAATATTACTATTCCTAGTAATTGATTGGTTGCATAGAGTACAAAGTCTTTTGCATTTATAAAAGAACTTTCCATTTGAATAGAGTTTGTTTGTCATTAAATCCATTGGTCGTTGCTAACAAATTTATAAATCTTTTTCCTGAAGGATCTAATCATTATAGAAAGATGGAATCCTAGATTTTTGAGATTAAATTGTTATGAAGACAGACTTTTGAGCTTTGTTAACAAATTATCCATTTATGGTTAAGATTCACTTTAAAATCTTTGAAAAGTAGGGTTCTTATTAAAGTTAATAACTTAATTCTTACATGATTTTCTTTCTTGATAGGAAAACAAAGAAGGTAAAAAGGTACAAGGAAAGAGAAAAGGAAAACAAAGAAGGTAAAAAGGTACAAGGAAAGCGAAAGGAAAACAAAGAAGGTAAAAAGGTACAAGGAAAGCGAAAAGGAAAACAAAGAAGGTAAAAAGGTACAAGGAAAGTGAAAAGGAAAACAAAGAAGGTAAAAAGGTACAAGGAAAGTGAAAAGGAAAACAAAGAAGGTAAAAGGGTATGTGCAGGATCATCATGGAAAAAACAGGCCCTTAAGTGGCAAAAAATTCAGAAAAATCAGTGTTAGGCAACTTGACATAAAAATTTGAATAAGTTATCTATATTATTTCAAAAATATGTAAGAATAGAATCTATAGAAAATTGAATGTAGTTTCTAAACTACTAGGTTTATTTTAAAATAAATAAAATCTATTTGGTGAAAATTTGAAATTTCAATGCAGTAGTACTTAAATTTTAGGGAAAAAATAAGAAGTAGGTGTCTATCGACCACCCTAACCATAATAAAATGATAATATTTTTTATAATATTTTATATATAAGTAGAGGACTCATGTTTGGATGTGATGCATATTTTCTTGTAATTTTTTTCCAAGTAAATAATTCATTATGAATTTTTATTACAACTTTTAAAAAATATAAAAAATCGTATGTCTGACCACCTTAACTTGGTCAAAACTTCATGAAATTTAATTTTTCTTTTTTTAATCCTATATTATGTGAAGCATAGAATGTGACACATGTTTGAAATTCAAAAATGTGATACCCTTTGAAAGTTATAGATGTTTTTCAATCGGCCTATCGATTAGGACTTTAGTCATAATTCTAATAGAAAATGAATAATAATTATTTATTAAATTCAAATTAAAGCATAATTTATATTGGTGGAAAGTTGATAATCTCCTCTAAAAACCCTTTTCGTTTCATCAATTTTGGGTAAAAAGAAAGTCGTCAGCCACATACCCTACAAATACCCATAATATTGCCACTTTTTGGCCCATCATGATCTTACACATACCCAAAAAGGTACAAGGAAAGAAAAAATAAAAACAAAGGAAAGCAAAGAAGGTACAAGGAAAACAACAAAAATGAAGAAGGATAACGAAGAACAATGAAGCATGAAGGGGACATATTGAAAGATAAAAGTGTTTTTAAACACTTTAAGTGTTTTGTTTAAACACTTCTCCAAGAAATCGTTATTTTTTCATTCTTAGGACACTAATTTTTGTTTGGTTTTAAAAAGAATCTTTCAATTTCTTCTTGCAAAGGGTAAAACAAACTTTAGGATCACAACTTACTAGATTTTGTTTCTTGGATTAACAATTGAACAAAGTATCTCTCACTCGTCTTTTGGTGCATAAAAAGAACTCACATTTTTCTTTGTGGACTTAAAAAGAACAAGTTGCGCAAATTTGTTTTTTTTTTTTTTTGTGAACGCTTAAACTAAAGGCATTGAAAAAGGATGTATGCGCTTCTCTCACACTTTATAGCGATCTTCAGAATCAAAAGGCCTTTTTCATGACTTTAGGGTGAGACAAAGCAATCACCTCCAAACTTTGATTTGGGTTTAAAATTGAACAAGATCTTGTGTGAGTGTGAGTGGGGGAATTATCGCCTATATTCTCTCTCTTTGTTTCCATCAAAGATTGATTGAGTTATGGATTTTGTCTTTACTCACTTTTGTTTATCCTAGAGGGCCTGCCTTGGGGAAAAAGTACTTACCCAAGGGAACGACTCAACCAGTAACACTCTAAAGCCAAGAGTATTTCCAACCGGGATATAAATGTGGGTATTGGAGTAAACGCCAATATCACGCGGTTGATTATTACGAGATAGATCTGAAAGGGGACTCTTGTCATATGGGTCAATCTCCATGAACGTAAATTCCTTATTAAGACCCATGTGCTAGAATTTTCCAAAATCCTTTAATCTATTTTTTGGTGCAAGAATGGTCATTCTGAAGCTACCCCACACTTTTACGGTCTTTAGTAGAAATGGAAAACATGCCATGGGATTTTCATGGGTGTTGATGCTTGGCTGCCCCGTATAAGTGAGTGTCGTGGAGGGGAGCCAGTGGGGTCAAGCATCTAACCATTTGCTAGAGATAAGCGTAGCTAGACTTGTCCAAGTGGGAATCCAACAAATATTGTCTTACACATCCATAGGGTTGTACTTATTCTTTGGGTTACAAAACACGGTGCTTTTATCAAAAACATTGGAAAACCAACATTCAACATGAGCATCAAATCTCAAACCCTTTAGGAGAAGCAAATATCCTTGAAAAAATTCACATGTTATTGCTTTCCCTTGGGATTCGTATCCTTAGAGGCTTCTAAACATTTGGATTTCATCTGAATTTGCTCCTACTAAAGTCAACTTTAGGTAACCTTTGCCTTGATTTCCTCAATTTCTACATAATACATTTTGTGGGGTTAAAGAAAATTAGGACATTGGAAATTTAGTTGAAAACCTAATCAAGAAGTGTGTTTGTGATAGAAAGAATCCACTAACCAAAGATTGAATCAATTGGACCCCACACATGTGCTTGGCATCTTTTGGTCATATGGATTTCATGCAAACATTGGTCGTTTGATTTTGAATTACTCTTAGAGAAAGGCATGTTCTTCACTATCTTGGTCTTCTAAACAAGTCCTTCCTAGGTTCATTTAGGATCAAATCAAACATTTCATCCATCCCAAACATTTATCATCCATCTCACCAAACAACTTTAGAGCTTTGGAAACATGAGTCTAGACCTGGGTAAATCATCAAATTCAAAATCACCTTGTTTAGTTAGGTGTATGGGAATGCATCCTTTGTCATACATTTAATTGAATTAGCAATCCTTTTGAACAAGTTCATCCTAAAATCACATCCAACATCTTAGGGTTTATAAGTTCATTATCCAATCAAACCAATCAGAATCAAGTCCTAAGTTTAGCATTGATCCAAAGTCCCTAAACGTTCAACACTCATATCATTCACCCATTTTCATTCTTCATCTCATCATTAGTCCTAAGAACCTTGGAGGTCACTTTTACAAAAAGGTCAAAACACAAGGGGAACATGGAATACAAACTTGATCCATACATCATGAGTAATCCAAATCAATGAACTTTCAAAGCCTTACAACCTCGATTGATTTTCAAAACTCACACTTATACAATCCATACATGGGAACATTACCTTCTACAAATGTCAATGGCACAACAAGTGTGAGTATGCCCAAATCAAAAATTGAAACACATTTCCCTATGGTAGATCTAAATCCAAACCTACAAATCCACCAAGTGAACAATCAATGCATGAGCCTTCAAATGAACAACATCATCCCATCAAATCCCTAGATGCCAAATGAGAATTTACCAAGTACAAGTTTTCCGAACATGAATCTAGCAAACTTTGGGATAAATATGTTTGTGAATCACACAAATATTGTTCAAAGTCCAAACAAGATGTTAACGACTCCATGTATTAATCCAAGTCAAGATAACACCAAGCAAAATCAAAGTTACCTAAATCAAGGCAATGTGATTCCCAACATAAAAAATGTTCAATTTCAACCTATCATGCCAAATCAACTATATCAAGGGAGTCAAGATCAAAATCAAGATCAAATTTGGTGAGATCAAATTGCTACACTTACCAAAATAGTTGAGTCATTGTGCCAAGAGAAATCTCCACCACCATTACCCATATCAACATCATTCCTTGGTTTAGGGATTCCCCCTTTACCTAGCATCGATCACTCCATCCATATCAATCCACCTAACACCAATCAAGCCATCACATCAAGTCCTTTGAATATACCATCGACATCGCACCAACAAATGGTATCTAATCAAATGACAACATCAATCCTGACAAATCAAAATGTGGTCTCCCAAGGACCTATCACCTCGGTCATTCTAACTGTTCCTATCACCTCGATCACTCCAATCACCCCTATCAAACCCATCATATCTCAAACCCCCATCACTCCAAGTGTATCTCAACCACTTGTCACTACATCCAACACAATTTTGAATCCACCACCACTACCACCAAAACCAAACATAGCAAGACAATATGACATTGCGCTAAAAGCTCACCAAGCCTACCAAAAGGCCATCCAACAATATCTATCCACGCAACAAGCAAGACAAGCTCAACAAGTGCAATAAGCCTCTCAAGCTACCCAACAAACACAAGCACAAACACAAAAAATGACAACTGTTGAGAACAAGGATCAAGATCAATCCATCATTAAGCACCTTGAAGCTGTGTCTACTCCATCTAATGATCAAATTAACATGTGACTAATCATGATCAAAATCCACCAATAATATCCAACAACGATCCAATTCAAAAATGTCAACATCATTTGACCCTATGGTCGAGGACCTCAGAAATCCCTCGACCACAATTGTTGAAAAAAATGATCAAGATCTCTCCATCAATGAGCATCTTGAAGATGTTTCCACCTCATCTGATGATCAACCCTCCATATATCAGGAACCACTTTTTAGTGATCCATTTCAAGGAATGTTAACATTATTTGATCCTATAATCAACAATCCATCAACCAATGATCATGTTGAAAATGTCTTTACATCACCTAATAAGTTAAAGGACATATCTCAAGAATTTATTCCAAAGCATGATTAGCGTCTTTCACCAAGGTCAATGGTCCTTTCCAAGACATGTTTTCAGATATTGAAGGAATCTTCAACTCAACAGTTGATCCAAATCCACTTAACGATATCCAAGGATCCTTTGAAACTGACCCATGTCAAGAACTTGATCCAAAGCATGTCGAAAGTGATTCCAAAATCATTCAAGATCAAGAATTTGCATCTCCAAGATACTACAATGATCTAATGGACACTCTCTTATCTATACAAGATGTCACAAATGATGATCATATCCATATAACACATACTCCATCTACCCATGAGATACTTTCTATGGATGGACACATAGATGATCTTCATTCAGAATAGGATCCCTTTATTCCTGACTTTGTTACACAAAAAGAGTAGGTTACTGATTCCTACAGTCAAATAGAGTTGTCAACATTAGGATCAAATATATCCAAAATCTGGACTGAAGACATCATGTATGAAGATATCCAACATTATCCACTCAAGGAAACAAATCAGATAGAACAGTATAATTCAGAGTTAGCAGAGCAACAAATTAAAACATCACCTACGGTGGTCATTTATCAGAGAATGCACTCTAAACAAGATCTCTCATAATAGGTAGAATCAAAGCATGAAGGTACTACTACCACCATATTGGGGGAAACTTCGTCTCAAGCAAATGTCAAGATAGGGAGCATGAAGAATCCTTATGATGAAACTAATGTCAATACTACAAATAGCCACGTCATGAATCTTCATCCACCCATCACACCATCCATGAATTGGGACCAACATCAAAAGAAGATTTTGAATCAAAGCACAAAGAATGTTATCAAATCAAGAGAAGCTAAGAAGCATAATGGAAAAATTAGATACACATGGATACCAAAACATACAAAGAAAGATTATCCCTATCAAACCCCAATAGTCAAGGAAACTATGGAGAAAAATAAAAAAGGGAAAAGTATCCATCACAGATGTCCACAAAAGAAAAAGTAGGCTTTTCAAGCGATGTACAAGGTGTATCAAGTAGCTGGTCCTAATTCCATGCACACTTTTGTATCCACCCATCATTGCTCATCTTCCCAAGTTTGGAGAGTCAAAGGTTCCAAACTATCAACCAATCCATCTTTTATCCCTAAACACACTCCATCCACGCCTCCATGCATGATATCTAGTTCTTACATTGACCATGTATTGGCAATGACCCTTTATCATAAGGATTCTAAAGGCACTCTATCACAATGTGCGCACAGAGACAGAGTTAACCCCAGTATCAATAAAGTAGAGCAAGAATCCCAAAAGTTGCATGCAAGTGCACGAATCTTGGCAAGGAAGATTCTTCAAGCAGGATATCGATGGTACATTATGATAGGGGCATATACATCAGCAACACCTTGTGATTCAGCATGAGCTTAAAATCTTTCGAAAAAAAAAAATCCAAAAAAAATAAAAAATCCAAAAAAAATAAAAAAAAGTATTGAAAATAGTAAAGATAAATGTAGTCCTCTAGTGAAAACCGCATGGGTGGCGCTTTGGGCAAGACCATCACAAAAACTTGGCAAATAGGAGTCATGTGTAGAATTGAGCATCTACGTGTGACACTTTAGGTGAAAGCATCTCATCCCATCCGTAATAAATCGAGCATTCCATCCATCTTATCCATAATAAATCCCTTCATCCATGAACCAGTTATCCAATCCATTTTTATCCATCTACATCCATCATCCAAGTTATGTTGATCTTGATGAAAGTTCAATTCTTTACACTTCTTATGGTAAACATCTTGACATGGGTCATTTTCATTGATCCTATCCTATCTAACGTTATCTAAGCTATGTTGAGCCATGAAGCATTATCCAATGATTCTTTATTGAACACATTATCTTATCACAAGATAAAGCTTACCATATCCATCCATCCATACACCTATCATCCATGCATTCATATTGCAGCTGGACATGGGTAGATATGCTATACATCTTGCTTTGATCATTCTTTATTGAACACATTATCTTATCACAAGATAATTTGTGGCATCCTTTGCTTGCTTACCATATCCATCCATCCATACACCTATCCGAGCACCCATCCATGACATTCCATACATTGCTAGACACTGGGGGTAGATATGTACATCTTGCTTTGAGAATAAATCTTGATCTATATCCACCAACTTATGTGGCGATCCAAACATTGGAAAACGTGAAACCAAATTGGTCAAACCACTTGTGAGCAAAAATACAAATCACTAGCCCATGGAATATTTTGATGAGAAGATGTTCCTTATCAAGTGTTATCTTCAATCGAACATAAATCCAAATAATAACTATCAGTTGCATCTAAGTTGCACTTCAAATGTCACATCAAATCATCCAAACATCTTTTGTTCCAAACCAAGCTTCAACAATCCTGATCAATCAAATCCAATCAATCCATAATCTTGGGATATCTTTCCCAATCATTGTGTTGCTTAACACTATCCTTGCATTGTTGTGCATCCTCAAAAATGTTATCATCATCAATCTTGATCAATCAATCCTTGCATTGTTGTGCATCCTCAACAATATTATTGTCATCAATCCCGATTGATCAATTCATTGCATTGTTGTGTATCCTCAACAATGTTATAATCATCATCAATCCATCTATTCGATCAATCGACCTTAGCTTGGTCTTCAACAAAATCCCAAACATAGCACTGATATCATCAGACATATCCATATCCAAATTGTCAAAATCATGAAAAAATCAAAAAATATCAGAAAATCAGAAAATCCAAAAACATTGAAAACATATCAAAATCCAAAAACATTCAAAACATATCAAAATAAAAAAACATTCAAAACATATCAAAATCCAAAAACAAGTCAAAAATATTAGAATCTGAACTACGTCGTCTCTAAACTTAAACGTAGGCAAGGCTCATCTTTGATAAGCCCTCGAGACAAAAAATCCAAAAAACATTAAAAAAAACACAAAACCCCAAAACATCGCAAAATTCAAAAATAAAAACATTTGTAAAAATCTCAAAAACACCAAAAACAGCCCCAAAACATTTCAAAATGTCAGAAACATCCAAATATTTGAAAAAATCCATCTGTCTCATCTCGCTTGCACCCACAATCATCAATCATCCATAATAAACTGATCATCACCTTCATCCTTTGGCAAAAGCAAAGCTTCAATTGTAAAACCAAAATCAAAACAATAAACAATTAAAACAAAATCAAACTCTTGATCATTCGCAAACATGTCAATTGACCTTATATCAATAGCCTATCAATCAACTTATCAAACCATCATCATCCTATACAATGCATGTCCTAGGATATATCATTCTGACAATGGGCATCATTTTGGATATCACTTGGATTCTTATCCTATCAAAACAAATACCTTTGGCTGGAGATATGAAGAACATTGGCTTGTTTGCATACTTGATCTTTTATGTTGATTTATCTTATTGTGCTCATTCCAAGTACCTCTCGATGATATCTGAACAAATGATTTAGAGAGATAGGAATGGGGCAACGATCATTATCTTTTGTCTATTGTGCTTGTTGGTTGTTCTTGTAAAATAACTTGGTGAATACTTTCTTTGTTAGGTACGTCCTAGCAAGGTTTCCATATGTCAAGTGTGAACAAGAATACTCCTATCTATTTGTCGAGTCAAAGTCCATCACACTAGGTACAATGCCATCCTGGTTCTTTATACCTTGATGCATCATATCCACGTGTGTTATCAAACATAAGGTAAGTAGCTCTTTAAAAATCCCAATCCTTGATAAGAAAATCATCATCATATATCATTAACATTATCTCTAATAAAGTCTCATCAAATCATGAGCTTGTTGAATCCTCTTGTCATCATCTCAAATCCACAGTAGCATAACATTGCCAATGCATCCATCGTGCATCCACAAACCATCATCATTTTACATCATCATAGTATAGACCAAAGTCTACACATCTCATAAATCATCCATTACATAATCACATCATATCATTCATCATCACATCATACCATCATTTAAGTTGTTTAAGATAATATATATTTGTTATTCTAAGCATCTTAAAACCATCATCATTTTTCATCATCATAATATAGATTTGTTAGTCTAAGCATCTACATAAATCATCCATTGCATAATCACAACATATCACATCATCAACCTTATCCATCATTACATCATATCATCATTTAAGTTGTTTAAGATAATATAGATTTGTTATTCTAAGCATCTTAAAACCATCTCATTTGCATCATCATCCATAACCATCTATTTTGAACCTCTTTATTGTGAGATCAACCCTCAAATTGAATCTTTTAGCTCGATCTCTCAAGGGGGCAATGTACCAATGTACTTCTTTCTGCTGGGGCATCTGAAAAATCATAAATTTTTTGAATTTTGATTGTGGATAGTTTATTCTTTGAACCAACGCAACAAGTACATTGCTTCAAAGGGGCAAAATGTATACATGGAAAATTGGCATAATGCATTTTATTAGGTCATATTCATCCATTCAACAAATAAATCAAGTTTATTTATCAGTCTCCTAAAGTCATCATTTTAAATTAAATAAACCAACTTGGTCCTAACATCACCCTTCTTGATTAAATAAATCAATCCTTTATTTAATTAAGAATGAAATCACCTTTCATCCCTTTTTGATTTAAATAAATCAAAATAGTCAAGTCAAATGGGTCAAATAATCTAATCATCATTAAGTTAACCTAATCCTGATTAACCTAATCTAACTACCCATCACATCCTCTAGATTTTACCACTTGCACCAATAAATCATTTTAATTCATTTTTAAAATCAACATTTTCCATCAACATGGCATCTTTGAGGAATATTCCCTCAAATTTGAATTCAAAATCAAGTGGACATGTACATCCAACAAAGCATTTATGAGCTCTTACATGGCTCTTACATGTCCCTTGCAAAGGTCAAACTCAATACTAACTCTCAAATTCAAATTTGAAATCTCTCTTTTTGTCACATTGATCAATATGTGCTCATCCTCAAGCCTATCACAAGTTGACAAGTGGCCTCTTTTCATTGGCTTGTTTTTGATCCCACTTTTCTCTCTCATAAGCATTTTTTCAACTTGAGAATCCTTAAATAGAGATCATCTCCATTGATCAAAGCCTACACAACTCCACAATCATTCATGTAAAGTCACTCTCTTCAGGAGAACTAATTTTTCCCACCATCACTCCATCTTCAAGGCATTTCATCATTTAGCTTATCTATCAAGGATTGGGAAATGGTTATTTTCCAAAATAACACCAATCCACTATGAGATATAATTTTCTCCATGTTTTATTATATGCTTTCAATTTATCTATCTAAATCTTTGTTGCTTTGATTGCATTATTAGCATGTGGAGTTATTTCATAGGGATGTTGATTGTTGGTTTTTTTTAAAATACTAATCATGCTTTGTGTGTGTTACGATTTGAACCAAAATGCATATTTTCACATCCACAATTACCCCTCCTAATCAGAATTAGGATGCATTGACTTGCAGCATCATTCTGTGCGTTTCATATTCATATCTTGATCTGGATTGATGTTGTGGTGGCTACTACTCAGGGGGAGTAGTTAGATGTTTAGAAATGTGGTTTAGAGCTTGTGTGGAGAAAGATAATGTGCATATTTTTCATTGATGTCAAAGGGGGAGAAGAGTCATGTGAAAAACTTGGTGGAGAGAAGATTTATGTGAAAAAATGTGAATTATTTGGGGAGAAGTGACAAAATCTAAGGGGGAGAAAGTGCTAAGAGATAGTTGCGTTTATGGTGTTTTTCACATCATGTGTTGCCATCAATACCAAAGGGGGAGATTGTTGGATATTGCTGGTATGTGCTTTTCATTGATGTCAACACTATTGGCATTAATGTCTTTAAGGCTGTATATGTCGAGGATATTGAGAAAATTGTAATAAAATAAGTTGCAGGTTGTTAGTGATGCGGTGGAGTTTAGTATGTTGGCTAGCTCAATATGTTGATGATCAGAGGTTGTGGATTAAAGGGTTTGTTTTTTAGTATATCTAGTTTTTCCATGTAATTTTTTAGAGATCCGCATGAAGATTTCATCGAGTTATGAGTATCTGTGTTTTGACAATTTTATGTTGCTTCAGTTCGTGTTATTGAAAGAAGATGTGATTCTAGTAAGTTGATTTGTTGCAAATGATTTTATGGTGATTCATGATGCTCATGGATGTTTCTAGATTGTGCTTTATCTATGTTGTTGATCTACATTGATCCTTGTGCTCACGATTGGTGATTTTCTCTTGCATGTTCATGTTTTTCATGTTCATGGCCAACAGGGTGATTGTAGTGTGCTGCAAATGTTGGAGGTGAAATTGTTTAAGATGTTTCATGTTTGAGGATGTTGTTTTGGGTCTTCACTATGTTGTAGCCAACATTGGTTGTTTCACATTAATAATTATTTATGGTTTGAGCTGACAATTTGTACATGTTTTATTATTTTATTGAAGCAGACATGTAGAGATGTAATCTCTTGTTGTAGATATATATAACCAATTTTTTATATCATTTTGCTGTGTCCTGTGATGAGATGCAAAATTCATAAGGGTTATTGATCGATTGTGCATAGTTTCATTTGAGTAGAAAGGAGATTTGTGATCTGAATTAAAGCAGACAAAGTTTCAAGAGTAGTATCAGATAGAGTGTGAAGAATGTTGTAAATGTGCTTAACCAGAGCTGTAATCAAGCATTAGAAAATTCTATTTTCTCAGTTCAAATCTTTTGGATGTATTCAAAATGTTTTTGTAAGACAATGATTATTCCTTTTGTATTTGAGCAATGAGCTCTAGGTAGTGCACTTGAATGCATGTGCATTCCCCATTTGTAAATACTTATATTGAGTATAGTCATATTGTGGATTGACCTCCATTGTGGTTTTTCCCCTAATAGGGTTTCCACATAAAAAAACCTTGTGTTATGGTGTTGTGGTTGATTTTTTTGTATTCTTTCATCCTTCTTTTGATTCAATGCTATAAGTGGTTTAAAGATCAAGTTAATAAATTTAAATTTTGTAGAACACTGATTCACTCCCCCTCTCACTGTTCCTTGATTCCAACAATTCAACCATTAATAACTCCCTTAGTGGTGATGAAGTTATTTTGGATGAATTAAACCTTACTTGTCATGAACATTTGGTTTGTTGTTATTCTAAGAACTCTCCTTATAGGGAGGAGATTATGACCCAAGAAAAAGATAACATACCCTTCAAAGACAATGAATACTCTCATTTGTTACAGGATGTTAACATTATTCAGCCTAAACTCATCCTTTATCCCCCTTCACCTAAACCAAAGTTTACTCTTTACCCACCTTCACACAAAAAACAACCTCAACATAAACCTGAACTCACCCTCTACCCACCTCAAACTAATGTGTCATAACATCCAATTTATAATACCATTTCTCATACATATAACACTCAAAATAATCTACAACCACCAAAACCAACCCCACCCTCCTTACCTTTACCCACTCTACCTAGTGCTCCTCATTACCTCCCACACACAAGGGAGTATGATATTGTTGAACAACTAAAGAATAATATTGTAAATATTTCCCTTTGGAATTTACTTTAGTACTCACCAAATTACCACACTATTCTTCAAATAGCCTTACAACAAATTTCCATTCCTCCTAGTACAACTTCGAATGATGTGGCAACTTTAACCCATAGCATGAATCTCATCATTAATTTCCATCAACATGAGCTCTCTCCTTTAGAGTTGCACAAACAAAGTGACGCTTTCATGATCATTGCTCAATACAATTGGATAGGTATAAAATGAACCCTTATTGATAATGGTTCTTCCCTTATTGTGTGCAGTGTGAATCTCCTTGATCAATTAGATGTTAACAAGTCACAAATAAAATGTAATTCCATATCTATTTGAGGATTTGATAATTCAACTAATCAACCACTTAGTGTAATCACTTTTCCTATTATGGTTGGGGTGGTTACTTTGAAAATTCCTATTCATGTCATGCATTATGATCTTTTGTACAATCTTCTTTTAGGAAAACCATGGATTCATGAGATGAATGCAGTGTCTTCAACCCTTCATCATATAATGAAATATGTCTATAACAATAACATTTATCAAGTGAAGTAGATCTCTAGCCTAAAAGTTGCTTGTAGCTTGAAAAAGGAGCTACCAATCCTCTGAAAACATTGATTTCAACAACCAATATAGACCCTCTTTAAATTGAGTAAAACAATGAAGAATCGATATCTAAATTATTTGGTGATGATTAGGGATCCTAGAATTCACACCTTCATTTATGGGAAAATGCATATTCACACAAAATAAAGATGAGACACAAGAACAACCAACCATCATGTCAACACAAAATTTAGACAACCTTTTGAAAGCATCTGCCTCAACCACTTTAGACAAAGAAGAAAACTACACAACAACCTTTGACGAACACAATAAAAAACAACTACCCAATTCGACATCAATGAAACAACTTTATGGAAAAGGTGATGACCTCATGAAACAACTTGGCTATAGTGGAAAAGTATGTGGTGCTCGAGAACAAGGTATCATCAACCTTATAGAGCCTAACACACAACAAAAACCCCATGGTATTGGTTATTTTCCTTTGTCCAAACTGTCACTCAACATCAACAATCTCACAAAAAAAATTCCTAAATCATCCTTAACAACTAGAGGTTTGAACATCATCCTATAACTACACCTTCACCTATTGTTAATGTCATCTCACAAAATGCTCATGATTTGAATTTGTCAGATTTTACACCTCCCTATAATGGGGAGAATAAAATCTCACAATCTAGAGAAACTTTTGTAAGTATGATATCCACCACTAAGCAAGATGTATCTATGAAAAAAATCACAAGACCACCTTCTCCTCTTGATCAATAGGGTATCTTGTCAAGACTCCTCCAAGATCACTTGATCTCTCTCCCTCCACAAACTCAAAAGAAATTATATTCCAAGACTTCATTCTACACCTATCATAGAGTTCATGGTCACTCCACTAGTGAATGCAATGATTTGAATCATAAAATACAACATTTTTAGGAATTTGGTATGCTTACCTATGTGGGGGCACCTAATTCCTCCAATTGCTATTGATTTTTACTCTAGAATGCATCTTGTCAATCATTTCAGCTCACCCTTATCCTACACTAAGTGGGGGCAAGGGGTTTAGTAGCCTTGTCCCTGTATGTCACTTGTCATTGCTTCCTTTGGCTAGTCATTAAATTTTCATGAATACATAAGAGCAAGCTTGGGATGTGGACGACATGCCTTAAGTTGGCTCACATATGACATGCTTCTCTACTTCATGACATAGCTTATTGGAAACATATGACTTGGCATAGGGATTTTCGAGTAAGCTCTCATGTCCTCTTCTTCTACTTTAAAGCAATTGCTCACAGTATGGGTGCTCACAACCACTTTAAAGTGGGGGCATACATCACTACTCACATTTCATTGTGTGATTTTATTTTTCTTTCAATTTCCTCTCTTGAAAGCATTAGGTACAATGTTCCTTAGTATGATACCTTGCACTTGTCCTCTCTTGGAAACAAGACAAGACCATTTACACTTACTCTCTCTTGGCTACATTGGTCATGATGTTCTTTAAGATGAGACCTTTCATGACCAAAGAAAAATCCCTTTGAACAATCCTTACATTTTCTTGCATTAACAATGTCTATGAGTGTCAATAATATGAAGTTTTTCTTACCTCATAAAGCTCGAAAATCATTTTTTCCTTGTGGAACCTTGTTAAAGTTGTTAGGAGGTATAACTTTGATATGGTTGAGCAAGAAGCGCATTTTGAGGCATGACTTTCCCCATAGCCACCTTTGTGTTTGTGAGTTCATACCAACTAGCATATGTTTCTCACCTTTTAGGATTTCTCACCCAACAGACAAACAAAAGTTTCATGGCCCCAGATTGAGTATGTTGTGGACTTCTCACCCCACAAATGAACTGAATTTCTGTGGCCCAAGAGTGAGTACATATTTTCCACCCCATTTTTAATCTCTTCTAGTTCTTGCCATTGTATGATTATGAATCTTGTTGGTTTGACTTAGGATCTTAGATCCTAGGGGATTTTTCAACCTCCTTTGATCTTTTAAATTTTTTTCATCTGTATTTGTACATGAGGATCTCTCTTGAATGTCTACTTTAGTGTGAGTTTGAAGCAAGTTCAACCTCTCACTAAAGTGGGGGCTAAATGTGCCATAGAAAAAAGTACCTCTTGCTTGACATGGGAATAATTAATCATGATAAATTGAATTTAATGAGGCCTTGATTCAGGTGTTGTGAGGCATTTTATGCATCCACACTAGGTCTTGGAACCTTGCAAATTGAATAACATTCTTTTAACAATGTCTTGTAAAGGTGTTGTAAAGTGTTGTAATGACTTTCACGCTTTTCGTAGACTTAATGAACCCATTTATTCCTAATTCAACATTATAAAATGTGTTTAATAACTTTATTACATCAATCTAGAAGGCTTATAACTTAAACTTAATGTTAAACTAGTTTTGTAATAGGTCTTGCACATTCACATTGGTTCTTGTGCCTTCCTAGGCTACGTGGACCTCATTTTAGTGTTGTGAAGTGTATTTAATCACACTTTCACATTGAATTCTATGTCTCAAGCCCTAATTGACATTCAAATCATCACTAGTAGTCCCATATTAACCCATATTGTGCATCCAAAGGCTTGAATTGATCAAATGACTGACAAGGTTACATTTTAGACCTTATTTCCTTATCTCTTGGCATCTGAGTTGTCAAATTGGCCCTTGCGGGACCCATTCACCATGCATGGTGAATTAGTCCCATCCAGGTGGGACCCATTCACCATGTGTGGTGAATGAGTCCCATTTTGCTCAATTTTGACCTTTGAGTAGGAAAAAACTAAAATTTAAGTTCAATATTGCTTCATGTCGGCCTGTGATGAGGTATTAACAGGTAAAATAGGTGAATTTACTATAAATAAAGATCCATTAACTCAATTCACATCCGTTCTTCATTATTCATCCACCAATCTTTCATCTCAAGTCAAGCAACTTAGGGTTTTATCATTGCAAGACATCTAGAAATCTTCTAAAGACATTCAAGGGATGAATCTTCTTACATTGCTGCAGAAATCCAAGATCAACATCATGGCAAGGTAATCTACTCAATTATTGCATGTTTCATTCCATTCTTTCATCATTTTGGTTTAATTACCTAAAAGGGGTTTGACCAAGGCAAACCCCCATTCCCTAACATTCAACATTTCTTCTTCTTGTCTTGTGTGTTTGCAGGTTTAGGACTCTTAAAAGCTTGGAAATCATTGAAGATCAAGTTTCAAGGTTTCTCAAGTCTTCTCTTTATTCAACACATAAAAATATCAACAAAATCTCATTTGTAGACTCGTAAATCAGAGTTTCAAAAGTGGACACTTGTAGGAAGCTTAAGTGTAGATAGGAAGCTCTAGAATCCACCTTTGAAAATACAAAAATTCAAAAGTGGACTCATTCACCATGGGTGGTGAATGAGTCTCACTCCAGGGTCAATTTTGAGTTTTCTACATTTTTGAGTACGCTTTTGTTAGAAACAGGTTTTGGCTCAGTTTAACAAAACTGGGACTGATTCACCCAGAATGGCAAATGAGTCCCTCCAAGCCTAAAAAATAGCATCAACAACATTTCAAATGCAATTTCTAGTCTTCATCAAGGTTCCAGGTGCACACTTTTATTTTGGTTCAATTCTGTTAAGTTTTCAATTCATTTCTAGTTCATTGTTGCAGTACACAATGTGTTTTCAAACATCACTTGTTTCATAGATTTTACATTCATTATCAATCATTTAGATCATTTAACTGCATTTATTTCACTTCATTTAGCTTAAATAACATCATAAATAACATAATTTGAATGAACTGTTTAGCATTTTTGGCCCTACTCTCTCCTTTTAGGTGAAGGGTATGTACAAGATCATCATGGAAAAAATAGGCCCTTAAATGGCAAAAAATTCAAAAAAATTAGAGTTAGGAAACTTGACATAAAAATTTGAATAAGTTATCTATATTATTTCAAAAATATGTATGACTAGAATATGTACCAAATTAAATGTAGTTTCTAAACTACTAGGTTTATTTAAAAAAATAAAAAATCTATTTGGTGAAAATTTGAAATTTCCATGTAGTAGTACTTAAATTTCAAGGAAAAATAAGAAGTAGGTGTTTGTCTGACCACCCGAACCACAATAAAATGACCATATTTTTTTCATAATATTTTAGATATAAGAAGAGGATTCATGTCCCGTGTGATGCATATTTTTTTGTAATTTTTTCCAAGTAAATAATTAATTATGAATTTTTTATTACAACTTTTAAAAAATATAAAAACTTGTATGTCTGAGCACCTTAACTTGGTCAAAACTTCATGAAATTGAATTTTATTTTTTTAATCCTATAGAATGTGAAGCATATAATGTGACACATGTTTTAGATTCAAAAAATGTGATACTGTTTGAAAGCTATAGATGTTTTTCAATTAGCCTATCAATTAGGACTTTAGTCATAATTCAAATAGAAAATGAATAATAATTATTTATTAAATTCAAAGTAAAGCATAATTTATATTGATGGAAAGCTAAGAATCTCCTTTAAAAACCCTTTTCATTTCATTAATTTTGGGTAAAAACAAAGTCATCAGCCACATACCCTACATATACCCATCATATCACCACTTTTTGGCCTTTCATGATCCTGCACATACCCTAAAAAACCCTAGAAGAGATAGAGAAGTACATGATTCCAAAAATCTACGGTTTAGAACCCCCATGTTTTTTGTGGGATAGCTTTCTCCTTTTAGGTGAAAAACCCTAGAAGTGCAAGAGAGCCAGTCTATACAAAAATTTGTAGTTCATTTTGGTGAACCTGATTTTCGAATACCTTCTTGTCTAATTTGGAGTCCATCATCATCCTAGAATTAGCTTGCATTGAATTTTGCATTATTTAAGTTGCATTCTGGGGTTTCAAACTTTGCATTAGTGAAAGTCCATATAGGTTGCATTTTTACATCTTAAATCATTGAATCTTTTTGAAATTATGCATTTTCATCTTAGGTTTGCATCTTACAACATAGAAAACATCAAAATTAGTCATAAAATTTTGAAAATTCTTAAATACTCCCTAGTGGGACTAATTCACCACCTTGGGCGACTTAGTCCCTTTTCACCCCTAAAATTATCTTTCACGACACCGGAAACCCTTTTTTCAGCTTCTATTTGTTATCATTACCTATCTCTATCAGTTGGATGAGTTTTTGTAACATGCATTTCATTAGATTTAGCTTAAATTAGCTCATTTCATGTATTTCTCATATTCCATTTTTCATCTCCAACATTTCCTTTTCAGGTTGTTGCATAATGTAATAAAAAAATTACCTTGTTTCACATCTAAAAATTGCATTTCAACATTTCACTTGAAGTCATTGCATTGTACTTTCTTTACCTTTTCATGATAGCATGTTTACTTTCAAGAGATGTGGCTTTGATTTAGTTAAAAATAGACTACAGAAATACAACATCCCCTCTTATGAGTTCAATTTTGATTATGATAATGAGGTCATTAAGAAACATGTTCAAACCACTAGGATGATCTTTAATATTACATTGCCCATTGGTGAGAATGGTAGTGTAGATGATCATAACAATCATACTTGTTCTTCTCCTTATACCTCTCCTATTAGTGACAAAGGTATCTTGGTGAAAGAAGATACAAGCATTGAGGGTCTTGATTGTCCCTCTCCTCATTCCACTTCAGAAGATATTGGACAACAAGAACATGAGATCATAGAAACATTTATAAACATCACCTTACCTAGTCTCCCTAGTCATAACAATTAAAATTGTCCTTCTCCTAATATCCCTCCTCGATGCAAAGAGGATAGGTTGGTGTTAGAAGATACACCTATTAACAATCATCATAACCTTGATCCTCCCTTTCCTAATGCTCCTACCATTTGGGACAATCTATTTGAAAATCATAGTGGTCCTTCTCTTGATGCCTCCCCTACTTGTGATGAATCTATTTTACAAAGTCTAACCATGGAATTTTGTGAATATATTACACACTCGCCTACTAGGGTAGATAATATGGCACAAGTGAATGAGATCTTCAAAAATTGGGACAATCACATAGATCCTTCTCCTAACATCCACACTCTTACTAAATAAGACAATTCTCCATTGATAACTCGCTTACTTGTGATGAGGTCATTTTAGAAGAACGAACCCTCGAACATCAAGAAAATGTGGTTTTTAGTTCTCCTAAATACTATCCTCCTAGGGAGGATATCATGATGCAAAACAAGGATAACATTGACAATGATGATATTATGCCCTTAGAAGAAGATGAAGAGCCCATGTTAGACTCTCATTCACCAAGGGATGTTAATATTATTCAACCTCAATTCATCCTTTACCCACCTTCAAACAATTACCTTCCACTCAAAACAAACCTAAGCTTATCCTTTACCCACCTAAGAACAATGTTTCACAGAAACTAAGTCATAATACCATTGCTCATACATATCCCACTAGAAATAATCCATGACCACCACAACCCACCCCAACACCATTACCTTTTCCTAATCCCATCTTTCCTAGTGCTCCTTGATTAACTCCTAAGGAGTATGATCTTGTTGAACAACTAAAGAATACTCTTGCCAAGATATCATTGTGGGACCTTATTCAAGCATCCTCTCACTATCATAACATGATTCAAAAATCCTTGCAACACATTCCTATCCCTTATAATGTGCAGCCAAATGACATAGCAGCCATGATTCATGGAATACATACTGACATTGTTTTCCATCAAAGTGAACTCCCCTCTTTGGAAGTGCAAAAACAAAATGATGCTTTCATGATCATGGCTCAATACAAATGAAAAGGGATAAAGAGAACTCTTTTTGATACCAACTCTACCCTTAATGTGTGTAGTGTGAGCCTTCTGGATAGGCTTGGAATTGATAAATCAATCATTCAACTTGATTCTTTATCTCTTAAGGGATTCAACAATGTTGAAAGAAACCACTTGGGATGATCATTTTACCTCTTATAGTTGGAAAGGGCACACTGAATACACCAATCCATGTTATGCCTCATGAATCTTGATGTAATCTTCTCTTAGGCTGACCGTGGATTCATGCAATGAATAGGGTGCCTTCTACTCTTTATCGTAAAATGAAATACATCTACAACAACAAAGTGTACACACTTGACATTGATCTTGAGACTTATTGTCTTGTACAGCTTGAGAAAAACAAAGAAAATCTGTTGAACACATCAATATCAACCACAAAATTGGAACTCATGCAACAAAACGACAATGAAAAGCCAATTGAACAAGTCACAAAGCTATTAGACATGATGATTGGGGTTCCTTAGATCTCACACCAACATTCATGGGAGAATACAAGATCATCAACAATGATTCAAAGAAGGGAAATGAACAAGAAGTCATGTCAACAAAAAACTTAGAAGACCCATTGAAAGCATACACCTCAACCACTTTAGATAAAGAAGAAAATTACCCAAAAAAATTTGATGACCTTAACCACATATAACCACCTAATCAAAAAGCAATGACAAAGCTTTATGGAAAAGGTTATGATCTTATGAAATAACTTGGCTATAGTGGCAAAGGATGTGGTGCTAGAGAATAAGGTATCCATGTCCCCATTGAACCTAGCACACAAGAAAAAAATCATGGTATTGATTATTATCCTTTGATAGAAATAACCAAGCCTTCACTCAACATCAACACTATCACAAACACCCTTCTAAGACAACTTTAATAGTCATATATCTCGAATTGATAGACACTACTGGTCTTTATCCTTTGCAAGAAACACAACAAACAAAGAAATATTCCCCTAATGTCAATGTTATCTTGCAAAACACTAATTATTTGAGTTCATCATATTTTACACCCTCTTGCAAAGGAGAAAACAAAATCTCACAATCTAAAGAATCTTGCATAAGTATGACATATTGTACTAAGAAAAAGAAATATTTGTTGCATCGTAATGGAACATCTACCATTGATCAAAAGGGTATCCTGTCGAGACTCTACCAAGATCACTTGATATCTCTCCCTCCATGTACTCAAAAGAAATTTTATTACAAAAATTCATTTTGTGCAAATCATAGAGTTCACAACCATTCCACTAATGAATGCAAGGCTTTGAGTAGTAAAATCCAACATCTTAAGGAATTTGGTAATCTCCTTTATGTGGGGGCACCTAATTCCTATAATTGATATTGATTTTCACTCTACCATGCATCTTATCAATCATTTCGGTGCATCCTTGTCCTGCACCAAGTGGGGGCAAGGGGTTCGGTAGCCTTTTTTGTGTATGTCACTTGTCATTTCCTCCTTTTGGCTAGTCATTAACCTTTCATGAAAATATAAGAGAAATATTGGAATGTTGAGAACATTCCTTAAGTTGGCTTGCCTATGACATACTAACTTTTTCATGACATAGCTTATAGGAAGCATATAACTTGGCATAGGGCTTTCCAAGTAAGCTCTCATGTCTTCCTCTACTTTATAGCAATCACTCCCAGTAATGGTGTTAGCAACCACTTTAAAGTGGGGGCATACATCGAAACTCATATTTCATTGTGTGATTTTCCTTTTCTTGCTATTTACAATGTTGCCTAGGATGAGACCTTGCACTTGTCCTCTCTTGGAAACCAGATGGGACCATTTGTGCTTATCCTCTCTTGGAAACATTAGGCATGATGTTCCCTAACATGAGACCTTGCATGAACAAATAAAAATCCCCTTTAAGAAAATCTCTATATGACATTCAAAAACATTTTCATTGTGGCGCCTTATTAAAGTTATTAGGAGGTATTACTTTGGTATGGTTGAGTGGGAAACCCATTCTGAGGCATGAATTTCCCCATAGCCACTCACATGTTTGTGAGCACATATCAACCGTATGTGTCTCTCCTCTTAGGACTTCTCACCCAACATATAACCAAGAGTTTTTTCACCTTAGAGTGAGTATGCATTTTTGGACAAATAGCTTAGATATGATCCACAACGTATTGGACAAATGGTCGAAGCTTGATCCACCTTTTTACTTCTCTTCCTTCTAGTTCTTGCCATTGTATGATCATGTATCTTGTCTTGCCACAATCATTCACCTTGTGCATGTCCTTTTGTGCTTATGTTGGTATGACTTAGGATCTTGGATCCTAGGGGCTTGACTGATGCCTTGGTTTTGTCATTCTTTGTCATCCACATTGGTACAATTGGACTCCTTTTGAATGTCTACTTTAGTGTGAGTTTGAAGCAAGTTCATCCTCTAACTAAAGTGGGGGCTAAATTTACTACAAAAAAATGTATCTCTTGCTTGATATGGTAATAATTCATGATAAATTGGACTTAATGAGGCCTTGATTTAGTGTTGTGAGGTGTTTTACACATCTACATTAGGTCTTAGGCCCTTGCAAAATGAATAAAATGCATCTAGCGATGTATTGCAAAAGTCTTGTAAAAGACTTTCACACTTTTCTAGACTAATGGATCTATTTTTTCCCTAATTCAATATTGTAAAATGCATTTATGGGAATTCTCACATTAATCCAGAAGGGTTGTAAATTAAACCTAATCCTAATCTACTATTGTAATGTGTCTTACACATTCACATTGGATGTTGTGCATTTCTAGGTTATGTGGACCTCCTTTTAATGTTGTAAATTATATCTAATCACATTTTCACATTGAAATTTGTGTCCTTATCCCTAATTACCCTTTATATCATCATTAATAGGCTCGTATGACCCCATATTATGCATCCTAAGGCTTAATTTGATCAAAGACCTGACTAGAACAACATAAAAACTAAAATTCTTCAATCCTCGACAATCCAACTGGAAAAAGAGCCCCTGTGGAACTAAGTCGCCCATCTAGGTGAATCAATCCCATCCAGGTGGGATGAAGCCACCCAGCTTGTTGACTTAGTCCCATTTGGGCTATTTAAAATGTTTGAGCGAGAAAAAATGGATTTTAAGTTTATTTTTCTTTCATCTTGACCTTGGGGATCAAATTAACAAGAATTTTAGGAGGATTTCCTATATAAAAAATCTTTTAAACCATAATTCATAACTCAATCATCATTCATCCATCATTCATTCTCCATATCAAGTCAAGCAAGGTAGGTTTAGGTCATTTAGAGAGCATTCACGATCATTTTTTTAGAAATTCAAGGGAAGATCTTCATCCATTATTGCAGAAATTCAAGATGTATCACCGTGGAAAGTTTTTAATCCCTTCATTTCATGTTCATGATTCATCTTATCTCTTCATTTGGTTTAATTACCTAAAAGGGGTTTGACCAAGGAAAACCCCTATTCCCTAAAATTCATCATTTTTCTTTCTTTCTTTCTGTGTTTGCAAATTTTGGTACCTTGAAGGCTCGGAAATAATTGAATAATAGTTTAAAAACTCATTGAAGAAATCTCCTTGTTGGCTAGGTCAAGATATCCACAAAAAGTCACTTTTAGGCCCGAATTTGACAGTTTTAGAACTAGACACCTTGGGGAATAGAAAGTGTAGACTAAGGGCTTCCATTTCCACTTTTGGATTTTCAGAAAATCCAAAGTGCACTAAGTTTCCATCAATGATGAATTAGTCCCAATTCACATGTTTTTCAGAGTTTTCTATAGATTTGGATTCCCATTTGGCTAAAACAGGATTCAGAGCAATTTTCCAGATCTGGGACCAAGTCACCTAGAATGGCGTAACTATCCCAGTAGGTCAAAATTTTAGAATCAACAAAACTTCTAGTCTCCATTCTAGTCTGTAACATATTTCCATGTTCACCTCTTTAGTTCTACAATTTTTTGTTTTGTTTCATTTGCATTTCTAGGTCATTTAGTTTATGTTTGCATATCACAATGTGTTTTCAAATAGAGTGCATTTCCTTAGTTTTGCATTAACAATCCATCTCTTTTATCAGTTCTTTGCATCTAGGTAATTTCATTTAGGAATATTTCAATCATATTTGCATTATTATTAAATGAACCCCTAATTTTTTATGGGATACCTTTCTCCTTTTAGGTGCAAAACCCTAGAAGTGAAAGAGAGCCATCCTATATAAAAAATTGTCATTCAATTACTATGAGCATTTAGTTTTTTCATCAATGAAACAGGGGGATATTGTTGGTGTATTGTTGTAATTAATTTCAAAAGGGGATCAGATATGAGATGGAACTAATTCTGCATGAAGGAGAGCCACCATTGATGTCAAAATGTTGTCATTGATGTATGTAGAAGATAGTGCATTATGAACCTAGGAGACATAGTGAATGTTACAAATGTTGTTCAAAGTATTGCATTTTTTTCATGCTATTCTTTCCTATTACAGAGGTTTTCTTCTATAGTCAAGAGGAAAATCTAAGTTTAGATTTAGCACGAATTTTCCAAGAGTAGCTCATAAATTTGTTTGGTAGGACCAAAGGTTGAAGGTTGTGCTTAGAATTGAATTAGTTGTGCCTTCAGCTAGAATTAGGGTTTTTTGGTTAAAACCTAGGCATACATAGTCATGGCATCAAAAAAAAGTTTCTAATTTGATGGTGACTTGTGTTTGATGGTTGCAAGTAGCTTAAGTGATAACTTAAGCCAATTACGTCATGTGGGGAATGGGCCCCTTCACGTAGCAATTACTAGTAGTTGAACATATATTTATAGTATTTAATTTCTCCTAAGTCTCATGCAAATATTTCCTTTTGATGGGATCAACAGTGTTGGTTGAGATTGCAAGATCTAACAATCTCCCTGCCAGCCCGATGAGTTAGTCATGAGTCCCAACTAAATCCGATGGGGAAGCGGGGATTGGAAGTAAGTGATCCACAATAGACAAATTATAATACATGATGAGGACAATGGATACTATAGTGGTAGTAGATAAAGTGGACAGGATATGATGTCCTCATGAATAGGTGGTAGAACAAGGTTGATTGACAATGGTGATAAATCTGAAGTGGATTATCTAATGGTGCTCGCTAGCCCATTGCAAATGTGGTGGGACCCATTCATACCTTTCAAGGAAATAGGTGTGTGAACCCCGATCTGAATACCTAGAAAACACAAAGAATAAACACATTAGTTAATCAATTGCAAGCATGAACAAGGATTCCCCATGAAATTCATTTACAAACTTCAAATTAGGAAAGAAAACAATGAATAACACAATAAAACAAGAAAATATAGATTCAATCCTAATTAGAATAGCAAACACATGATCCCATGGGGGAATTGGTGCTAATTTGATGTGAAAATTGACCCTTTCCCAATTCCTAAGATGCAAGTGTGATATGTTGATAATGGTTGATCCACTTTGTTAATGAGAGATGGGAGCTCTGAGCCAAAATCTGCAAAAACATAACTAAGAACTCAAGATTGATGGATGAAAATGGCTAAATATTTTAGCATAATAACTTTGCATAATTTGTGGATGATCAAATGAGGATATGAGAACTTTATTTATAGAATTCCAAGATGGATGAATGTCCAAATTTGAGCAATGTGGGACTAACATTCATCCAATGTCATGATGCCACTTGTCAATCTATGAATGGATGGAGGATGTGAAATATTTGAGAATTGTGCCAATAAATGCATAATTTTGAATTTCAAATTTGTTGAAATGACTTGCAAGAGGGAAGAGAAAATGCAATAAATGCCACTTGGCTCAAGACAAAGGACATGTAAGATGAAGTTATTGCCTTGTTGGATGTACATGTTGACTTGGAATTTTTGAATTCAAATTTGAGGGAATATGTCAAAAGATGCCTTGTGAGGAAAATAGGGATTTAATAAATGAATTAAATCTATTTTCATGTGCAACTTGCAAAATCTAGAGGATGGGACAAGATAAGAGATTAAATTAATCAAGGGTCAATTAATTTAATAGGAGATTGGATGATGTGACCTATTTGACTCAATTTTATGGATTTATTTAAATCGAATAAGAGAGGAATATGATAAGAGAATAATTAAATAAGGATTTTGATTTATTTCATTAAAAGAGGTGGTGTTAGATTAAATCAAATAAGGTTTTAATTTATTTATTTTAATGGATAGACTTTAGGGATTTAATCAAATAAAATTAATTATTTAATTAAATAAGGATAATTAGATCAGATGATTGATTTAATTAATAAGAGAGATTGACTTAATTAGATAAAATGATTTATTTAATTAAGAGAGGCATATTGATGAATTTAATCAGATAAGAAGATTTGATTAAATGGTTAGACTGAAGGATGATTCAGGAAGAAACAATGTTAGTAGTCGGGATCAAGTGCACAATGTCAATCGGTATATTTTACGTGTCTACATTTTGCCCCTCTTTGAAGCAACACAATTGTTGTGTTGGTTCAAAGAATAAATGAACTCGATCAAAGCTGAATTTTTTTCGTTATTCAAAAATCTTGCCCCACTGTTGCTTGGTGAGAGAAAACATGCCATTATAATGCCCCCTCAAGAGATTAGATGGAAATTTCAATTTTTTGGTGATCTCGTGAAAAAAAGAGGACAAAGTACCTGATAGGTCCAAAAAGGCTCTGGGAGGCCAAAAATGATGTAAAACAGGCCTCAACTAGACAAAAACAAGTGTGGGGGTCCAAAACCCTTGTAGGACAGCTAATTAGGGTGAAAAAAGCCTAATTTTTATGCTTACAAGGGGCCCGAGGGGTCACTTTCAAGTCATTTTCAAACACTTCCAATAGCAACCTTAAGATTCGAGCTTTGACCTCCTAATGATATGGCACAACGACAGCTTCCCCTGCACATTTCTAATTGAGTTCGGATGTACCAGCGGCCACCTGGCATCAGGGCACCGGTAAGTGATCCTTACTTGAGCTTCAATTTTCATTTAATGCTTTTAAAGGTCAGTCAGTCTACAGTGACGCTATAAAGCGCTGCTCAGAAGTCAAACTACGCCGCTTAGTGTTAAATAGCACCACGACGCTGTAGTTTGGAGTTTAAAAAACTCTAACGCTGAGCTTGGGGCTAGTGAAGGGATTTGAAAAGTACAACGTGACGGTCCCAATTCTGCCCAAAGTGTGCCGCTGGATGAGAAAGTGCACCGTGGCGATGCAATTTTTCTCTTTTAAGCCCTAGTGTCTGAGTTTGATTAGAAATCAAATTGCACAACCTTTATAGGTTGCACCATTGGAGAAGTTTCTTGAACGTGGGACAAAGAATTTTTCAAAGATTTTAACATGGTGACCCTCCTTGATGCAGGATGCGGTGAGGGAGCTCTACTCTCGAGAGCATAGGTCGTGGGATTTGGCTGGCTATTTGCGAGACCTGAGCGAGAGGGACAAGGATCAACTCTGGATTGTGTGGTTATGGTACATTGCATATACAACACCCATTCGTACTCACCTAGGGATGCTATTAGCGCTGGCCGAGAGATGGCACAATGAGACCTCTTCATTTCATCTTCCCACTAGAGAGGCCATTGTCACCTTAGAGGACATTTGGCATATTTTGAAATTGTTGATTCACGATTGTCAGCGATTTTTTACATGGACAAGGGGTGCAAGGCCTACTACAAAGTCCTCACCATATACGAGATTGTCTTTTGTGAGGGGCAGATACAACTTCAGTGGCACAGGATCCTAGCACCTCCCTACCGTTGGGTGATTGCATCCATCATTTCGGGCCTTGTTGCTCCTAACAAATGAGGTCAATACTTTAGTCCCGGTTGGGGACATTGTTGGGAGCAGATGGTTTGAGACAGGTCAGTTCATTTTGCTTAGGGACCAGTTCTTCTAGCTTCCTTATACAGAGATCTACATGAGTACGTCTACATGGACGATAGAGCACTGGGGGCAGGGGTGTCCCTTCTACACATCTAGGCATGGGAGCACATTGTTGTGCTACGGCCGCACGTCATTTTAGTTTCAATGATGCCTCCCCTCGTGTGGTGATATAGTGAGCACGAGATCCCTTACTGGAGGAGGGATCTTGACGAGATGCAGGTTTTTACCTGGCGACCATACCTTGGTCAGCCTGGATGGGCTGACAATGTTGATCAGAAGTTCTATTGCTGCCAAGACCATTTTATGTAGGGGCGGGAGCACACAATGCTTGAGAGCTACCTACCTATGTGTGTGCAGTGTCAGTTTGGTGAGCCCCAGGATCACCCTGATGATGACTACATAGCCATCTTTTCCTGCACCATGACATAGGTTTCATGGGGGCAGTATATTCTTGCTTCAGAGGTGGTGGACAATTTTCAACAGTTGGTAGCCCAGCCATGGGCTTATGATTAGGGACCTATAGACCCAGGCATGACTCAAGCCTACACGGATTGGTTTTGGCCTTTGCTTTGATTGACTATTTCAGGAGTAGACCCAGATCTATGGAGAGTTAGAGGCAGAGGAGGAGGACAAGGATAGAGGGTTGAGGTTCATCGAGATTAGCCAGTTGTGCTTCCAGTTTAGCCAGGATAGGGTGATGTACCCATGCCAGATCAGGAGCAGGTAACACTAGGTGTACCACCACTGGGTGAGGATCAGATTGAGGTGTAGCCATAGGTATAGCCACAGGTACAACCATGAGCTCAGCTAGTAGGGTAGGTGGATCCTTGGGTTGCGGTGATTTTGCAGCTACAAGCCCAGGTGCAGACCTTGACAGGAGAGAGGGATCAGGCTTGGGTCGAGAGAGAGCAGATGAGGGATAAGAGGGATCAGGCCATTTAGCAAAGATAGGTTGCAAAGCTACAAGAAGATACAGAGCTAGGAAGGAAATAGCAGCTAGAGAGCATGGCAACCTCCTCTTCCTAGGGCACAGTATCATTTTGATTATACAGGGATGCCATCCGAGAGGTCGAGTACTACTGAAGGTATTATCATGAGGTTGTACCTAGAGGGGGACAAGTCCCAGAGTACTCGCAGTAGACCAGCTACAGACCGACAGAGGGTCATGGTGATAGAGGCAAGGGAAGCATTCACAGGGATAGAGCATGATCAGGATGATATGATACTTTTTATGCCCTATATGATCCTTTTTGATAGCCTAATGGGCCTTTTGTACTGATTGACATACATGTATAGTGATCTGATTCATTTTTGTACTATGACAGTTATTTGATGATATATATATAAATGAGTCGATGATGATTTTAATGTGATGCGATGTGTACTATTTATTTATGCATGTATGGTTCTACTTCTATATGTTGTGCAATGATGTTATATGATGGATTTATGGATGCCTTTATTTTCGATGATGTATGCATTATGATTATGACTAACAAATCTATATTATTCTGCCTTATGATATGCAGATGTATTTAGGTGATGTGCAATGATGTTTTCTATATGATGATCTATTTATGCAAATGATGATGCGATATGTGATATGGATTGTAATATGCAAAATGATATGATCTCTGGTGTACATGCGAAATGATATGTGACTTATGTTTATAAATGAAATGATTATGGATGCATATACGCTTTGTCTATAATGAATTTTGTACATTTATGCTTATGTGGAATGATCAATGAATGACTTATGATAATTTTTATGAGATGAAATGGATGATGTAATGTGAATGAGATGGGCGTGATATGATGTGAATGAGATGATTTTATGTAATGCAAATGAGATGGTTTTTTAAGATTCTTAGAATAACAAATGTTATTATCCTAAACATATTAAATGATGATGTAATATATATGATGCATTTAATATGATATAATGATATGTAATGATATGATGATGTTTTATGCGAAATGAACATAATGTGTGAGATGACTTTATGATGCCATGCAAGTATGTATGCAAATGAAATATTTATAATGCTTATATACCTATTATGTATGATTATGCAATATGTGATAATGGTGAAATGATTATGAAATGCTTATGCAAATGAATGTGATGATTTATGTGATAGATGTAATGTGATGCAAGAAATGGATGCAATGTAATAAAATGGGTGTGCTTATCTATAAAGATGCTTGTAATAACATGTTTATATATGATGATGGAAATGTAATGTATATGTCTCCTATATGACACATTGATGCAATATGCTAATGATTTGTGGATGTTGGGTCGATGATGATGATGACTAACTGTCATAGTACTTTTGTTAGCATGATAAGCAAGAAGGGATGAAAGAGAAGAATTGGGATTTTCAAATGATGATGATGATGATTACTTGCTGAGGAATTGGGATTTTCAAAGGGACAACTTTTCTTATGTTTGATAACACATTGGGTACAATGCATCAATGTATAGAAAACTAGGATGGCGTTGTACCTAGTGTGATGGAATTTGACTTGACAAGCAGACAGGAGTATCCTTGTTCACACCTGACATACGGAAACCTTGCTAGGATGCACTTTATAAGTTTCCAACACCTCAAACCAAAACACGAAAAGGTAAACCTTTCAATGAAATAGTCAACAAGTTGTACAAGACCTCCCCTATACATACCTAACAAAGAAAGTATTTGCCGACGTTATATTACAAAAATGTCCAAAAAGCATAGCAGATAAAAAGACAATGATTGTTGCCCCATTCCTATTTCTCTAAATCCTCTATTGGGATATCATCGAGAAGTCCTTGGAATAAGCGCAAATAAGATAAGCCAAAAGATAAAGACAAAGTAAACAAAAAAGTTGATGCTCTTCAATACCGCTAACCAAAAGAAGATGTGTTTTGAAGGATACGAGCCGAAACTATTGCCAAAAGATAATGCCCATTGTAGGAAGGATTCATCCTAGGACATGTTGGTGGATGGTGGCATGCCATTTCATTTGTCCAAAGTGTTCTAAATGATAATTGATATGGGACCAATTCGGATGATGAGTTATCGACACAAAGAGATGACCAACTTGCTTATGCACTCTCTTATCTAGACCTAAGACTTGACATTTTGGGTTTTCACTTTTAACCTACTAAAATTGTTTCTAACTGCCTTACCAAAGATTGAGGATGATGATCATTTATTATGAGTGATGTTATTACAGGTGCAAGTGAGATGAGACATATGGATTTTTTCGAATATTTGGATGTTTTTCAAGTTTTGCAATGCTTTGAGGCTGTTTTTGGTGTTTTTCGAGATTTTCAAATGTTTTGATTTTTGATTTTCCAATGTTTTGGGGTTTTCTGAGATTTTGACCAAGAGACTAACCTAAAGACTGATCTTAGGGGCTCGAGGGCTTATCAACAGATTAGCCTTGCCTACGTTGTATATGCAAAGACCATGTAGTTCGACTAACGACTTGATCGATTTACAAATGATGATATACATGATGAGATGTCAATTTATTATGACGGACTCCTATAGGACCGACCTAAATATCTTAGGGGATGATCAAAGATCAACCTTGCCTATATTCAAGCTCATAGATGATGTAGTTCGACTGACGACTTGATCGATTTATAGATGATGATATACATGATGAGATGTCAGTTTATTATACCGAACTCCTATAGGACCGACCTAAATGTCTCGGGGGATGATCAAAGATCAACCTTGCCTACGTTCAAGCTCAAAGATGACATAGTTCAACAAGATGACTCTATTTTTGGCTTTTGATGATTTTTGACATTTTTTGGATTTTTTGATATTTTGATGTTTTTGGATTTTCTGATATTTTGATGTTTTTGGATTTTCTGATATTTAGGACTTTAAAAATATACACGAATCCAATCCAATGATGACATTCCCCCATGATGCAATAGACTACTCTGATAAAGGTAGGACAAACTGACCTTGAGGATGGGCTGAGTAGTACTAAGAGGGATCATGATACAAAAATAGGACCAAGCTATGGTGCAGATGCAAGTGGATGGATGGAGATCCAACTACGATGGAATGGATGGTGGAAATGTAATGGATGAATGATGCAAAAAAAGCCATAAGGATCCTGGTGGATGGAAAGTGCTTATTTACACAAGGTGCTTGTTTTCCAGGTTTTCACCAAGGTACTTGCCCAAAGTGCCACCGAAGTGGTTTTCACTAGAGGACGATTTTTTTCTCTTTACTATTTTTTATCCTTTTTCTTATTTTTTTGAATTTTTTGCTTTTTTTTATTTTTTTGTTGTTACCAAGATGCCTGTTTGCTAGGTTTTCTCTGAAGTAACCATTTTTTCAGGACATTTTTTTTTATTTTTTTGGATTTTTTGGTTCCATACCTTGAAAGATTTAGGCATAAAACTTTTTAAGATGGGATCTATTCATGGGCTCCTACAGAGGTTCCCCTTTGGGTGTTGATAACTGATATGCCCCTGACTTGTAACTTGCTATGATGACAAATGGTCCCAACCAATTGGGTTCAAACTTGCCTTTGCTGCTTGGGTTTGGGATATTTTTCTAATTCTCCTTTAATACTAGTTCTCTGACTTGGAAAGTCTTGCTTTTGATTTTCTTATTGTAGCTCCATTTGAGTCTATTTTGATAGATTTGCAAATGATTCAAAGCATCTATACATTGCTCATCCAATAGCTCCAACTCATTCAATCTTAATACTCGGTACTCTTCATCTGTGATGAGGTTTTGTAGTGATATCCTAAGTGATGTGATCTCGATCTCAATGGGAAGTACTACTTTTGATTCATCAACTAGGGAGAAGGGGGTGGCTCTGGTGGGTGTGCGGATACTAGTTCGATAGGCCTAGAGGGTGGGATTAAGCTGTAAATGCCAGTCATGACTTGTGTCATTGACTATTTTCTTGAGGATTTTTAGAATGGTTTTGTTTGTATTTTCTACTTGGCCATTGCCTTGGGGATAGTATGGGGTGGAGAAGCGATGTTGGATTTTTAATTTTTCGCACAAGTCACAAACCTCTTGATTCTTAAATGGTGTCCCATTATCTGAGATAATAGCTTGTGGAACACCATATCAAAAAAATGAGATAGTTCAGGATGAACTTAGAGATTTGATTCACGGTTATGTACGTCATTGGTATGGCCTCCGCCCACTTAGTAAAGTACTACATTGCGGTTATGATGAATTTTTGGCCGTTAGATGAAGTGGGCATGATTTTTCCAATGAGATCAAGTCCCCACTGTGAAAAGGGCCATGGTGTGACGATAGGATGAAGCTCTTGAGCTGGAGCATGAATGAGGTCCCCATGCTCCTGACATTGTAGACACTTTCTGGTATGATCATGTGCTTAGCTTTCCATTGTGGGTCAATAATACCCCATCCTCAGCAGTTTCTTGGCTATGGTCATTCCACTCGAGTGTGACCCATAGATACCGTTATGTACTTCAGTTAGAGTGGTTAATGCCTCCTCAATGTTTAAGCAATGTAGTGGGGTTCCTTCTATGCTCCTATGATATAGGGTATCTCCTAAGATGAAAAATATGGATGCCTTTTTAACAAAGGTTCATTTTAGGATTGAGGGTAGGTCAGCAGGTATGACTCCTATACGAAGGTATGTGTAAATGTCATGATACGAAGGATCACCAGGACCAACAATTTTGCACGCATATTCTGATTCTGGTACCTTGAATGCAGGTACAAGAAGCTTCTCAATCAGGAATTCATATTTTGGAACATTGTGGGGGATGTCAAACAAGGATCCAATTGTTTCCATGGCATCTGCTACTCTGTTGTTGGTTCTAGGAATTTTCTCAAATGTTATTTCAATGAAGGATTCTTTGAGAGTCTCCACCAATTTCTTGTATGGAGTGAGTTTGTCGTCTTTGGTTTGGTATTCATCGTTCACTTGATTTATTATCAATTGGGAGTCTCCATATACTTTCAGAGCTATAATGTTATACTGCACTACTATTATGAGACCTATGGCTAGAGCCTCATATTAGATGCTATATTATTGGTGCAAGGAAATACTAGTTTGTAGGACCTTGGTATGCAATGCCCTTGTGGGGTGATGAAGAAGACACTAACTCCTGATCCATGTTGTGTGTATGAGCCATCAAAGTACAGTTTCCATTGGTCAGCTACGTTGAGATTAAAAATAGATTCATTTGGAAACTCTGAGATGAGAGGATTCTCTGAATAAACTGGTGCTTCTATAAGCTAATTTGCGATGACTTGGAATTTGATTGCTTTCCACTCTACACATTCGATGTCATATTCTGATAGTATCATCACCCACTTGGCCATTCTTCCTGTGAGCATTGCTTTTGACAATAAGTATTTGAGAGGGTCGATTTTGGCGATGAGCTTTAGTTTGTGTCAACATGTAATGTCTAAATTTCTGAGATACAAACATTACTACTAGGAATGCTTTCTCGATGAATGAATAGTTTAGATCATGGCCAACCATTGTTCTGCTGATGTAATAGATAGCCCTTTCTATTCCATTTTCGTCATGTTGAGATAGGAGAGCTCCAAGGGCTGTTGTTGTGGCTGATACGTAGAGAATCAATGGTTTTCTTGGAATTGGTAGCATTAATACTGGTGGTGTTAGTAGATATTATTTGATTTTGTTGACTACCTCTTCACACTTGGTATCCCATTTGTATGCTACTCCCTTGTGGAGTAGGTGAGAATATGGGTTCTGTTTATCTGCCAATTGTGCTATGAATCTTTGAATGGATTGGAGTCTACCTTGGAGACCTCTCAATTATTTTAATTTTTTGGGTGCTTCCATCTTGAGGATTGCTTTTAATTTTAATGGATCCACCTCAATGCCTCTCATTGACACTATATATCCTAAGAGCTTTCCTGATTGTATGCCGAAGACACACTTCTTTGGGTTTAATCTAACCTTGTACTCTTCCAGTCTGTCAAAGATGGAACTTAGGTTTGCTATGTGATCTTTTCTCTTTCTTGATTTGACTAAAATGTCATCAACATAGTCTTTGACCATTTTATGGATAATGTCATGGAATATTAATGTCATAGCCCTTTGATATGTTTCTCCTACATTCTTTAAGCCGAATGGCATCATGTTCCAGTAGTAGGTCCCCCATGGACAAGTGAAAGTTGTTTTATGTTGGTCCTCTTTAGCTATCATGATCTTATAGTACCCTGAGAATCCATCCATTAGTGACAACATCTCATGTCTAGTTGTCATGTCGACTATCATGTCGATGTTGGGCAGTGGGGAGTCATCTTTTGGACATGCCTTGTTCAAGTCTCTGAAGTTTGTGCAGATTTTGAGATTTCCATCAGGTTTTGAAATAGGTAACAAATTTGACACTCATTCTGGATAATCTATTGGTCGGATGAATCTTGCATCTAATAGCTTTTTTAGCTCCATTTTGACTAGTAGGGTGATCTGAGGGTGCATTTTTTGAAGCTTTTGTTTGACATGCTTTGCTTCTGGATACACTAGTAAATGGTGAACCATGGTCTTTGGATCAAGTCCTAGCATGTTAGTATAACTCCATCCAAAGTTTATCTATCTTTCCCTTAGGAATGCTGTTAGGAGCTCTTGGTCTATTGATAGTAGTGATTCTATGTAGAATGTGATATGTGGGGTCTCCTTTGTTCCTAGGTTGACTGGATTGCATTTTTCTGCCAAGACTGCTGACTTTTCCTAATGAATAGCTCTTAAAGGAATATTGAATGCCCCATCCCTGGGCACCTTGGAGAGGTTTTCACCATTAGATGCACCCTTTCTTTTTACTTTTTTCTGGTCAGAGAGTGCCACAATGTGGTTTTCACTCAAGGACTTAGATATGATTCTTAATTTTTCACTTTTGCGATTGAGGGATTCAATCATTTCCCCATAATAGGCATGTGTATCTAGCTCTATTATGAACCTTGCTTTGTGATCCCCATCTGGAATGTTATCCTGTAGTCCTATGAATTCTGAGAACACCTCATCATTTTTTAATGTATCAAGAAATAGTGGTCCTCATTGGTTGTAGTCAATGAGTTGGGGATATACTAGGTGGATCTCATGATTTTGGTGGTCTATTTCAAAAGATAGGGTGCTAATCATGCAAAGAGTGGTATCCTCAAATAGCCTAGGTATGTTGGTCATGGTATCCTCGTCATCACTACTAGTATAGACATCGGTTATATCAAATGTAAATTTATCTATCACTCTACCTATAGAAACTGGCAAACATAGTTCTGCTGGAGTTGGCTGAGGATTATTAATCATTCTAACTGGTGGACTTTGGCCTTGTATGGTTATACTTGGAGAGGTACATCCAAGGAAAAGATTTGTTATCGGTCATGTCTTTGACATGATATGTATTATAAGCCCATTGTCATTTTGTCCAAGTCCTTGATTTCTATCATAGCCCATTGTGAGCATCATTTGCAGACCCTTGCTTCTGTCATCCATTGGTAAATCAAGTGCTGGTCTTTCATCTTGATATAGCATATGAGATGGATTTGCGTCAAGAACTTCTCATCCAAGATCTCCCCAACTTGTGAATTTGGGATAGTTTTCAGGAGACATTTGGGATGTCGAGGCTTCATTGATTTACAGACATCCCCATGATCTAGGAGATTGTGGTAATTCTCCTACCACAAAAGCATTATTAGGGAGCTTGTAGTTTCCACAGCCGTTATCCTAGATGATGACCTTGATGTTAGAGATGGTGGGAATGGTGGGAGTGGTGGGTGTCTTTGTCGCAGAAGTGGACACGTGAGTGGTGGGATCGATGTATGGTGTGGATGGACCCTCATCATTTTTTGGTACTTGGGGGATTTTGTAATACTTTGCTTCAATATTTTTTCAATAGGAGAAGGTTTTGGGATCTCCATGGATGGTGAGTTCTTGTCCCTCATGTGCAAATTTCACACATTGGTGGAAAGTTGATGCTATTGCTTTCATCACATGAATCCATGGGTGTCCTAGGAGGATTTTATACGATAAGTCAAGGTCCAAGACCTAACAAGTGGTTTCCATGATGGCGGGCCCTACTTGAATAGAGAGTTTGATCGTGCCCTGAGATACTCTTTCTTTATCATCATATGCTCTTATTGTAATGCCCTTTCCTTTGTCAATAGAATCTTCTAATGTTTTCAACTGCTTGATGAGGCTAAGAGAACAAATATTCAAACACGTACCTCCATCCACCAAGACCATTTTGATTTTGCTCTTATGTACTATGGCTTCCAAGTGAAGTGCATAGATGTGAGATGGTTGAGCGAGGAAATCCTGGTCGAATAATGTGAGGAGATTTGGTGTAATGATATTTCTGACCACAACTTGGAATTGCTCTGCATCAAGGTCTATGGGGATAGTGGATGAAGCCAATGCTTCTTCTAGGATTTTCTTATGGGTAGATGATATTTTTAGCAACTCCATGATGGAGATTTGCATTGGCATTCTTTTGAGCTAATCTAGGACATTATAGCCATTAGGAATGGATCTAGATACAGGGGCTTTGTTTTGCTGGGATGATCCTGCTATGGTAACGTTGCTGCCTCTTGTGGTGACTCCACAATCTTCGGCATAGGTGCCCTTAATGGTGACGACCATGCAATTTTTATCTAGGGAGGTGACAATTGTTTCATACACATGATTTACATTTGAGTGGGTGCCTTTCCCTTTATCTTTGTTATTGTTATTCCCTTTGTTGCCATGATTAGGCATTGGATTCGTGTATATCTTAAGATCTTGGTTTCCCATAGGTTGTTCCATGTTTATGATTCTTTTATAGATGAGGTCTCAAATTATGTTCTTTAATCTCATGCAACTGTTCGTGGTATGACCTTTGATTTTATGGAACTCGCATAGTTGATTCTCATTATACCAAGGAGGTTTCGCATCTAGTTCTTGGTAATTCTCAAATGTAGGAGCTTTGATGATTTTTTCATCTATCAGCTTTTTCATTATGTCTTCAAGTGATTCCCCCAAAGTGGTGTATTTTCTCTTGGGATAAATCTTGCGTTGGGGTGGTCCTCTTTGATCATTGAGATTATTGATTGTTGGATTGTTGTTTGGTTGGTGTGTTGTGTGATGATTGTTTGGATGTTGGATTTGGATTTGTGGTGTGGGTGTATGTTGGTGAGGGGCACTAATGACCACCTTAGCATCAACGACACCATCATTGGTAATTTTTTTGTTCCTTGCCCACATGCGAGGTTTATAATTGTAATTGGAGTGTGGGCGGTTGTTTTGTTGTTTGGGGTATGAAGTTAATCCCGTGGGTTGAGTCATGAGGGTTCGTTTGATGCTAAGTTCCTTGGAGATCAACTAATCAGATGTGGTGATGCCCTGAACCTTGAGATGAAATGCCAAGAGGCCTTCAAGGTTGGCTATGATGGTGCAAACTTGTTGTTCTTTGGGCATGGTCCACTTGCTTCGATTGGCCTTGGATCACCATCATTGTAGGAATGAAGCGAATGATTTACCCTTTTCTTGTTTCAGAGCTGAGAGTTCTTCTAGACTAGCATCTATGGCAATGTTGCATGCGTATTTTTTTATGAATGCATCTATAATTTCTTGGAATGTTCTAATGCCTGAAGGTAGGTGAGAGAACCATTCCATTGTGTGGCCTTCCAAACTCCTAGGAAATAGCCGCATCAGATAAGTTTTTTCATATGCAACCTCCATGCAATGAACTTGGAATTCCCTGATGTGATCTTCAGGGTTTCTCGTCCCACAATATTTTTCAAATTTGGGGATCTGAAAACCCTTAGGGAACAGTTTCATTACTAGGATCCTATCAAATGGATAGGGACACAAGTTACTTGGTGTTTTGGTTGTTCGCCCTGATTGAAGATTGAACACTTATTGTGAGAGCAACCTGATTTGTGTCATTACGTCATTTTGCGGATCAGGGGGTGGGATGAAGGTGTTTGGGGGTGTTTCGATGGTTGGTTGGATGGGTGGGTTGTTTGATGTGTTGTGCGATGGTATCTATATGTTATGCTGAGCTATGTAGGCTTCTACCTACTGTTGTATGAACAATTCTTGTTGTTGATCTTGTTGTTGTTGTGCTAAGATTTGTGCTTGTTGTTGTGCTAAGTTTTGAGCATTTTTCATAATGCTTTGATTAATATTTGGGATGTTGGTTTGATTGATACTAGGTAGAGGTGGGAACCCCAAACCAAGGAGTGGTGTGGATGATGATGGTAATGGTGGAAGAGGTGGAAATGTGAGGGACATGAGTTCTTGCGAAAATGTTGTGGTGTCGAAGATGCTCCCTGGTTTGAACATGTCTCCTTCCTCTTGTGAATTTGTGAGGAGAGGCATTTGAGGTGTTGCGTGGAAGAATGATCATGATGGATCATGATGGAAAGTGAGAGGAACATTCTTGTGTAATGGATTTTGGGGTATGTTTTGTTCCAAGATGGTATTTTCATCCAAGTCTTGATAATTAAAAAGGGGGTGTGTTTTGATAGCATTAGAAAATGCATTTCCCTTATTAACATTGGGTTGGGTTGGAGCAAACAATGTTGTGATTTGTAAAATGTTTTACGTGATGTTTTGGGATGGGGGTGTAGATGAGATGGGGATGGTGGATGAGATTGGAGGAAAAGATGTCTCCACTATGGTACTTGCGTCAAAATACGAAGGTAACATGGCCCCTTGCTTTGCTAGTTCAAGCATGTATAATGAAGGGTTAAGCCTCACCATGATGTTGATGATTTTATGGTTTTATGGATTTTGGAGCATCTCAGTCATTTCATCGTGAGACATCCCAAAGGTTAAGTCTTCTTCCTGATTTCCTTGTGGGTTTTGCAAGGATGAGATGGTCAAAGGGTTGCTTGATTCGGAAAGATTCATTTCAACATTTGTTTGGCTAAGATCACTTGAAGCGAGTGTTTCTTTGTTGGCTTCCATGCTCTTCTTGTATTGAGATTTAGTTTGAACCATAAAACAAGGATCAATTTTCAGGAATATTGGGAGATGAATCTCTTGATTCTTTGGATTGATCTTTATTTTATGCCCAAATTAGAAATTTTTAGAATATCTTGAGGATCGAAAGGTGATATGATGATGATGTAAGGGATGGATGATGAAAATGTTTTAGGTCTTTTGATAAATATTGAAGGAGATACTAGGCTTTTTGGGACTTTCGGATATGTTTCAGATTTTTTTGTTTTGATTTGGTTTTGGATTTGGGATTTTGTCCTTGATTTTGATTTTGATTTCTTTTGATTTTGAATGAAAAGACCCTAAGATTTTGGATGATTATCTAAGGGATAGATTTTTTCAAAGGATGATAATTTGAATATGTGCGGGGAGAAGGATGCATCTACCCACACTTATTCAAACAAGATGATAGTTTCACTAAGCATATGAAGAAGGATTCATCTACATATACTAAGCTTAAACAAGATGATTTTGATAACTTTGACTAAGCATATGCAAAAGGATGCATTTACACATACCTATCCAAAGGTGTTTTGATAAGGATTTCATGGATGTTGTCCCAAGGATTTTGATGATTTTGATTTTTCCAAAAAGCCTAGCATTTAAGAATGATTTCAAGATTTCTCCAAAAGGTGATGGTGAGATGATGATTTTTTTGTTTTGATGTTTTGAAGGATGGGTGAAAAATATTTTGATTTCCTTTTTGTTCCTAAGATGAACCTAAAAAAGACACTTTGCTTTTCTAGACCTAGGTATTGAAGAACATGCAATGCTTCCTAGAGACCTTTATAACCAAAGAATGATTGAATTTGAACATGCATTTTCGGATTTTGAACTAAGGATTTTTTCTTTGGGATTTGGACTCCTTGAGAATTGTGAGGCTTTCAACACACATGAAAGTTCATTTGGCTTAGCTTTGCTTAATGGCTTTATTTTACCACAAACACTTTCTTTGATTAGGTTTTCCAAACCAAGTGTCCAATGTCTTGATTTCTTCGTATCCCACAAAGTATGTCATGTGGAATTTTGACAAACTCAAGGCAAGGGTTTACCTATTGTTTACTTTAGTAGACAAATTGAGATGTAATCCAATGTTTCAAAACCTCTAAGGATGTGTATCCAAAGGAAAAGCAATAACATATGGATTGAGTCAATTGTATTTGTCTTCAAGAGAGTTTAAAATTTGGATGATGATGTTAAGTGTTTGTTTTCAAGATGTTTTCGATCAAGCAATGCATTTTGTAACCCAAAAATAAGTACAACCCTATGGATGTGTAAGACAATATTTGTTGGATTCCCACTTGGCCAAGTCTAGCTACACTTATCTTTTGTGAATGGTTAGATGCTTGACCACACTATCTCCCCTCCATGGCTCATTAATGCCAATCAGGGCAGCCAAGCATCAACACCCATGAAACTCCCATGGCATGCTTTCCATTTCTACTAAAAGACTGTAAAAGTGTGGGGTGGCTTTAGAGCGATCGTTATTGCACCGAAAAATAGATTAAAGTATTTTTGAAAATTCTAGCACATGGGTTTTAATAAGGACTTTTCTTTTGTGGAGATTGACCCATACGACAAGAGTCCCCTTTCGGATCCATCTTGTCAGAATCAACCACATGATATTGGCGTTTACTCCAATACCCACATTTATATCCTGGTTGGAAATACTCTTAGCTTTAGAGTGTTATCGGTTGAGTTGTTCCCTTGGGTGAGTACCTTTTTCCCAAGCCAAGCCCTCTAGGATAAATAAAAGCGAGTAAGAAACAATATTCGTAACTTGATCAATCTTTGTTGGCAACAAAGAGAAAGAATATATGCTATAATGCCCCCACTTACACTTGCACAAGATTTTGTTCAATTTTAAACCCAAATCAAAGTGTGGAGGTGATTGCTTTATCTCAACCTAAAATCATGAAAAGGCCTTTTGATTCTCAAGATCGCTATAAAGGGCGAGAGAAGTGCATACATCCTCTTTCAATGAATTTAGTTTAAGTAAGCCCTCATGAAAAAAAAATTGCACTTGTTCTTTTTAATTCCAAAATGCAAAATGTGAGTTCCTTTTAAAGCACCAAAAGACAAGTGATAGACATTTTTTTCAATTTGTTAACCAAAGAAACAAACTCTAGTATGTTTGTGATCCTAATGTTCGTTTTAGCCTTTGCATGAAGAAATTGAAAAGATTCTTTTTAAACCCAAATGACATTAGTGTTCTAAGAAAGAAAAGATAAAAATTTCTTGAAGAAGTGTTAAACAAACACTAAAGTGTTTAAAAACACTTTAATTTGATGAAATATCCCCCTCATGCTTCCCCTTTCTTAGTTTTCAATTCCCAACCTATAAGGCTAGTCAGATTTTGGAAAATACAGAAATTAAAAAGAACAAAAATAAGACAAATTGATCATTAATCAAAAAGCACATGCTAAAATTTAATTTCAAATTTTTACTCCCTCCCAGTAGCGCAACCCATGACTGCATCAGAGTTTGATTTCTTAGCGGTGCTTCTTACTAGTTAGTGTCGCTCTGTGTCAAGGCAATGAGCTCAACTGCGTCACCCTTTTTCCCAATGTCGTAGTTTAATATTTTTGAAAATTCCTGCGAGTCTAACAGTCAAGTGACAAAGTTTAGAATTCAAATTTTTGGGTGGAAAGATTCTAGTGTCACAATTTGAATTTCAAGCTGTGCCATATAGCAACGCTGAAGGTTCATCGGTGCCAAAACAATGACACTGAGCTCTCAGCATGGGAATTTTTCTCTGTATAAGCAAAAAAGCAGAATTTTGTGAGAAAAGTGGAAATTTATGAGATGCAACCCTCCTTCTAGCACCAAATGTGTGAACCCTGATCTGAATACCTACAAAACACAATGAATAAACACATTAGTTAATCAATTGCAAGCATGAATGAGGATTCCCATGAAATCCATTTACAAACTTCAAATTAGGAAAGAAAACAATGAAGAACACAATAAAACAAGAAAATATAGATTCAATCATAATTAGAATAGAAAACACATGATCCCATGGGGGAATTGGTGCTAATTTGATGTGAAAATTGGCCCTTTCCCAATTCCTAAGATGCAAGTTTGATATGTTGATGATGGTTGATCCACTTTGTTAATGAGAGATGAGAGCTCCAAACCAAAATCTGCAAAAACCTAACTAAGAACTCAAGATTGATGGATGAAAATGGCTAAATATTTTAGCATAATAACTTTGCATAATTTGTGGACGATCAAATGAGGATATGAGCACTTTATTTATAGAATTCTGAGATGGATGAATGTACAAATTTGGCAATGTGGGACTAACATTCATCCAATGTCATGATGCCACTTGTCAATCTATGAATGGATGGAGGATGTGCAAGATTTGAGAATTGTGCCAATAAATGCATATTTTTGAATTTCAAATTTGTTGAAATGACTTGCAAGAGGGAAGGGAAAATGCAATAAATGCCACTTGGCTCAAGAAAAAGGACATGTAAGATGAAGTTATTGCCTTTTTGGATGTACATGTTGACTTCGAATGTTTGAATTCAAATTTGAGGGAATATTTCAAAAGATGCCTTGTGAGGAAAATAAGGATTTAATAAATGAATTAAATCTATTTTCATGTGCAACTTGCAAAATCTAGAGGAGGAGACATGATAAGAGACTAAATTAATCAAGGGTCAATTAATTTAATAGGAGATTGGATGATGTGACCTATTTGACTCAATTTTATGGATTTATTTACATCAAATAAGAGAGGAATATGATAAGAGAATAATTAAATAAGGATTTTAATTTATTTTATTAAAGGAGATGGTGTTAGATTAAATCAAATAAGGTTTTAATTTATTTAATTTAATAGATAGACTTTAGGGATTTAATCAAATAAAATTAATTATTTAATTAAATAGGGATAATTAAATCAGATGATTGATTTAATTAACAAGAGAGATTGACTTAATTAGATAAAATGATTTATTTAATTAAGAGAAGCATATTGATGAATTTAATCAGATAAGGAGATTTTATTAAATGGTTAGACCAAGGGATGATTCTGGAAGAAACGATGTTAGTAGTCGGGATTAAGTGCACAATGTCAATTGATATATTTTATGTGTCTACAATAGGGAATTGTGGAGATCAAATGAAGTTGATAGAATGATACACATTGATGAAAGATAGAACCTTGGTGGGACTACAACACATGGCATCATCACTTCATATCGCTATTGTGAAGTGAAGTAGTTCGAAAAAAAGTGATCAAGACACATGGGACATGCCCACCAACCTATGAAGATCTTGTGGGCCCATTGTCAGTACTCACAAGATAATGAGGAATGACATAGATTAATCAGTAGGAAATCCAACAATGATTGCTACATTGAGAAAATGTATGGAAATGTTTGTAATAGACATGATCAACAAAGGAGATTTAAATGACCACTTATAAAATGTTGATGATTTAAAGTTGTGATGATGAATGAAGAACATTAAATTGTGGCATGAAGGTAGGAGATGAACGACCTAGATTTGACCTAAGTGATCACGAATGGTCAATTATATGTAAATAGGGTTTCGCCTACAATCGACTCAAAGATGAAAATTAATTGGGCTTTATGCTTGAATGACAAGTGTAATGTGATTAGATACACAAAATGGTGGTACATATGGTTATAGAGACAAAATTAAAGATCAAATCACAAGATTAGAAGAAAGCATTAATTGCATATTTGATCTTAGGGTTTGGTAGGATGGAAATGAAGGAAAATTCTATGCACTAGGAATTAATGTTGTGCAGCTCAGTGCAGATGGAGAATGATGAAGAATATATTCACCATAATAGAAGATCTGATAATAGTGGAGGATCTTGAGGCAATTATGATTGATTGACACTACACAAAATAGATGTGAAGTGTGTCTAAGTGGGTTGAAGAGCATAGTGTAAATAAGAGTGGCTTACAACTCCTGAGATAATCAAAGAATAGACAAGAATAGAAAAGGAGAATTTTTAAAGTGTACGGTGGTACATTGAGGCAGAAAAAGAATGCACTAAAAAGGAAAGAGGGTTGCAGAGTAGTGAATAGAGTTGTGACAACAACAAAGATTTGAGCAAGTTATAGAGGTAGCTATAACATTGATAAGAGTTCCTTTGGAACAAATTTTAATCATCTTGCATGTTGTAATTTTTTTTTTTGGTGCTATCAGATAACTAAGTTTGTGCTCATTCTAGGGGATAGGTTTCTCCTTAGTTTTGGTGCCCTTAAAAATTGTAATAGAGGATTTCTTTATGAGGCTAGATTAGGATAGTAGCTACAAGCAGTATTTTCTCATTGTGGTTTTTCCCATGCTAGGTTTTCCATGTATATCTATTGTTATGTGTTAGGCTTTTGTGTGCACATGTTTTTCATATTTTTAAGTCTTAATCTAGAAATCTAGTTTAAATTTTTATTTCTACTCTTTAGAAAAGAAGGCTAAAGTTTAAGAATCTATGAATTCACCCCCCCTCTTAGTAGATTGTTGTGTTCCAACAAGAAATTTTTTTCCTTAAATTTCCAAATTCAATAAAATATTGTAGATTCCTCATGATTCCCTCAAAATTCTCTTACATTAAACACCTTCAATAAATAAAAAATATGTTCCTTATCTTTTAGTTAAACTTGGCTCTACCTATAAATTTCAACCCATTGCTTCATCTTCAACTCATTCTTCCATGATCCACCCTTAGCACTACCCTCACCCCATTCACACATCTCCCTATTCCACCATTAATTCTCTACACGAATAATCTTGAGTTTTTATTTGGTTGCAATATATTTCTCTTCTTTGTCAAAAAATCCCTCACATATAATTAGGCTCTTTCCTAGTCTATACATATCATTTTATATGGCTCTCATTTACTACATATTCTTCACTGAAACCCTTGATCCTCTTTTTTATTTTTTCTCTTCCTTTTGTAATTATTTCTTTGTATGATTCCCAACCTCACATCCAACTCTATATGCTTCTTTTTTTCTATTTTTAATGTTTCCACCCATTCTAGAAAACATTTATAATCAGTACATATCACTCTTCCCTAATGCACACAATTATACTATTCTAAAATTATCCATTTCTTTCATTCATTAGAATTAACTATTTTTTCTAACCATGCTTCCATATGGTACCATATCCTTCCCAACATTCATAGAAATTATATCAAACTATCATATTCTCCCAAATAATAAATGACATGCATTCATTGGAACAATGACATAGATAACCTCATCATGGGATTCTAAGATTTTGAATCTTACCCAATATTATTCCTCCATAAAAAAAATTCTATTATAACTATCCAAGATAGTATAGGTGCAAACTCTTCATCCTCCTCAACCTCAATTTATCAATAATTTCAAAAACCACCAATTTACATGTTTTATTAGTATCCACCACTACACATAATTTATCACTTTCCTTGCAGTGGGTCCTAAAGATATTCTTCCTTTGTGTTAACTCACAAATACTCACACCTTATGATCCTTTATGAAAGTAGTGTATATGAATCCTCACAGTCCCTCTTTGAAGTAGGTGAACTCTCATCACCAAATGTAAATGATGTTTTATCATCCAAATACTTCCCTGGGCACTCAAAACAATTTGTGTCCTTCATTACAACACCTAAGATAGTTTCCTCTAAATAATTTATACCTTTTCAACACACATCATCTTTTATCTTCTCAACAATATTTTCAATCCTCATCCCAAGCATCTCTAAAGTAAGAACCATGTACTCTTTCATCTTTGCAATAAATTCTACCATAATCTCTACCCTTATGGTACTTGTTGCAATCATCCCCCTTATTGTCATGATACCTCATATCATCTTCTTTCTCTTTGTTCTAGGACCATTGGTCTAATATTTCAATCCAATCCAAGTTCCCCCTTCCTTGATCTCTTGGGATTCTTTATCTCTTGTCGCATCTTGTTTGTTTTACCTAGTTCTTCCTCTTTATTCCCCTCTTGCATTTCCTTGTATCCTATAACTTTCAATTTAGTTTTTCCTTCATAGTGAGTGCTAATTGGTAGGTATCCTCTACTATTTGGGTGTTTCACAAACTCAATTCCTCTTGGATAGACTCCTTCAATATATAAAAATATATTTCTATTTTATTAGCTCCATCCTCATAATTTCCTAGCCTAATTGTCAATTGGAAATAATCATTACATTAAAATTTTTCAATCATCACTTTATATCAAAAATTATGTATCTCTTTTAACAACTCCAACTAGTAATTCATTAGAATTAATTTTAGTTTTAACTTTTCCACCATCCAATCCAATTTAGTAGTTGGACGATTCCCCATTGTTGGTATGTGGTGACTGATCATACAAATATTGTACACTGGTAACTTTGTATCTAGTTCAAATATATTGAAATTTGATAATGTTGTTGGTGTTATCCTTAACAAAGAAATGTGATGGAAGAGCACATGTGAGAGTTAAACATAGAATAATTCTTTGACTATAGAGAATAGGGGAAGAACAAAGGAGAGAGGTGGGAAGTCACAAGGGAAGTCAAAGAAAGGAAAATCTAAATCCAGAGGAAAAATAGATTGTTGGCACTATGGAAAGACATGACACTTGAAGAAGGATTGTTTGTTTTGAAAGGGAAAATAGGGAGACACAAAATTTGATGATAGTAAGGAATCCAATGTTGCAATTAATAAATTACATCACACTTTATTTATGTGTTTAGATAATGTTGATGATTCCTAGGTAATAGATTCAGGGACTTCATTTCATGCCACACCCCATAGGAAATATTTTGTAGATTATATTCAAGGTGATTTTGGATAGGTATTTTGGGTGATGATGAATTCTATTAGATTGTTGGAAAAGGAAAGATAAAAATCAAGTTCTAGAATGGAAATGAATGGTTGCTATAGGAGGTAAGACATGTTCCAAATTTGAGAAGGAATTTAATTTATATAGGAAAACTAGGTAGTGAAGGTTGCATAGTTACCTTTTTAGACAAACTTTGGAAGGTCACTAAAGGTGAAAAGGTAGACACATTGTATTTGTGTACTGTTAATACTTATTCTACCTTAGCTGCTACTAAAACAATTGCTACTGAGACAATTATAGCACTTTCTATAGGAACAAAAATAGAATTGTGGCACCATACAGTTGGGAACATCAGTAAGAAAGGGATGAAGATCCTTCACTCTAGAAAGTTTCTCCCAAGTCTAAAGGAGATTAACTTGGAGTTCTGCAAGAATTGTGTCTATGGAAAACAAAAAGGAGCCTCATTTCTCAATGTTTGGAAAGAGAAGAAGAATGAGAAATTAGAGCTTGTGCATTTAGATGTATGGGGACCAGCTCAGGTATCTTCTCTTAGTTGTGATTGCTACTATGTTACTTTTACTGATGATGCAACTAGAAAAGCATGGGTGCATTTCCTAAAATAAAAACTAGAAGTGTTTGAAACTTTTAAAAAGTTGAAAGCTTTTATTGAGAATGAGATAGGAAAAAAGTTGAAGTGTCTTAAATATGATAATGGAGGTGAGTATTGGAGAAAAGAATTTGAAAGTATTTTTCATACAATGGAATCTATAGGAAATGGTTCCTGGAACCCCACAAGAAAATGGTGTGTCTGACAGGATGAATAGGACCATTATGGAGAGTGCAAGGAGCATGAGATTGCATGTTGAACTACCCTTACACTTTTGGGATGATGTTTTACATACCACTGTTTATTTAATAAACATTGGACCTTCAAATCCTTTGGATGGTGGCATTCTAGAGGAGTCTTTGATAGGTAAAAAGGTAAACTATTCATTTTTTGAAACCTTTGGTTGTGAGGCTTTTGTCCATGTTTATATTGAAAATAGAACCAAGCTTGAGGTTATGTCTAAGAAATGTACCCTCATTGGTGTACCGTAGAAAAATGGCCCCTTGTCCTTTTCATGGTCTTTTAGGTCTTTCTTCACAATGCTTGGTCCATTTTTCTTTGATTTAATGTTGCAATGTGGCTTGAATATTCACATTAGTTCCTTAGAATTCAAATTATGGCATCTTGTGAAGGTGTTGTGAAGTGTTGTAAAACATTTCTACATATTTCTAGACTCTATTTATTATAATTTACCTAAAAATCATCTTTTCATCACTTATCAAGTCCTATTTTGAAGTGTTGTAAAGTCTTGTAACAAGATTTCATGCCTTTTTAGGCTCAATTTCACTATTCACACCTTTCTTATGATTTATTTGACCCCTTTATGCCCTTATAAGGCTTAATTAAGTGTGTTTTTGAATGTAAACCTGACAAAAAACATTAAATTCAATATAATTCCCAACACCCACTTTCAAGTCCAAGGTGGGACTCATTCACCATGGGTGGCGAATGAGTCCCTCTTGGCTCAAAATTTAAAATATTTCAAATTTTCTCTTGGGTTTTTATTTAAAATCACCTTATGTCAACCTGTGATGAGGTATCATCGGGTAACTAAGGCACAAGTGTGTATAAATAAGTGTTTTTCTCATTTTAACCCCCATTCATCAATTTCACTAATTCACTCATTCATTCAAGCATTCAAGCACTTTGCATTATTCAATCAAGCTTTAATCAAGTATCTTGGAGCAACCATTGATATATCTTCAAATTTCTTCAACAAGGTTGGTGAGTTTAGGAAATTTGCATGTTGTTTACTTATCTTTCCTTGTTTGTTTCATTCCATTTCTTGATTAAGGGTTTGATTACCAAAGTGGGATTTGACCAAGGAAAATCCATATAACCTAACCCTTAACCATTTTTCCCCTTTTGCATGTGTGTTTGCAGATTTTTGTATGCATATTTGATAAGCTATTAGGTGTTGAAAAGTGGACAAGAAGTCAACAAAGTGTTTCAAGTCAACTACAACCTATTTCAAGCTAAGTGGAGAAGACATTTTGTTCATTTTCTACATATTTGACTTTGTCAACCCAACAAGCAGACAACCTCAGATTTGGTGCTACAGGATTGGTCCCTGATTTCACATAATTTTTGGAGTGGATTGATTTTCCATCAGTGGTGAATGAGTCCCACCTTAAGTCAAGAAATATAGATTTTTTAGATTTCGGATCCCAACACTCAAAAATCATTTCTCAGAATTTTTCATTAGAAGCAAGATTGATTCGCCATTAGTGGTGAGTGAGTCCCACTAGTGATTTTTCAATGATCTCTACTAGCATTCATGACACTCTAGATTCTCCATTCTTTGCCTAAGTTCACTCTGATTCAACCTTCTTTTCTATTTTGCATTTGTTCATACTTGCATATCACATTATGTTTTCCAACATTGCATAATTCTTAGGTTTTGCATTTATATTCAATCAAATAGTTCATTCAATTGTACTTACATCATTCCATTTAACCTAAATAACAACATACATTGCATAATTTGAGTGAACCACCTGGACTTTTGAATGGGGTTTATTTCTCTCCTTTTAGGTGAAACATTCCTAAGAGTACAAGAGTAGCCTACAAGCCCTACCCAAAAATCTATGGTTCATTTTGGTGAACCTGCATATTGAGCACTTTACATTTTTAATTTCCATTGCATCTTGCATCCTAGACTTCATTTGCATAACATTCAATTAGTTTTTTTTGGTATGCTAAGGTTTATATACTTGCATTAGTGAAAGACTCATTTAGACTTCATTTTTACATACCATATCATTGAAAAAACTAAAAAATTGCATCTGCATCCTTCATTGGCATCTAAAAAGAATTTAAATCACTTTAATTTTTTTGAAAAACACAAAAAAATCTCATAGTTGGATTCATTTGCTACCCTGGGTGAATTAGTTTACCTGCATATTTCAGACATCATTTTTAGGCATTTTCTAGGTATTTCCCACATTTTTGTTTTTTGTAATTTCTTTCTATTTTACTTTCCAAATTCTTTGTTTGCTTCTATTTCTTGCATCTTAGTTTACTTGCATTCATTATCATCATTGAATATTCTTTTCATAAGTTCTGGAATTCATTGAAATCCTTAGTAGATATGTCCAATTGTGCCTTTGGCAGTGACCCTAATGACCTTGGGCTTCCTCATGCTCCTTGAACTCCTCATGATGTTGAAATTATTGGAGAAGACGATGATAGCATGAACAGTTTCTTCAATGAATGTCTTGATAAACACGAAGCCAATGCAACCTTTTACCCATCCATGAACCCACCAAGTCTTCCTACTATTGCACCTCCTAATCAATTTCGATACCTTCATCGTGAAACTCAAGAGGGACCTAAGATCCCTCCATCAAGTGGACCTAGTCCCTCTCAAAAAACACACCCTTAACCATTTTATGATCACAAAGTCACAAACACTTCCATCAACCTTGAACAAATATATGGAAAAGGCTTCACTATCCTAAGTAAACAAGGTTGTGACACAACACATGAGCATGACATTTGATGAGCTCAAAATATGCTCATAATTTGAGTAATATGATGTATTTCTAATAGCCTTACTCTTATTAATAATGGTTGTTTTTAACTCTTTGATTAAAGACTTTTTATCTAAAATTGGGTAGTATCCTGTAGCAATACATTCCTATATTCCTGTAGCTTAATATCTCTATGTGTCTTATTAATTACCCTGTTTGACCTCCCAAATGACTGATATAATGCATATGGTTTTTGAATAATGAAATAGATTTAATATGTGATTAATGAATGCGTATCGTGTTGTTTGCCATTAGTGCTTTCTTTCACTTCTGTTGCTTTGTGTATCATAGGTTGTTGAAAGAAGCATGAATGAGTCAAGTGTAGTAGATCTCAGCCTTGCAGTAAAGTCCATTTCTAGCACAGCGTCGAGGAAGTTTTTCTAGCGAAGACTCTCTGACAGTGTCGTTGGGAGGAAATCTAAATGATCATTAATCTAGGAAGAGTGGAATGCTAAATTCTCTCTGAATCGTGTTGAATGGATATGCTTTCATTTATGAGAATTTTGTTCCTCATATTTAGGATGTATTTATGTCGACATCTTTCTTTGTTATGAGTTAGGTAGCTATTTTCTTTTTTGATACAAATAAGTGTTCCTCCTGCGTGAGTGAGCAAGCATAGCATAGTATGTATGAGTTAGTATTATAATAAGAATCAAAGTTTTGTGTTAGTTTTCTGACAAGCAAAACAATCAATGTATATGATTCCAAGTTCATGAATAAAAGTTGATGAAGTTTTAATTTCAATTCTTGCATAAACTAGTTGATTCTTGCTAAGGGGGGACACTTAGTGAGTATCTGTAGTTAGTTAGTTGTTTGTATTCTATTGATTGTAAGTTAGATTTTATTCTTGAAGATTGCAGCACAAACTTAGTCTTATATTGTTCTTGCAGCATCGGGAATCCATCCCTCTGTTTATTCCTGTAGCATAAGGCCAGTTCATAGTTTGTTTCTTAGTAATAGTTGTCATGATTTATGTTTTGATTAAGTTACGCTTAAGTTAAGAAGGATTCACATTACATTGTTGTAGCATAAGTAGAATTTTTTTCACTCAGTTATTTCTGGTAATTGTGATTGAAACTAGTTCTTAGTGTACATGCAATGTCGCTCCATTTCAAGTATACGTTCCTTGGTTTGACAATGTAAATGAACAACCATAAGAAGATATTAGTCACCTGCTAGAATGTCCAATTCCTAGGTTAGAATTTTTCGTGACTTTTATATCCTTTTGTGGGCGCGACCATTTTTGGTGCCGTTGCCAGGGATGGTGTCAAGCTAAGAACCTGTCATAGTCATTGTTAGCAGTAGTTTAGTCCGTTATTCAAGCATTTTCAAAATTCCTTCAATTTACCATTCATTCTATTGCGTGTGTAAAAGAAGAGACACTCTGGGAAGATTCCTCCCTGACCTTCCATTCATTTCTGAACCAACTTATAATCTATTTGAGGAAGGAGGAGACTAGGATATCAATCCATTTGCTGAAAACCTATTTGTTGAATTTCCATTTGATCCAGCTGACGAAGAACCTGAAGAAAATCCATTTTCTTTGATACTCCATCAAGAAAATATGGCATGAAATCCACTTAACCAACCTCCTGGTTTTGAATTCCCCATCATTGCTCAGCAAGATAATGATAACCTTAAAAATATCCCTTCTTCATTACTTCCCAAGTTCTATGGACTAGTTACCGAGGACCCCTAAACTTTATTGTTCCAGTTTGATATCCTTTGTCGTAGCTATGATTATACTTCAGATGCTCATAGGCTAAAGTTGTTTCCTGCTAATTTGAAAGAAGGAGCTCTTAGATGGTTCATGAGTCTCGGAAGGGGTGTTGTTGATAGTTGGGCAGCCATGAAAACAAAATTTCTTGAGAAATACAAGGAATATTGTAAGAGTGGTAGTAAGGGTGATGATATATTCAGAATTCAACAAAAGGAGGATGAAAGTCTGAAGGACTATATCTCAAGATTCTTGTTCTCCCTGAAAAAGAATTCAGACCATAATCTCAATGAAGAATCTCATAAACTACTTTTTCTAAGAGGAATTAGTGATACCTGTATAGATGCCCTGGACCTAATGGGAGGAGGAGATATAACCCAAGTGTCTTGGGATGATATCAAGAAAATGTCTCAAATACACTCAAGCAATTATTAAGAAGGGTAGAGGTCATCAAGCCACAGTGGGAAAGTCTTCTACTAATGGAGTTTCACGGATGGAGATCACAAATTTGCTGTCTAATTTCAAGTATGATATCATAAACAACATGGCTACACAGTTGGATACCATGCAAGCTCGAAAGAAACATGAGAAAGCTTAAGCAATCTTGGTTCAGTTCTGTCCACATTGCAGATAGAAGAAACATGATTACAGATGTAAGATGGTGGCTAACTTGGAGGGTAAGCAGTTACCTACTGATTTTAAGATAGTAGAAGGTGATGATGATCAAGTATTCTTCATTGCACAAAGGTGACCATGGGCTCAAAGAAAAGGTATGCCTCAAGAACCTTTGACTTTTGGCAATCCTTATTCTAATTACAATAACCAATGGAAACCTACATATGGCCTATCACCACCTTCGAATACTTCTCAACAACACTGGTCTAACTATCAGAGTCCTCCATGGAAATCTCCTCAAGGAGGTTGGCAGCAGCCACAAGGACAATGGACTCCACCCCCACGTAACTGGCAGCAAAATCCTCAATGGAGAGGTTCTCAGCAATGGCAGAACCAACCCCCTAGATCCCTATAGTTTTAGCAGCCACAACCTCAGGCCCTCATGCCATCTCTTGCAGCACCTACAACAAATATTGGCCCTCTAAAACAAATTCCTATGCTTGCTCAACCATTGCCAAATCCTAATAATAATAAGCAGTAGCAACAACAGCCTACATATCTTGTAGAAGCCAATTAGTATCTAGCTTATGCCCTGAATATTCATCATATCCATCTCAGGTCTAGAACCAATCTCCCTGCTCCACAACTGCCTATAATTACAGAGATTCCAGATTCTGCCTCTGAACAACCTACTGATCTTGTAGAACATATACCTGTATCAGATACTATCTCTAAGGAACCTAACCTACAACATCTGTCCAAACTACCTTTTCCTCAGAGATTGCAAATTACTACATCAAAGTCTATGGAAGATCCTACCTTTTATATTTTGGATTAGCTAAAGAATGTACACATTCAAATTCCTCTTTTTCAAGCCATTTTAAAAATGTCCCAATTTATGAAAAATGCATTAAGGAGGCCTATTTAAATAAATTGGGAATGAAGAAAAAAGATCCTCAAACTATCCATGTTCTAGGATAGTTGGAAAATATTATGTTAGGGAAGGTAGTCATTCCAAAATATACTGACCTTGGGAGTCATGTGGTACAAATAAATATTAATGGTCAGATAGTAAAGAATGTTTTGATTGACCTTGGTGTAGCCATCAATGTAATGACAAGGCATACTATGGAGTCTTTGAATATCTTAACCATTCGGTCTACACCTAACATCTTGTAGCTTGCTGATAGTTCTACAGTAACACCTGATGGAGTGGTAGAAGATGTTATTGTCATCTTTGAGTCTTGGGAATACCCAACAGATTTCACCATATTGTCCACTAAGACAACTTTGGGAGGATATCCTATCATCCTAGGTAGACCATGGTTAGCCACAGCTGATGCTTTTATAGGATGTCGTTCAGGATACATGACAATTTTTTATGGTCATTCAAGAAAGAAATTGGCTTTATACCCTCCTGCCTAGCCTCAACCAGACTTGTCTCAACCCATTTGGCTAGATTTAGGAGAGGAAACTAAAGAAATCAATTCATTAGCTTAGCTAATGATGCTGCAAACTAATCCATTTTCACAGCTTCAGAGTGAGGATGATCTACTTTTACACATTTTGCAATCCAACTCTGATCTAGGTAGCCAATCTGTTCTAGATAACTATCCTCAGCAGTGTTTCCTACAACAATTGAATTCTGAGAGTCTGCCACCTACATCTCTTGCAGTTTATCACAATTTGCTTCCATATGAAATAAAAACACCACCTTTATCAACAGCCTCCATAAATGATCTTACCAAGCAAGTGGAAGTGTCTCCAGGCCACTGTCTGAACATCAATAATAAGCTACCTCAATCTCAACAAGTTTCCCTAGTTACAATGTTGCAAGAACAACATAGAGCTTTTGCATCAAACTATGGGGATATGAAGGGAATAGATCCTCAACTTTGTACTCATAGGATATATATTAAAGAAGATTGTTCACCTATTAGGCAACCTCAAAGAAGGATAAACCCAACACGCAGGGAAATAGTTAAAACGGAGCTCCAAAAATTGCTTGAAGTTGTCTTTATCTACCCCATTTCAGATAGTCAATGGGTATCTCCATTGGTGATTGTTCCTAAAAAAGAGGAAAATAGAGAGTTTGTGTAGACTACAAGGAGTTGAACTCAACAACTAAAAATGATCACTTTCCACTTTCATTTGTTGACAAAGTACTAGACTCATTGTCTGGTAAAAAGTATTTCTCCTTTTTGGATGGATATAGTGAGTATAATCAAATTAGAATTGCTCCTAAGGATCAAGACAAAACAACTTTTACCAGTCCATCAGGCACTTTTGCCTACTCTGTCTTACCTTTTGGCTTGTGTAATGCACTTGCAACATTTCAAAGGGAAGTGATCAATATTTTTGCTGACATTTCTCATAATTCTATGGAGATCTACATGGATGACTTCACCACTTATGGAGCTACTTATGAAGAAGCATTAGCAAATCTGGAGAAAGTGTTGAAAAGTTGTAAGGAGAAAAATTTGTCTTTGAATAGTGAGAAACATTTTATGATGATGCAAGAGGGAATTGTTTTAGGCTATCATATCTCTCAGCTAGGAATTCAAGTTGATCCTGCAAAAATAGAAGTTATTCTAACTTTACAAACACCAATGAAACAAAAAGATGTTAGAATTTTTCTAGGACATGCTAGATATTATAGAAGATTTATCAAAGATTTCAGCAAAATAGCTAGTCCATTATATGCCTTATTGATTAAGGATTCTGAATTTAACTGGATTGAGGCCAGTGACAAATCTTTCTTGCAGCTTAAGAACCTACTTACTCAGGCACCTATTCTTTAAGGACCGAAGTGGAGTTTTCCATTTCATATACACACAGATGCTTCTGATTATGCCACAAGGGCAGTTTTAGGATAGAAAGAGAATTTCATAGAGCATGTAATATATTTCATTAGCAAAAACCTTCAAGGCCCTGAATTAAACTATACTATCACAAAGAAAGAATTGCTAGCAGTTGTGTATGCCTTGAAATTTTTTTGACATTATGTCACTAGTTACCAAATATTTGTCCATACAGATCATGCAACAATAAGATGCCTCATGAATAATCCTGCCATATCTGGTAGATTAGCAAGATGACTCCTATTATTGTAGGAATTTGATATCACAATTATTGATAAGCTAGGTCGAGCTAATGTGATAGTTGATTTCTTGTCAAGACTTCAAACAACTACACTTGACACCCCTGAGGTAATTGATGATAGCTTTCCTGATGAACATCTATTTTATATTGCTGCTTGAACTCCATGGTATGCAAATATTGCAAATTACTTAGCAGCCAACAAAATCCCAGCTCACTTCTCACCAAAGGAAAGGAAATTGTTGGTAGGGAAATTTTTAACTTTTCATGGATCGCAGACTGTTTATTCTACATAGGACCTGATCAAGTCATGAGAAGGTGTGTTAGGGAAGATGAAACCTATGAAATTTTGCATGCCTGTCATGATGAGCCATGTGGTGGGCACTTTGCATCTAAGAGAACATCTATGAAAGTGCTTGATACTGGATACTATTGGCCCACACTATACAAAGATGCTGCAACCTACACTAGAAAATGTGACACATGTCAACGCATGGGGAGACCAACAAGGTCTAATGAAATGCCCCTATATCCTCAAGTGGTAGTTAGTCCTTTTGACAAGTGGGGCATGGATTTTGTTGGGCCTATTGATCCTCCATCGAATGGGAAATCATACATTTTGGTTTGTACTAATTATGTAACCAAGTGGGTGGAAGTAAAAGCAACGACACATGCCTATGACAATAAAGTTGCTAAGTTCCTATATGAGTAGATTTTTACTCAGTTTGGAGTTCCAAGGGAACTTCTTACTGATCAAGGAGCTTAGTTTACATCCAACTTAATCACTGCATTAATGAATGATTACAAGATTAGGAATATAAAGTCTAGCACCTATCACTCTCAAGCCAATGGTCAGGGAGAGGTCACCAACAGAGAAATTGAGGCAATCCATACAAAGACAGTCCAATTGCACAAGAAGGATTGGAGTAGTCACCTTCTTGAAGTGGTCTAAGCCTATAGGAAAACATGGAAAAAAACTTCAAGGTTTACTCCTTTTGAGTTACTCTATGGCAAGATTGCCATGTTGCCAATTGAGTTTGAGCATAAGACCTTGATATTTTAGAAGCTGAAAAGGAATGCCTCCTGCAGCTGAATGCATTGGATGAGATAAGGAAAGCTGCCCTACAGCATACTGAATCTATCCAACTGTAAAGGAAAAAATGGCATGACAATCATATTCGAACTAAGCAATTCTCTGCCGGTGATTGGGTGCTACTCTATGAATCCAGATGTAAGGAAAATCAAGGTAAACTCACCACAAGATGGCTTGGTCCTTATGAAATAGAAAATGTGTTTAATAATGGTTCAGTTCAGTTAGCTACAATTGATCTTGTCTGATTCAAGCTACTAGTTAAAGGACACCGTCTTAGGTTGTATCATAAGCCATCGTCCAAAGAAGAATTTATGAAGCAGTTTGTTTTGGATGTGGCCACCGATCCTCCTACAACAAAAGGCTTTGGCCTTTCTCCTACAACATCTCTTTAAAATTCCACGTTGCATGCTCATAATAAAGGTTTCATTTTTAAGGAAGCCACGTTCTCCATTTTTCATCCATCACCACCATTCATTCCCTTTTCTTCCACGTCATCCATCCTACCATACCACCCTCATTTATGATTTCACTTCCAGCCATCATTTCATGCTGCCGTTGTAATCTTTCCCAGCATGTACGAGCATTTATTAAAAGGTACGCGATATCTTTTATTGTCACATCATTTATTTATTTCATTTATTCATCAACTACTATGTACATATCAGTCATTATTTCTTGATCTTTTCCTATCCTTTCCCACATGTGTGGACACATGTCAACTTTTTAGTAGGGGGCAGGATAATCCATTTCAAACTTTTTCTTATGCCGCTGTCACAATTGTTAGGATATTTTTATTTTCTTGTACTTTCCAAATATGATTGTGTCTTTATCCAAAACAAACAATTAACTACTTGATTTGGGTAGTTTGTAACAATCGTTTCATGCAATTATCTTTTGAGTCATTCTTGGAAAAGTAGAGAAAAGTGACGCAGGAAAAAAAAGAAGCAGGCCAAAAAAGTTTTTTTGAATTTTTAGAAAAAGTTTGAGTTTCTGGAATCTCAGCTAGGATAATTTGTGAATATGGGTGGCCAGTTAGTAAGACATGAGCCTGTAGCTCATGAGCTCTTAATGCAAAATCCTCAAACAGTTCAGGCATTCAGCAATTGTGGTTGGCTGAATTATTTTCTGAAGTTAGATCCCTTTAATGAGGAAGCTACAGGCGAGTTTTTGAGAGCTCTTTCAGAGGGAGAAGCTATAGTGTGGGGTTTGATAGTAACCATTATAGAAGAGTGGATTGCTGAGATAATTGGGCTTTCGACGGTAGGAGAGAATTTTTCTTCAGATGATGTCCCTGTTAGGGAAAAATTTATAGTACCAACAAGTGAACCCTTGGAAGTTTCCAAACAAGGATGCAAATGAGTGTCACTGCCTCCTCCATACTTGGAACATGCTTCCTTCATAATCAGGAACTTGACTTGTGAGGGACGATTTTCCTATTTGCATTCCTATCATTTCAAACTATTGAGTCATATGAGGCACAGTTTAGCTGTCAATGTTCCAAAATTTTTTTAAACCTTTTGAAACATTTTGCCCATGAAACCCAGAGGGGTAAGGACAACTCTGTTGCCCATCATGCCCTCATTAAACTCTTGATTAAGCATTCACTGAGGGATGTATCACCCCTTTCTTGGCAAGAATTTGTTGCCCAAAAGGGTCTGCAACATCTAGAGCCTCCTAGAGCACTCCCTGCATAGCATAAGAAAAAGAAACAGAGAGTAGAATCTACAAGTAGGGAAGTAGAGCAAGAATCATTTGCTCCTGTAGCACATAGTCTTACAGCCTCAACACTAGAGCCCTCTACTCGAGTACAAACCAAGTCTGCTAGTAGAAGAGAAAAAGGGAAAACGAACGTAGGAGAGTCATCTAGGGTAGAACAAACCCCAGAGTCTAACCCACATGTTCAAAAACAACAATGTTCTCCTATAACATCTTCTCCTGTAGCATTTCCTCCTGCAACAACACTTGTTTCCACTATAGTTTCACCATCATCTTCTTCTGTTGAGTCTGAATCCTCTAGGCAAGTTAGAAAGAGGAAAGCCATGAGAATGCCTCATGTAGCTGCAACATTTCCAAAAAGAGTTTCAGTAATGAAACAATGTAAAGCCACCTCAACCTTTGCTCAACCTAAAATTATAGTAATTTCTAAGGAATCTGAAGAATTCCATCATGATGATTCTCAGAATGTATCTAAGAATGTTCCACAAAGTCTCTCTGGTATTCCTAAGGAAGGACAACATGGTATTGGTAATGAGAGGGGGATGCCAAGTCTTGATGACTTGGTTGAAGCAGCTAGGAAATTTTTAGAGGAAGTACAATCTCCTTCTGTGCAACAATAGGAATCCTTCCTATAGCAAGAGGAAGAATATCCTGAACAATTAGAAGTTTCCAATGACACCCCATTACCCCCTGCAACTTGCTAGACAATGGTTGTTTATAAAAGAACATTGTTGATTGAATTTTTGGAATACCTCAGGACCACATGCAGGCCGGTCACATTTCAAACCCTGAGTTTCCACCATTTAGCCAAGACTAAAATTTAGCAAAGTCTTTGGGAAGAAGAGAAGAAGCAATTGAAAAGAGAAATTAAAAGGCAGAAATAGGAAATCCAGGAAATGAAAGAGAAAATGGACGAAATGATGAAAATAACTGGTAAAATTGTGGAATGTAGACCACTGCCTCAGGTTTATGCTATGTGCCTAAAAGAGCAATTTCTTTGGTTTCAATTAATGAGAATTTCAAGGAATTTAGATCTTGTTATTCATACAACCAAGGAATTTTATGATGCATACTAGGTAGCCCCTAGTTGGCTGAAGAATTCTTTATGTGAATTTTATTTGCATGGTTTGATAATTCCCTCTGAAACAGAGTGGAATCCACTTCTTTATATGGGTGATATTCATTTTAGGTCACTCATGTCTTGGGTGGCCAATGAAACTAATTATGGTAGATAATTAGAGGCCTATGAAGAGGCTGAAAGGGATGAGCCTATCCCATTGCAACCTGAAATCTCAGATCCATACGCAATGCTAAAAACTTGGCTTACTATTGCATATGGGTTCAATGATCAAATGAAAAAAAATAAAATTTGATATCAGGAAGCAAGTGTATGAAGAATTCAAAGGCCAACCATATCTATTTTGGAAGCTTTCCTCTTCCAGAATTGAGAGAAGATGGGAGAAATTGACTGTTAGTCTAAGGAAATTTGAACCTCATAGCCCTCTAAACTTTAAAGTAGCCCTTAGAAGGATAGAGAAATACATGCAGCTTGGTCTTTAGAAGTGGTTTGAGTTATGGTTGCCAATAACATTTTGACCTCCAGTTTTGATGTGGCCACTTTATCCTTATCGAGGTACAGATGTTAATGAGGATACAAAAACCCGCAGATATGAGAGATGGCAAAATTTTAGGGGTTTCTACTATAAATTTGGAACTTCAATACAAGGCCATGCTACTCCTACAGATTTCAGAGAAACAACCAGGAAGCTTAATGCTGGAGGACCATCATTAGGATAAGTAGGGGGCAAATGATGAGCTCAAAATATGCTCATAATTTGAGTATTATGATGTATTTCTAATACCCTTACTCTTATTACTAATAGTTGTTTTTAACTCTTTGATTAAAGACTTTTTATCTGAAATTGGGTAGTATCCTGTAGCAATACATTCCTATATTCCTATAGCTTAACATCTCTATGTGTCTTATTAATTACCCTGTTTGACCTCCCAAATGACTAATATAATGCATATGGTTTTTGAATAATGAAATAGATTTAATATGTGATTAAAGAATGTGTATCGTGTTGTTTTCCATGAGTGCTTTCTTTCACTTCTGTCACCTTGTGTATCATAGGTTGTTGAAGGAAGCATGAACGAGTCAAGCACAATAGATCTCGGCCTTGCAGTAAAGTCCATTTCCAGCACAGTGTCGAGGAAGTTGTTCCAGTGAAGACTCTCTGACCGGGTCATTGGGAGGAAATCTAAATGATCATTAATCTGGGAAGAGTGGAATGCTAAAATCTCTCTGAATCGTGTTGAACGGATATGCTTTCATTTATGAGAAGTTTGTTCCTTGGTTTCAGGATGTATTTATGTCCATGTCTTTCTCTGTTATGAGTTAGGTAGTTAGTTGCTTTTCTGATACAAATAAGTGTTCCTCCTACATGAGTGAGCAAGCATAGCATAGTATGTATGAGTTAGTATTATAATAAGAATCAGAGTTCTGTGTTAGTTTTCTGACAAGCAGAACAATCAATGTATATGATTCCAAGTTCATGAATAAAAATTGATGAAGTTTTGAGTTCAATTCTTGCATAAACTAGTTGATGCTTGCTAATGGGGCCTACTTAGTGAGTATCTTTTGTTAGTTATCTATTTGTCTTCTATTGATTGTAAGTTAAATTTTATTCCCAAAGATTTTAGCACAGACTCAGTCTTATATTGTTCATGCAACATTAGGAATCCATCCCTGTGTTTGTTCCTACAACATAAGGCCAATTCATAGTTTGTTTCTTAGTAATAGTTGTCATGATTTATGTTTTGATTAAGTTACGCTTAAGTTAAGAAGAATTTACATTACATCCCTATAGCATAGGTAAAATTCCTTTCAAGCATTTATTTTTGATAAATTGTGACTGAAATTGGTTCTTAGTGCACATATAGTGCCGCTCCATTTTAAGTATACATTCCCTAGTTTGATAATGTAAATGAATGACCATAAGAAGATATTAGTCACCTGCTAGAATGTCCAATTCCTAGGTTAGGATTTTCTGTGACTTTTATATCCTTTTGTGGCCATGACCAACATTCATCAACTTCTAGAATAAAAACCAACATAAGAAAACACAACATGACTAGGATATCAAGATCCTCCTATTGACAAACCTCCTTTTGAGTATTGGAGACTTTGAGATGATGGTACCGTGATCTTTGATTCTCCTCTTGACTTGAAAATTATCCTTCCACATGAACAACAATTACCTGATTCTCATGAAAAGGATGCTAGGATCCCCATAGGTCCTCTTCCTCCTTCCATTCATGAAAAAGGAGAACCTAGCAAATGAAAAAGACATTACAAATTAAAAAAACTCAAGTTTCCTACTCATCCTCCACCTGAATGTGAAAGGAGACTTCAACTTCTTTTAAATAAAGGCCTTATACTCTTACAGCCTATAAATAGGTTGGTCATCTATCCTAAAGATTCTAACATACCATATTGCAAATATCATCATGTTCTTGGACATTGAACTGAAGAATGTTGAGCATTGAATGGCATATTGAACAAGTATCACTTCATTGATACTAATTGCTCTACCATCATCCCTTAAAACAAAATCCTTTAATCATTCCATAGTTGTGGAATTTTCTATTCTCACTATTGCATGATCCTTTCCCATCACCCACCTCAGCTCACTCTTGACTTATACTCTATGGGGGGCAAGAAGTTGTTAGCCTTATCCTAGTAATACATTTGTTCTTATCTCTTAACTATGTTATTTCCCTTCTTAAGATTGAGAAGCCAATAACTCCGTTAATGGTTGACTTGCATTCTCCTTACTAGCCTTTTATATTCATTTTTCTTTAATGTGTGTATCGTGTTTCCCTGTATTGTGCATTTGATGTTCTATCTCTTTGTGCACTTCCTCTATTTGTACCTCTATTCTTCCATATGTCATACATTGACTTTTTATTTTGTGGTTTACTTTTTGGGATGACGCAAACTATAGAGACGCCCTATGTCTCTTCCATGTTGACCCAAAAGGTCCTTTTTCTTTTTCATTTTTTCTTTTGTATTTTCCTTTTGGGGATGACACAAAGCATTGAGATACCCTATGTCTCTTCCATGTTTACCCAATCGGTCCATTTCCCTTTTTACTTTGTCTTTTTCTTGTGTTTTCCTTTTGGGGATAATGCAAGGTATTGAGACCAAAATGTCTCCTTCATGTTGACCCAAAAGCTTTTACTTTTCTTTTTCCTTTTCATTTTCTTTTCACTTGTGTTTTCCTTTTGGGGATGATGCAAAGTGTTGAGACTGCAATGTCTCTTCCATGTTGACCCAAAATGGACTTTTATTTTCTATTTGTTTTTATCTCTTTGTGTCATTCTTCCAATTCTATGTGCTTTGGGGAATGATGACAGTTCTGAGCTCTTTCATAAAAACATTATAGCAACGAACATATTGACCCCAAAACTATAGATCCCTTATGTGTTTGGTGTGTTCTTTTCTGGGGGGCAACTCCCTTTCTTTTGTTTTCTCTTTCACTCACATGAAGTAGCCTAACTTAGAAACATATAACTTGGCATAGGGGCTTTCAAGTTGGCTCTCATGTCTTGTTTTTCCTTTTTACATTTTTTCTTTGCTACTTTAAAGTAATTGCTCACAGAACATCATGTAGCAATTCCTTTAAAGTGAGGGGCATCCATTACCATCATTTCATTTGCATTCCATAATCTTAGTGCAGCCTTGTCACTTCATACGATGCATTCATCACTTTTTGGATGACATTGAGTTTAATGTCCTTCATAAGTGTGATCTTGTGTTGTAGAAAATTGGACCCTCTTTGGAAAAGAGACAATTTATCTCATAATTAGACCCACTTTTGAGTCCCTTCACATTGTTTCCCTTCAAAATGACATTTATAGGCCCCTTAGACCTATTCATTTTTATCTAGAGGCCCGTTTCACATGTGAAATCACATAAAACCTGACAAACAACATTTAATAACATCATACCCCGACAACCCACCTTCAAACAATAGTAGTGGGACCCATTAGCCATCTTGGGGGAATGAGTCCCCTCTGGTGGGACCCATTCACCAAGGGTGGCGAATGAGTCCCCTTAGAGGGAAAACTCAAAATCAAGCAAGAATTCAATCAATTTAACTTTTGTTTCTAGTGAATATCGGCCTCTTAGGTCTAATTAACAAGAAAATAAGGTGTTAATGCTTATAAATACACATTTTAAAGTCATTTTACACAATATTTTTCATCTCTTATGATCTCATTATCATTCTTCAAGAGAAATTGCAAAAGCAAAGCATTCTACAACAAGTTTCATCATCAAAAGTTGAAGTTTTAGGACAACAAACTAGGGTTTTTGTACGTCTTGAAGCTCACTAATCTTTTCAAGATCCAACATTACAAAGGGTTTATGATGGATTCCTATGGTCAATCATGAAAAAATATAGGGTGAAGAGGTGCAACTAGCTACCAAATCATGCCTAAGGACTTGGTTTCCTATTGATTCCATCTTCCATTTTCACTCTATCTTCAGATTAAGGTTTTCATTGTGTTTATTTAGCATTTTCATGTCATCTTCTATCCATATTTCATGTTTTGTAAGGTTTTTAGGCTAGAGATCTTGCATCATTTTAACCAATCTTGCATGTCTTGTTATAGAGCAATAGAATAGGACCCTTCTTCTGTTTCAGCCTTTCGTAGTCTTTAACACATCTAAGGCTAGGGTTTATGCAGATTTTTCTCTATTAAAGGTTTAATTACCTACCTAGGGGTTTGACCAAGGAAAAATCCCCATTAGACCAACTCTTTTAAGTTGTTTTACAAGGATTTTATGAGATCTGGAACTAGGTCTCGATCAGAATTTGCTGTGTAGGTGTCAAGATACAAATCTGAGTTTTTGAGTTCGCACGAATCAGAAAGTAGATTGATTCACCATGATTGGTAAATGAGTCCCACATAAATATGAAAATTTGAGTTAGGCGTTGTTTTAGATCTTGACAAAGAGAAACCAACTCCTAGCAGTTTTTCACTACTAGGTGGATTGATTCGCCACCCTGGGTGAATGCATCCCACTGTGAAAAATCAATGAATTTCACCAGCATCTAGAACAGTCCAGAAAGCTCACTTTTTACCTAGGTGCACTTATATTCATCCTTGCACTTTATGTTCTACATAATTTCTTCATTTACATAGTTGTTTGCATATCACAATGTGTTTTCAAACATAGTTGTAATTGCACTTTTGCATTCATTTTCAGTCACCTAGATTAATCTATTGCATTTAGTTAACTTTATTTACATCACATCACATCCAAAAAACCTTAGTTTGAGTGATACATGAGCATTTTTGGCCCTATGTATCTCCTTTTAGGTGAAAAACCCTAGAAATGCAAGAGTAGTCCATAGGGTCCCAAAAATCTATGTTTCATTTTGGTGAACCCAACTTTTGAACATAGCAACATTCTTATTTACATCTAATTTCATCTTAGGTTTTCATTATTTCATGCTCTTGCATTGTTATAGGATTCTTAAAAGCATTGCATTAGTAAAAGCATTCTTTATTTTATTTCATTCAATTACCCTACATCTCTGTATTTGCATTTCATATTTGCATCATATAGAGTTGAAATTTCACAGAAAACACAAAAAAATCATAAAAATGTTATAAAAAAAATTCATCTCCTAAGACTCATTGACCACCTAGGGCGAATCAGTCCCTTTACAGTTTTTTATCCATATTTTCATTTCCTCCATTGAATCTTTCTCTTTTTTGTCATTTCCTTTCTATTTCTATTCAATTCTTTCTATTTTCCTTAGCATAAAGTTTATTTCTTTTCATGAAATTTATGGATAGTCTTAGGCTTTTACAAGTTCCATTTTCAGTCATATTTCTTAGTCCTTTTAGATTAGTTACATTGAGGAAACTCTAGCAAATATCCAAAACCAATCTCACACACCACATCCAACGATCCCATTAAACACATGATTAAATTCAAAAAACCATCTCATCTAAGCCATTTAGTAGTGATGATATTGATCAATTAGATGAATCCCTTAAAAGCATCGTCTCACTCACTTCTTCCTCTAATGCTTGTAATGAGAAATCTAATACCCTTAATAATAAATCCCCCCTCAAAAATTTTGATTGTGATGACTTTTATTTGTTAGATGAATCCCTCCAAGACTTCATCTCGAATAAGTCATCCACTAAGGTTTGTGGTCACCAACTTTATATAATTACTGTTCCTGCCTCTAATGATTTTCTTGAACATCCTAAACTAGTTGATGATCATTTACCCTTCACACCTTTAGTAGTGATGATTTGGATTTGTCAGATGAGTCTCTTTAGGACTTCATCTCATCCAACTCATTTGCTATGGTTTTTTGTGATACCTCTAAAATCAAGGATGTTAATGTCATTCAACCTAAATTTATCCTTTACCCACCCTCACATTTGATTCATCCCTCTAATCGCCCACGCCACACTTTATACCCACCCAAAACTAATGTATCGCAACAATCTAGTTATGATACTATTGCTCATACATATAACACATGAAATTTAACCCACAACCACCACAACCAACTCTACCATCATTACCTTTACCTAATCCACCTAGTGCTCCTCATTATAACTCACCTACAAAGGAGTATGATCTTGTTGAACAATTAAAGAATACTCCTACCAAAATATCTCTTTGGGATTTACTTCAAACTTCACCTACTTACAACACCATTCTTCAAACCACTTTAAAACAACTCACAATTCATCTTGGAACCACTTTGAATGATGTGGCACCTCTTGTTCAAAAACATAGTCATGATATTACTTTCCATCAACATGAGCTCCCTCCTTTGAAGTTATGAAAACAACATGATGCCTTTATGATCATTGCTCAATTCCATCACATAGGTATTAAATGCACTCTCATAGATAATGGTTCTTCCCTTAATGTGTTTATTGTGAGTCTCCTTTATCAATTAAAAGTTAATAGATCACAAATAATACCTGATTCTATTTCTATTCGAGGATTTGATAATACAACAAAGAAACCGCTTGGGATAATTACTTTACCTATTATAATTGGAGTGGTTACTTTGTAGAATCCTATCCATGTCATGCCTTATGATCTTTCATATAATCTCGTTTTAGGCTAACCATGGATTCATGAGATGAATGCAGTGCCTTCCAACCTTCACCATAGCATGAAGTATCTTTATAACAATCATATATATCAAATTGAAATAGACCCTAAGCTTGAAAGTTTCTTGCATCTTGAAAAAGGGGTTACAAGTCCTTTAAAAACATTGATTCCCACTTCTAACATTGACCCTCTTGAAATTGAACACAATGATACAAAATTGGCCTCTAAATTATTTGGTGATGATTGGGGATCCTTAGAATTCACTCTTTTTTATGTGTGAATACATAATTATAAAAAAGAAAGATGAGAAAGATGAACAACTAGCAATTATGTCCACTCAAAATTTTGAACAATCGACTCAAACATCTATCTCTTACAATATGGATGAAAATGCAACATACACAACAAATTTTGATGAGATAGATTATCAATCCCCACCTACCCTACACAAAATGGAACGAGTTAATGGGAAAGGTTATAAATTTTTCAATCAATTAGGCTATACTAGAAAAGGGTGTTGAAAACATGAACAAGGTATTCGTGTCCCTATTGAACCTAATATGCAAGAAACGAAAACAATATTAGGATATTATTTTTCTAAGAAGACCAATGCTACTCAACGACCATCTGTAAACATTAATATTATAACATGTCACCCACAACATAGACTCACAATCAAACATCCTTAACCCCTTCATTGACGTATCCCGATAGCGATGAGGCTTTAAAACAATTGTTAGGTTTCCTCACATACTTACATGAAACACATTTCCCATGCTTTAAATGTTATCGAGCAAGAAGCAAGTGATATCATTGAAGATTTCTCTGAATCTGAAAGTCCTAAATCCAATGCACTCCATTTAGGTAATACAATTGATGTGCTTATGGACACTCATAATACAGATAAAATTATTAAAATTGGGAAGTGCCTTGATGATGAAGAACAAGAAGATACGACTACCTTAATTCATGATTTTCCTAAAATCTTTGCTTGGAAATATTTTGATATGCTAGGAATTGACCTAAAAATTGTGATGTATAACATTGTCCTTGCTCCCAAAGCTAAACCATCCGTCAAAAGATTCAAAAAATGCACCCTAACGTAGCCTTGTGTGTTAAAGAAGAACTAGATAAAATTCTTGATGCATGCTTTATTAAATTGATTGATTATTCTCCTTGGATCTCAAACATTTTCATAGTTGCAAAACCCGATAATAGTATTAGGATATGCACAGATTTTTGAGACTTGAATAAAGCCTTCTTAAAAGATGATTTTCCACTTCCTAATATAGACATGATCATGGATTCAACTGCTAGACATGCTTTTTTGTCATTCATGGATGGATTTTCTAGTTATAATCAAATTCTTATTAATCCTCAAGATCAATACAAAACCGCCTTTACAACTATTTGGGGTACATTTTGTTTGGTTGTAATGCCCTTCGGTTTAAAGAATGCTGGCACAACTTATCAACATGTAATGACATCAATCTTTCATGATTATATTCACAAAATTTTAGAAGATTATGTCGATGATATCCTTGCTAAATTGTTAACACAAGACAATGTGAATATCCTTCATAAAATCTTCGAACGAATAAAATAGTACAACATGCGATTAAATCCAAAACAATATGTCTTTGGCATAGATAGTGGTAAACTTCTTGGGTTTGTCATATCTCACAGAGGCATTGAAGTGGACACAAAAAATTGATGCAATCGTTAACATGCCACCTTGGAATATTTCTTAGTTGTGTGCGTTACAAGGTCAAATTCAAGCTATTCGTCATTCCGTTGCATCTTTAGCTGATCACACAATATCTTTCACACATCTCCTTAAAAAGGGTGTCCCTTTTGATTGGAATGAGGATTGTAAACAAGATTTTGAGAGTCTAAAGGAATATTTAGCCACTCCACCTATTTTACAACCTACCGTGCCACATCGACCATTTATCTTGTACATCACTGCATCTACCCATTCTCTTGTAGCATTGTTGGCTCAACACGATGATCATGATAATGAACACCCTATTTACTACATTAGTTGTACCTTAATTGATTATGAAACATGCTATTCACTAATTGAAAAGAAATTTTTAGCTCTTGTATTTTCTACTAGTAAGTTGTGACATTATTTACTAACTATTGAAATACAAGTTGTCACAAAATTTGATCCTCTTAAATATCTTTTCAACAAAACCAATCCCTCAGAATGCTTAGCTAAGTGGGTGATGTTGTTAATTGAGTTTGATCTTAAATTTATTTCACCTAAAGCAATCAAAGGTCAAGCCTCAACTAAACACTTAGTCGATGCACCTTCTCCCTTTGCTTTCCCTACTAATGATTCCTTTCCTGATGATCATGTCTTAACCACTGATATTAAACCATGGAAATTATTTTTCAATGCATCTAAGTGTTGAATAGGCTTCGACACTGGAGTAGTCTTCATTCCACTCAATGGAAAACCTATTCCCTTATTCCATCATTTAAATTTCCTATGTACAAATAATGCAGCTGAGTATGAGGCATTGATTGCAGGTTTGCAAGGTTTTCTATCTCTTCCTATTAAACATATTAAGATCTTTGGCGATTCAAAATTGGTCATAAAACAAATCAATGGTTCATATCAAACTAAACATGAAAAATTATCATGATACAAGGATCTCATAATGAAGTTACTAGAAAAATTTGACTTATTCACCATTAATAACATCCCACGCAAAGATAATTGACATGTGGATGCAATGGCGAGTGTAGCTTCTCTCATGTCCCCACATGATCCTTCTACAGAGCTCACATTTGTTATTCACCCCATCATGAAACCTTCCATCGATACTCTATTAGAAGACATTTTGGCAATAACTCCAACAACTTGATGTGAATGGTATGATACAATATACAACTACTTAAATGATGGTACCATTCTTGAACCTATCACAATAAATACTCAAAAGTGCTTATGTAAACTTGCAACTAAATATGTGATTCTTGTCAACGTGTTGTATAGGAGATCTTTCAATGGTCTCCTATTATGTTGTCTTAAAGATTCTGAAATCTCTTTAGTTCTTGAATAGGCTCATGTTGTTGCCTATGGAGGTCATTTGTTAGTGCAAAAACATATTCGTATGGGTTATTATTAGAGACATATGGAAAAGGATTGTTTTTCCTACATTAAATGATGCCACAAATGCCAAGAACATAGCAATTTGATTCATGCTCCTACTACTAAGCTCCATGCCAATGTTCCCATTTGGCCATTTTCAGTATGGGGGCTAGATCTTATTGGAAAAATTTCCCCTCCTTCTTTAGCTAGACATACATTTATCATAACTACAATTTCACAAAATGGGTAGAAGCTATCCCTCTTCACTCAACAACTACTAAAGTAATTTGTCAATTCATATTATAATACATAATTACTTGTTTTGGACTTCCTTCTGCAATTGTTTTAGACAATGGAATGCCATTTAAGAATAGTGAAGTTTAAAAATTTCTTGCAACATTTAACATTCACAATAATCATAAAGATTGGCATACAAAACTATCCTATGCACTTTGGGCTTATAGAACGATTGTTTGATCATCCACAGGAAATACCCCTTATAGCCTCATTTATGGTATTGATGCGATTATTCCCTTGGAGTTAGAAATTCCTAATTTGCGAGTTGCTCTTCGAGACCTTTATGACACCAACACTTATACAGAAGAATGATTACATCAACTTGAGATTCTTGATGAAAAATGCATTAACGCTCTTGACCATATCCAAGCTCACATCAAACAATTGTAACACAAACACAACATTCATGTTATCCCTAGAAAATTTTCTAAGGGAGATTTGGTTTTTATTAAAAATCAAAGAACTGTTAGTGCTGACAATGAAGACAAAGATAAGTTCATCCCTAATTGGTTGGGAACTTACGTAGTTGATACCAATTATGGGTATGGTGCTTATCTCTTAACACAACTTGATGGAACACCACTTAAAGAACATATTAATGTCACTCATCTATGCCAATATTATCTCTAATCCCCTTTGAATAGTATGAGTGCTATAGTAGTGTTGTTTAAAATTATTTGATGTTATAGCTTTCACATTGCTTTATTTTTGACAACTAAATTCTTGTTTTTCTTGAACACTAAGGTAATTATTTAAGTTCATTTTATAATTACTTTAGGTGGGTATGTGCAAGATCATGATGGGCCAAAAAGTGGCAAAATTGATGAAACAAAAAGGGTTTTTAGAGGAGATTCTCAACTTTCCACCAATATAAATTATGCTTTAATTTGAATTTAATAAATAATTATTATTCGTTTTCTATTTGAATTATGACTAAAGTCCTGATTGATAGGCTAATTGAAAAACATCTATAGCTTTCAAACGGTATCACATTTTTTGAATCCAAAAAATGTGTCACATTCTATCATGCTTCGAATAGAATAGGATTAAAAAAAGAAAATCATGAATTTTTGACCAAGTTAAGGTGGTCAAACATACAAGTTTTTATATTTTTTAAAAGTTGTAATGAAAAATTCATAATTAATTATTTACTTAGAGAAAAATTACAAAAAAAATGCATCACATTAGGACATGAGTCCTCTACTTATATCTAAAATATTATAAAAAATATTATCATTTTATTGTGGTTAGGGTGGTTAGACAGACGCCTACTTCTTATTTTTTCCCTAAAATATAAGTGCTACTGCATTGAAATTTCAAATTTTCACTAAATAGATTTTTAAAAAAAAATAAACCTAGTAGTTTAGAAACTACATTCAATTTGATATAGATTCTATTATTACATATTTTTAAAATAATATAGATAACTTATTCAAATTTGTACATCAAGTTTCCTAAATCTGATTTGTCTGAATTTTTCACCACTTAAGGCCTTGATTTTTCCATGATGATCCTAAAGATACCCAGGCTTCATACTATTCACCCTATTGTTATGTTAAATTAAATCCTTATTCGTGTATTTAATTTAGCACATTCATTTTCATTTATCAATGTTGTACCTATGATAAATCTGAAATATGTTTTATATTAGATCACACCATTCCTGTTAAATCATGAAGCAATTAATTAAATACTTTTTACCATAAGTCATTTAATTAATCACATAGCATTTAACATCTGTATACCAACAAATACATCATCATAATATCAAAGGTGCATGTCTATATATCTATCAAATTTTTACATACATCTCAGAATCATATACAATCTCAAAACGATATGTGAGAGCTAGATCTCTCAGGATTTGGCGCTCACGATCCAATCCTTGGACATCATGAGATGGTTGTGTGTGATCATGATTGTGAACTACCAAGCCTCAGTGCATACTCCAAACCCTATATTCATCCAATGGCTATAATCCACTCATCTTCTATTTGATCCCTCTCTGCTCGTGTCTATGCCAACTTTTCCTATAGTATATCTACCTCTGCCAAGGTCTATGCTGACTATAGTGCACTCTTAGCCCAATAGAGTTGCCTCCTCACACTCTCGTACGCTTCCTGAAACCTCGTGAATGGTTTGAGTGACTCTGGCTCATCCTCCACAATCAGTGGGGGCACGTACTCAAGATCTATCTCATCCTCCTTGAGGGATGTTGGCATTATCTTTATGGTTTCCTAACAATAGAAATCTCACCAGTCTCTTGTACCTCCTCCAAGATACATCATTTACATAATAAGTAAACATCATCATGATATATATATATATAAACATATAGTATAAATCACTAAAAGACATGCATCAAATCAATGTCATCACCTATGTCTCTAGACACATGAGGAATGTCAACCTCCTCATCTCTAGGGGGCATGGAAGATGTGCTACTCTCTCTCTTACTATGTGTGCTGATGTTTTCTATAGCTACTTCCCGTGATCTGGTCTTGTAAGCATGTGACAACTCTCCATGCTCATATTGATCCTCAATAGGTACCTCATCACCCTCACTCAGGGGTGGCTCCCCCTCGTAATAATAATAATCCTCCTCATCCTCCTCTCCTCCATCATGATACTAAAAATATCTATTGGCTTTTACCATACCTTGTCTACTCTCTCCTCTCACTCATCACCCTCATCTGCTACTAGCTCTACATCACTTCGAGGAAAATACATGTGGAACATAGGAGCTAGTCATGCATATGACCACCACTCCTTGTGCTTGTCTGTGTTACTGACATCATCAACATTGAAGACTAGTAGTTGGTCGTGATCTGAATCATCGGAATCACTCTCCCATACATGATCTATCATCAGCCAAAAAGTGTCACCTGCCCTCCAGGCACTCTACACTAATCATTTAATGAAGGGGCATGCCCTCGGTGGTGTCTGTACCTATCCAAATTATCGCATGACTCACCCATAATAGAATCATCGTACGACGTAGTCATGCCTCCCTACTAGATACCTATCTATTTTCATCCTTTGTAACTGTTTGATGGGATCTAGCCACTATTGAGTGAGTAGATTGGGCCTCCATAGGACCTCATCATCCTCTAGTTGGTCGAATCTCACCCTTCAAAAGTGTAAATCACCATACTGCCATAACTATTGCAAAGGATAGTCAAACACTCCTGGGTATCCTACTGCTATAGTACAAGGGTATCTGATAGGCCTAGTGCATGTGATATGCTCAAGGCACCACACTTGTAGAAGCGTACAAGGCCATACTATCAATCTCTCGAAATAAAAACTAACCAAGATCATAATACAAATGTGCTAGAATGTGGCATCCCCAGGCATAGACTATCCTTTGCTTGTACACCCCTCATATCAGGTGTACTAGTCCCCCATCCAAGTGTGTCGTACATCCATCTGGATTGAGAACCAGTGCCATTGTGTGCATCATAATCCATCTAACTAAAGGATCTCATGAGTACAACAACATGGGAAGCTTGATCCACACTTTAACCCTCTCATCATGTACAAGTCCGTCCAAACAATATTGCATATCTCTCTTCTTCTCCCTGAATGACCGACCCCCCCAGAAATATACTTGCACTCCCTGAATAGAAACTCAAAGAATATGGTGCATGTTGTCGAGTGTGATGGTCATTTCCCTTGTGGGAAGATGAAAGGTACATGTATCTCCATCCCAATGCTCACATAGAACCATCAACATGACATCATTTCATCTCATAGGTGGCATCAGATATGCCCAATAGATACCCATTGACTATAAATGCTCCACCTCTATCGCTGATAACATTAGCGCATGATCTCTCAAAAATTTCAACTATCTTCCCCCTAGCCGCTATTGTGACCATGCGGAAACCTATCAAAATCATCACAAAATGTTCTAAATTTCATCTAATTAATATCTTCAATTTTTCACAATTTTCATCATGCAAGTGTGCTAAAGCTACTCTAGTGTGCTTCCCTAATGGACCTAGACAGTTTAGAACCCTTTTTTGACATTTCACAAGGAAACAACGACACTTCACAAAGAAACAAAACACTTTGCGAAGAAACGGGACACTTTGCAAACAAATGGGATACTTTACAAAAAAGAGGGAGACTTTGCAATTATTTTTTCCAAGAACCCTAAATTAACCTATCCATGCATAAAAATCATTAAATCATCATAAAATCACAAGGTGAACATTATAGAATCAACTCACCTCATGATATAGATCGTTGCATGCCACCTGCTCATGAAGATCATCCAACCACGAAGGTGTGTAATCTCGTCTGCTCGGCATGTTCTTCCCTCACTTGTCCCTTTCAAGCTGCATGAAGGTAAAATGAATAGTAAGTGACAAGTTACTTTATTTCCCTTCTTTTCATCACTTTTATCTCTTTTTACTTTTACCCACTCACATATGGTTACCATCTTTTCCAAAACTTATAATGTAGATATTCTTTAAATCAACATAATGGGTGCTAGGGTAATCCATTTTTCAAGCAATTTGTTGCATTGGAATTGTGATTCCACACCTGACATCATCATTTTCCTATCGTTATGTGGCATGGTACTTGGAACTTCCCTACGATATGATAGTTCTTGTTCGACGTGGCTAGATTGCTACCTTGATTCCACCTCCATAAAGTAAGCAGAATCAAGGGGGGGCATACATCTACCCTCAAATTGGATTCCTAGGAGTTAGATAAAAGTATTTTGGGAAATTAATGAATGTGTGTTGTAGGATGTGATTCCTAATGTTGTGGTTGTGTAGATAACTAAACTGGGGTCTTCATTCTCCTATCCTTTTGAATATGTATCCTTTTATGTAGTAAGGTGCATTGTTTAGAGTCCTTTAGCTTACATATGCATGTAGAGTCATATGGGCGCTAAAGTGGGGGATAAATGTGTCATAAAAAATTGGATCCTATTGAGAAAATAGACAATTTATCGCATAATTAGACCCACTTTTGAGTCACTTCACATCGTTTCCCTTCAAAATGGAATTTATAGGCCCCTTGGACCTATTAATTTTGATCTAGAGGCCTGTTTCACATGTGAAATCACATAAAACCTGACAAACAACATTTAATAACATCATACCCTGACAACCCACCTTAAAATAATAGTAGTGGGACCCATTCGCCAACTTGGGTGAATGAGTCCCCTCCGGTGGGACCCATTCACCAAGGGTGGCGAATGAGTCCCCTTTGAGGGAAAATTCAAAATCCAGTGGGAATTCAATCAATTTAACTTTTATTTCTAGTGAATGTCAGCCTCTTAGGTTTAATTAATGGGAAAATAAGGTGTTATTGCTTATAAATACACATTTTTAGTCATTTTACACAATCTTTTTCATCTCTTATGATCTCATTATCATTCTTCAAGAGAAATTCCAAAAGCAAAGCATTCTACAACAAGTTTCATCATCAAAAGTTGAAGTTTTAGGACAACAAACTAGGGGTTTTGCGGGTCTTAAAGCTGACTAATCTTGTCAAGATCCAACATTGCAAAGGGTTGATGATGGATTCCTATGCAGAATCATGAAGAAATATAGGGTGAAGAGGTGCAACTAGCCACCAAATCATGCCTAAGGACTTGGTTTCCTATTGATTCCATCTTCCATTTTCACACTATCTTTAGATTAAGGTTTGCATTGTGTTTATTTAGCATTTGCATGTCATCTTATATCAATATTTCATATGTTGTAAGGTTTCTAGGGTAGAGATCCTACATAATTTAAATCAATCTTGCATGTCTTGTTATAGAGCAATAAAATAGGACCTTTCTTATTTTTTAACCTTTCCTAGTCTTTAACACATCTAAGGCTAGGGTTTATGCATATTTTTCTCTATTCAAGGTTTAATTACCTACCTAGGGGTTTTACCAAGGAAAGCTCCCCATTAGACCAACTATTGTAAGCTGTTTTGCAGGTATTTTCTAAGATCTAGAACTGGGTCTCCATCAGAATTTGTTGTGCAAGTGTCAAGATATAGATCTAATTTTTGAGTTTGTAGGAATCAGAAAGTGGAATGATTCACCATGATTGGAAAATGAGTCCCACTAGAAGATGTAGATTTTAGTTAGATGTTGTTTTAGATCCCGATAGACAGAAACCAACTCCTGGCAGGTTTTCACCAGTAGGTGGACTAATTTTCCACCCTGGGCGAATGAGTCCCACTATGAAAAATTAGTGAATTTCACCAACATCCAGAACACTCCAAAAAGCTCACATTTCACCCACTTGCACTCAGATTCATCCTTGTACTTTATGTTCTGCATAAGTTCTTCATTTACATAGTTGTTTGCATATCACATTGTGTTTTCAAACATAGTTGTAATTGCACTTTTGCATTCATTTTCAGTCACCTAGATTAATCTATTGCATTTAGTTAACTTCATTTACATCACATCACATCACACACATCCTAATTTGAGTGATACATAAGCATTTTTGGCCCTCTCTCTCTCCTTTTACATGAAAAGCCCTAAAAGTGCAAGAGTAGTCCGTAGGGTCCCAAAAATTTATGTTTCAGATCTATCTTAGCATATTACATTCCTCTTGGTGGCCTGATGTGACACATTGCATCCCATAAATTATGAATATTTTATTCTTTGATTGGTCCTCTCTTGGATACATTAGACCCAATGTTGGCTAAGTGACAGACCTTGCATGAACTTAACAAGACTCCTTTGAACATCTTTCACATTTTACATTTTTGCCACCTTGCATAGTGCAACTTGCATGACTGTGGTACATTGCTCTTTGTTCATGGGTTCTAAGCATACAAAGCTTTGCTTGTCTCATGAAGCACGAACCGATATTTTCCCTTGTGGTGCCTTGTTAAAGTTATTAGGAGGTATAACTTTAATATGGTTGAGCGGGAAGCCCATTCAGTGTCATGACTGTCCTCATAGCCACCTATGTGTTTCTGAGTGTATACCAACTAGCGTATGTACTTCATCTTTTGGGTTCTTCTCACTTGTCCGATTGCCATGAGTTTTGTTGGCCTAGAGTGAGTATGCATTCTCTTTTTCAAACAAAAAGCCTAGATTTAATCCACAACTAGTTGGACAAATGATCGAAGGTCAATTCAATTTCCCTTTCACATGTGTGTTCCTTTGTTCTTATGTCTAGTTTTCCATGGGATCTTCATGTTGGGGGCTTGATCATTGACATTCCATCTTGCTAATGTAAGTGCATTTGGACCTCTCTCTTGATATGCATGGCTACTTTAGTCTAAGTTTGAAGCAAGTTCATCCTCTCACTAAAGTGGGGGCTAAATGTACCATAGAAAAATGACTCCTTGTCATTTTCATGGTCTTTTAGGTCTTTCTTCATGATGCTTGGTCCATTTTTCTTTGATTTAATGTTAAAAATGTGGCTTGAACATTCACATTAGGTCCTTAAAAATTATAGCCTCTTGTGAAGGTGTTGTGAAGTGTTGTAAAACATTTCTACACTTTTCTAGACTTTGTTTATTATAATTTACCTAAAAATCATCTTTTCATCACTTATCAAGTCCTATTTTTAAGTGTTGTAAAGTCTTGTAGCAAGATTTCACACTTTTCTAGGCTCAATTTCACTATTTACACCATTCTTATGCTTTATTTGACTGGCCTTTATACCCTTATAAGGCTTAATTAAGTGTTTTTTTGAATGTAAACTGAAGGAACAACATTATATGCAAGATAATTCTCACCACCCACTTTCAAGTCCAAGGTAGGAACCATTTTCCATGGGTGGTGAATGAGTCCCTCTTGGCTCAAAATTCAAAATATTTCAAATTTTCTTTCCTTTTTTATTTAAAATCACCTTATGTCAGTCTGTGATGAGGTATCATTAGGTTACTAAGGCACAGGTGTGTATAAATAATTTTTTTCCTTCTCATTTTAACCTCCATACATCAAGTTCATTAATTCACTCATTCATTCAAGCACTTTGCATCATTCAATCAAGTATTAATCAAGTATCTTGGAGCAACCATTGATATATCTTTAGATTTCTTCAACAAGGTTGGTGAGTTTAGGACATTTTCATGTTGTTTATTCATCTTTCCTTGTTTATTTCATTCCATTTCTTCATTAAGGGTTTGATTACCAAAGTGAGATTTAACCAAGGAAAATTTGTATAACCTAACCCTTAACCATTTTTCCCTTTTTGTATGTGTGCTTTTAGACTTATGTATGAAGATTTGACAAGCTATTAGGTGTCGAAAAGTGGACAAGAAGTCAAAAAAGTGTTTCAAGTCAACTACAACCTATTTCAAGCTTGGAGAAGACACTCTATCCATTTTTTTGCAGATTTGACTCCGTCAACCCAACAAGCAGATAACCTCAGATATGGTGCTATAGGATTCATCCCTAATTTCAAAAAAAATTGGGAGTGAATTGATTTACCATCAGTGGCGAATGAGTCCCACTTTAAGGATTGAATTCCATATTTTGTCAAATTTTGGATCCTAACACTCAAAACTCAGTTCTTAGAAGTTTTCATTAGAAGCAAGACTGATTCGCCATCAGTGGTGAATGAGTCCCACTGGTGATTTTGAGTGATCTCTGCTAGCATTTAGGACACTCCAGATTCTCTATTCTTAGCCTAGGTGCACTTTGATTTAGCCTTCTTCATTTCTATTTTGCACTTTTTCATACTTTCATATCACATTGTGTTTTCCAACATTGCATAATTCTTAGGTTTTGCATTCATAATCAGTCAAATAGTCCATTCAATTGCACTTAGATCATTCCATTTAGCCTAAATAACAACATATATTGCATTATTTGATTGAACCATCGAGACTTTTGAGTGAGGTTTATCTCTCTCCTTTTAGATGAACATTCCTAAGAGTGCAAGAGTAGCCTATAAGCCCTACCCAAAAATCTATGGTTCAATTGGATGTGGAGTAAATGAATTTGGGTGTCTATTATGGGATTATGAAAATCATAAAATTATTAGGAGTAGAGATGTTATATTCAATGAGAATGACATGTATAAGAATCAGCTGGAAGAAAAGAATCATGAATAGTCCAAAAAGGAATTTGTGGTGTTGGATGAGATTCTAGAAAACAAAATGCTAGTGGTACCTGATACTCACCAACAATAAGTTATCCCACATACTCTTACAAGTGTTAGATGTTATACAAGGATAACTAGACCTCTAGAAAGATTTTCTCCATCATTATATTCTATATTATTAACTAATTTTGGTGAATGTAAAGGTTATGAAGAATCAATGCAGGTAGATACCAAAAAGCAGTGGGAGCTAGGAAAGAAAGAGGAAATGGATCCCTAATTGCAGCATTAGGCTTGGGAATTAGCCTAATTTCCTATAGATAAAAGATAATTTTCAAATAAATGGGTTTGCAGGTTGAAGGAAGAAGATGGAGGCAAGAAAAGAGATAAAGCTAGACTCATGGTAAAAGGTTTTGCATAGAAAAAGGGTATATATTTTGATGAAATATTTTCTCTGGTTGTAAAGATGACTTCTATTAGAACTATTATAAGTCTTTTGGTTGTGGAAGACTTGCATCTTGAACAACTAGATGTGAAAACAACATTTCTCCATGGGGATTTGGAAGAGGAAATATACATGCAACAACTACAAGGATATGAGGTCAAGGGTAAGGCAGAATTTGTGCATACGTTAAAGAAAAGTTTGTATGGTCTGAAGCAAGCACCTTGGCAATGGTATTTGAAATTTGATAGTTTTATGTCTAAACAAGGTTACAAAAGATGTCATTTTCATTATTGTGCTTATTTTAAGAAATTGGGTAATGACAACTATATTATCATGTTTCTTTATGTTGATGACATAATTGTTGCTAGGTCTAACATGCAACATATTGATGAACATAAACATAAATTAGAAAATTCATTTGCAATGAAGGATTTGGGTGTAGCAAAAAAAATCCTTAGTATGAGGATCACATGGGATAGGACAAACAAAAAATTATTTTTGTCTCAAAGTGAGTATGTAGACAAGGTGTTGAAAAGGTTTAACATGAAGAATGCAAAAGTAGTTAGCACACCTTTTCCTAGCAATTTTAAGTTGAATAAGGAGATGTGTCCAAAGACACAAGAGGAGGAAAACAAAATTTCTAAGATACCATATGCATCAATAGTTGGTAGCTTGATGTATGCAATGGTATGCACAAGGCCAAATACTTCACATGCAGTGAGAGTTGCGAGAAAGTATATGAGCAATCTAGGAATGGAACATTGGAATGTGGTAAAATGGATTGTTTGATATTTAAGAGGTACTACTTAAAAGAAACTATGTTTTGGAGGAGAAAATTTTTCTCTGAAAGGATATGTTGACTCTGATCTGGCAGGTGATATTGATAGTAGGAGGATTACTACAAGGTATTTTTTTACTATAGGAGGTACTACGGTCAGTTGTATTTCAAGACTGCAAAAGGTTGTTGTGCTTTCAACAACTAAAGTCGAGTATGTTGCTGCTACAAAAGCTACTGAGGAGATGATTTGGTTACAACATTTTTTGGAGGAACTAGGAAAATGAAAAGAATATAGCCCTTTGTAAACTAACAACCAAATTGTCATTCATCTTGCAAAGAACTTTGATCTACATTCAATAACTAAGCACATACAACTTAGATACCACTTCATTCGATCAGTTTTGGAGGATGGGCAGTTGACGTTGGAGAAAATTTACACAAGTAAGAATCCTATAGATATGTTCACAAAGGTAGTTACGCAGGAGAAACTGATTTCCTCATCATTATCCATTAGCCTTCACGACTAATATTGGTGGACATAAGAAACTAGCCAGACCTATAATCTAGTGGGAGTTGCAGCTGCAGCAGTGTCATCCAAGATTAGTCTCCAAGTGGGAGATTATTGGTATGTGCTGATTGATCATATAAATACTGTACACTTGTAAAGTATTCTCACCGAGGTTTGGGGTCAGGTTGGGCCCCAAGTGAGGATTCGCGGGCTATGATTTGGGGGTGGCATCCCCCGAAAGTAGAGATTCAGGGATGTAGCCCCCAACTTTTTTTTCCATTAACACATCAAGGTTTTCATGTTAACACATCAAGTTTTTTCTATTAACACGTCAAATGAAAAAAAATGACTTTGTAAAACCCTAATTTTAGAAGCTTCCAAAAAGCTTGTTATAAGTGGTTGGGATGTATGTTGTGGTAGTGTGATTCACGACATTGTAATATTTTTTGCACTAGATAATAAAATCATTGGGTGGTTGAGTTTCTATGGACGTAGCCCATATTGGGTGAATCACATTAAAATTCTGTGTTGATCTCATTTTTGTTATTCTTCATTGTTATTTTAGGTTTATTTAATCTACATATAATTTTTAATGTTTATTGCTCTGATTTGCCTGAACCCTAACACCCATTACATTTATTTCTAATTACACATCCTTCCACAATATTTTGCATATCCTTTTAATATTTTTGTTCACAAATTTTACCTTATTTTGGATTGCAATATGCTAATATTCTTTTGTATCTATGATCTAGTATACCAGTTCCTCAAAATAAAAATTCCTTTAATAATTTAGAATGTCCATTCTTATCCTCTAACCAATGTTATAAATTTCCTTCACCATTTTCTCCCTTTTGTCCTCTTCACTTCAAACAAATTTCATGAGATTTTCCTCTTGTTCCTCTTTATCACTTTAGTTGACCCTATGGTCAAGGTTTCTTTGGTAGCATTATTTCAACTCTTTGATATAGTTTTCTATTTTCATTTATTGGATTCAATCCTGCCATGCCATATTTTTCTTGAGCCCTTTCACCTTTTTATGTGGCATAACCCTATTTTAACCATTGTTAATAATTGATCTAAGAACATTTAAGTGGTTTTTTCCACTCTCATTTGTTTATCTAGTCTATTTTATGACATACCCTATGTAATTTTTGTGCTTCTATGTGTTTCAAAGGTCCAAAAAATCTAACAATATAAAATATAGGGATATTTTTCCTTATGTTCTATATGTTTTTATGGAATTAGGCTATTATTTGTGTCTATGCCATGATATTTCCTCGATATTTTTATAGTTCTCTCATTCCTTTCAAAAAAATTCTATATATTAGTTTT
>VDFB02047230.1:197781466-197816465 GCA_007258455.2 Sequoia sempervirens | reverse complement strand
CTATTATGAGACCTATGGCTAGAGCCTCATATTAGATGCTATATTATTGGTGCAAGGAAATACTAGTTTGTAGGACCTTGGTATGCAATGCCCTTGTGGGGTGATGAAGAAGACACTAACTCCTGATCCATGTTGTGTGTATGAGCCATCAATGTACAGTTTCCATTGGTCAGCTACGTTGAGATTAAAAATAGATTCATTTGGAAACTCTAAGATGAGAGGATTCTCTGAATAAACTGGTGCTTCTATAAGCTGATTTGAGATGACTTGGAATTTGATTGCTTTCCATTCTACACATTCGATGTCATATTCTGATAGTATCATCACCCACTTGGCCATTCTTCCTATGAGCATTGCTTTTGACAATAAGTATTTGAGAGGGTCGATTTTGGCGATGAGATTTAGTTTGTGTGTCAACATGTAATGTCTGAATTTCTGAGATACAAACATTACTGCTAGGAATGCTTTCTCGATGAATGAATAGTTTAGATCATGGCCAACCATTGTTCTGCTAATGTAATAGATAGCCCTTTCTATTCCATTTTCGTCATGTTGAGATAGGAGAGCTCTAAGGGCTGTTGTTGTGGCTGATACGTAGATAATCAATGGTTTTCTTGGAATTGGTAGCATTAATACTGGTGGTGTTAGTAGATATTATTTGATTTTATTGACTACCTCTTCACACTTGGTATCCCATTTGTACACTACTCCTTTGTGGAGTAGGTGAGAATATGGGTTTTGTTTATCTGCCAATTGTGCTATGAATCTTTGAATGGATTAGAGTCTGCCTTGGAGATCTCTCAATTATTTTAATTTTTTTGGTGCTTCCATCTTGAGGATTGCTTTTAATTTTAATGGATCCACCTCAATGCCTCTCATTGACACTATATATCCTAAGAGCTTTCCTGATTGTATGCCGAAGACACACTTCTTTGGGTTTAATCTAACCTTGTACTCTTCCAGTCTATCAAAGATGGAACTTAGGTTTGCTATGTGACCTTTTCTCTTTCTTGATTTGACTAAAATGTCATCAACATAGTCTTTGACCATCTTATGGATAATGTCATGGAATATTAATGTCATAGCCCTTTGATATGTTTCTCCTGCATTCTTTAAGCTGAATGGCATCATGTTCTAGTAGTAGGTCCCCCATGGACAAGTGAAAGTTGTTTTATGTTGGTCCTCTTTAGCTATCATGATCTTATAGTACCCTGAGAATCCGTCCATTAGTGACAACATCTCATGTCTAGTTGTCATGTCGACTATCATGTCGATGTTGGGTAGTGGGGAGTCATCTTTTGGACATGCCTTGTTCAAGTCTCTGAAGTTTGTGCAGATTTTGAGATTTCCATCAGGTTTTGAAATAGGTAACAAATTTGACACTCATTCTGGATAATCTATTGGTCGGATGAATCTTGCATCTAATAGCTTTTTTAGCTCCATTTTGACTAGTAGGGTGATCTGAGGGTGCATTTTTTGAAGCTTTTGTTTGACATAATTTGCTTCTGGATTCACTAGTAAATGGTGAACCATGGTCTTTGGATCAAGTCCTAGCATGTTAGTATAACTCCATCCAAAGTTTATCTATCTTTCCCTTAGGAATGTTGTTAGGAGCTCTTGGTCTACTGATAGTAGTGATTCTACGTAGAATGTGATATGTGGGGTCTCCTTTGTTCCTAGGTTGACTAGATTGCATTTTTCTGCCAAGACTGCTGACTTTTCCTAATGAATAGCTCTTAAAGGAATATTGAATGCCCCATCCCTGGGCACCTTGGAGAGGTTTTCACCCTTAGATGCGTCCTTTCTTTTTACTTTTTTCTGGTCAGAGAGTGCCACAATGTGGTTTTCACTCAAGGACTTAGATATGATTCTTAATTTTTCACTTTTGCGATTGAGGGATTCAATCATTTCCCCATAATAGGCATGTGTATCTAGCTCTATTATGAACCTTCCTTTGTGATCCCCATCTAGAATGTTATCCCGTAGTCCTATGAATTCTAAGAGCACCTCATCATTTTTTAATGTATCAAGAACTGGTGGTCCTCGTTGGTTGTAGTCAATGAGTTGGGGATATACTAGGTGGATCTCATGATTTTGGTGGTCTATTTCACAAGATAGGGTGCTAATCATGCAAAGAGTGGTATCCTCAAATAGCCTAGGTATGTTGGTCATGGTATCCTCATCATCACTACTAGTATAGATGTTGGTTATATCAAATGTAAATTTACCTATCACTCTACCTATAGAAACTGGCAAACGTAGTTCTGTTGGAGTTGGATAAGGAGGATTATTAATCATTCTAACTGGTGGACTTTGGCCTTGTATGGTTATACTTGGAGAGGTACATCCAAGGCAAATATTTGTTATCGATTGTGTCTTTGACATGATATGTATTATAAGCCCATTGTCATTTTGTCCAAGTCCTTGATTTCTGTCATAGCCCATTGTGAGCATCATTTGCAGACCCTTGCTTCTGTCATCCATTGGTAAATCAAGTGCTGGTCTTTCATCTTGATATAGCATATGAGATGGATTTGCGTCAAGAAATTCTCATCCAAGATCTCCCCAACTTTTGAATTTGGGATAGTTTTCAGGAGACATTTAGGATGTCGAGGCTTCATTGATTTGCAGACATCCCCATGATCTAGGAGATTGTGGTAATTCTCCTACCACAAAAGAATTATTAGGGAGCTTGTAGTTTCCACAGCCATTATCCTAGATGATGACCTTGATGTTAGAGATGGTGCGAATGGTGGGAGTGGTGAGTGTCTTTGTCGTAGAAGTGGACGCGAGAGTGGTGGGATCGATGTATGGTGTGGATGGACCCTCATCATTTTTTGGTACTTGGGGGATTTTGTAATACTTTGCTTCAATATTTTTTCAATAGGAGAAGGTTTTGGGATCTCCATGGATGGTGAGTTCTTGTCCCTCATGTGCAAATTTCACACATTGGTGGAAAGTTGACGCTACTGCTTTCATCACATGAATCCATGGGTGTCCTAGGAGGATTTTATATGACAAGTCAAGGTCCAAGACCTAACAAGTGGTTTCCATGATGGCAGGCCCTACTTGAATAGAGAGTTTGATCGTGCCCTGAGATACTCTTTCTTGATCATCATATGCTCTTATTGTAATGCCCTTTCCTTTGTCAATAGAATCTTCTAATATTTTCAACTGCTTGATGAGGCTAAGAGAACAAATATTCAAACACATACCTCCATCCACCAAGACCCTTTTGATTTTTCTCTTATGTACTATGGCTTCCAAGTGAAGTGCATAGATGTGAGATGGTTGAGCGAGGAAATCCTGGTCGAAGAATGTGAGGAGATTTGGTGTAATGATATTTCTGACCACAACTTGGAATTGCTCTGCATCAAGGTCTATGGGGATAGTGGATGAAGCCAATGCTTCTTCTAGGATTTTCTTATGGGTAGATGATATTTTTAGCAACTCCCTGATGGATATTTGCACTGGCATTCTTTTGAGCTGATCTAGGAAATTATAGCCATTAGGAATGGATCTAGATACAGGGGCTTTGTTTTGCTGGGATGATCCTGCTATGGTAACGTTGCTGCCTCTTGTGGTGACTCCACAATCTTCGGCATAGGTGCCCTTAATGGTGACGACCATGCAATTTTTATCTAGGGAGGTGACAATTGTTTCATACACATGATTTACATTTGAGTGGGTGCCTTTCCCTTTATCTTTGTTATTGTTATTCCCTTTGTTGCCATGATTAGGCATTGGATTTGTGTATATCTTAAGATCTTGGTTTCCCATAGGTTGTTCCATGTTTATGATTCTTTTATAGATGAGGTCTCAAATTATGTTCTTTAATCTCATGCAACTATTCGTGGTATGACCTTTGATTTTATGGAACTCGCATAGTTGATTCTCATTATACCAAGGAGGTTTCACATCTAGTTCTTGGTAATTCTCAAATGTAGGAGCTTTGATGAGTTTTTCGTCTATCAGCTTTTTCATTATGTCTTCAAGTGATTCCCTCAAAGTGGTGTATTTTCTCTTGGGATAAATCTTGCATTGGGGTGGTCCTCTTTGATCATTGAGATTATTGATTGTTGGATTGTTGTTTGGTTGGTGTGTTGTGTGATGATTGTTTGGATGTTGGATTTGGATTTGTGGTGTGGGTGTATGTTGGTGAGGGGCACTAATGACAACCTTAGCATCAACGACACCATCATTGGTAATTTTTTTGTTCCTTGCCCACATGCGAGGTTTATAATTGTAATTGGAGTGTGGGCAGTTGTTTTGTTGTTTGGGGTATGAAGTTAATCCCGTGGGTTGAGTCATGAGGGTTTGTTCGATGCTAAGTGCCTTGGAGATCAACTAATCAAATGTGGTGATGCCCTGAACCTTGAGATGAAATGCCAAGAGGCCTTCAAGGTTGGCTATGATGGTGCAAACTTCTTGTTCTTTGGGCATGGTTCACTTGCTTTGATTGGCCTTGGATCAGCATCATTGTAGGAATGAAGTGAATGATTTACCCTTTCCTTGTTTCAGAGTTGAGAGTTCTTCTAGAGTAGCATCTATGGAAATGTTGCATGCGTATTTTTTTATGAATGCATCTATAATTTCTTGGAATGTTCTAATGCCTGAAGGTAGGTGAGAGAATCATTCCATTGTGTGGCCTTCCAAACTCCTAGGAAATAGCCACATCAGATAAGTTTTGTCGTATGCAACCTCCATGCAATGAACCTGGAATTCCCTGATGTGATCTTCAGGGTTTCTCGTCCCACAATATTTGTCAAATTTGGGGATCTGAAAACCATTAGGGAACAGTTTCATTACTAGGATCCTATCAAATGGATAGGGACACAAGTTACTTGGTGTTTTGGTTGTTCGCCCTGATTGAAGATCGAACACTTATTGCGAGAGCAACCTGATTTGTGTCATTACGTCATTTTGTGGATCAGGGGGTGGGATGAAGATGTTTGGGGGTGTTTCGATGGTTGGTTGGATGGGTGGGTTGTTTGATGTGTTGTGCGATGGTATCTATATGTTATGTCGAGCTATGTAGGCTTCTACCTACTGTTGTATGAACAATTCTTGTTGTTGATCTTGTTGTTGTTGCGCTAAGATTTGTGCTTATTGTTGTGCTAAGTTTTGAGCATTTTGCATAATGCTTTGATTAATATTTGGGATGTTGGTTTGATTGATACTAGGTATAGGTGGGAACCCCAAACCAAGGAGTGGTGTGGATGATGATGGTAATGGTGGAAGAGGTGGAAATGTGAGGGACATGAGTTCTTGCAAAAATGTTGTGGTGTCAAAGATGCTCCCTGGTCTGAACATGTCTCCTTCCTCTTGTGAATTTGTGAGGAGAGGCATTTGAGGTGTTGTGTGGAAGAATGATGATGATGGATCATGATGGAAAGTGAGAGGAACATTCTTGTGTAATGGATTTTGGGGTATGTTTTGTTCCAAGATGGTATTTTCATCCAAGTCTTGATAATTAACAAGGGGGTGTGTTTTGATAGCATTAGAAAATGCATTTCCCTTATTAACATTGGGTTGGGTTGGAGAAAACAATGTTGTGATTTGTAAAATGTTTTACGTGATGTTTTGGGATGGGGGTGTAGATGAGATGGGGATGGTGGATGAGATTGGAGGAAAAGATGTCTCCACTATGGTACTCGCGTCGAAATCCGAAAGTAACTTGGCCCCTTGCTTTGCTAGTTCAAGCATGTATAATGAAGGGTTAAGCCTCACCATGATGTTGATGATTTTATGGTTTTCTAGATTTTGGAGCATCTCAGTCATTTCATCGTGAGACATCCCAAAGGTTAGGTCGTCTTCCTGATTTCCTTATGGGTTTTGCGAGGATGAGATGGTCAAAGGGTTGCTTGATTCGGCGAGATTCATTTCAACATTTGTTTGGCTAAGATCACTTGAAGCGAGTGTTTCTTTGTTGGCTTCCATGCTCTTCTTGTATTGAGATTTAGTTTGAACCATAAAACAAGGATCAATTTTTAGGAATATTGGGAGATGAATCTCTTGATTCTTTGGATTGATCTTTATTTTATGCCCAAAGTAGAAATTTTTAGAATATCTTGAGGATCGAAAGGTGATATGATGATGATGTAAGGGATGGATGACGGAAATGTTTTAGGTCTTTTGATAAATATTGAAGGAGATACTAGGCTTTTTGGGACTTTCGGATATGTTTCAGATTTTTTTTTTTTTATTTGGTTTTGGATTTGGGATTTTGTCCTTGATTTCGATTTTGATTTCTTTTGATTTTGAATGAAAAGACCCTAAGATGTTGGATGATTATCTAAGGGATAGATTTTTTCAAAGGATGATAATTTGAATATGTGCGGGGAGAAGGATGCATCTACCCACACTTATTCAAACAAGATGATAGTTTCACTAAGCATATGAAGAAGGATTCATCTACATATACTAAGCTTAAACAAGATGATTTTGATAACTTTGACTAAGCATATGCAAAAGTATGCATTTACACATACCTATCCAAAGGTGTTTTGATAAGGATTTCATGGATGTTGTCCCAAGGATTTTGATGATTTTGATTTTTCCAAAAAGCCTAGCATTTAAGAATGATTTCAAGATTTCTCCAAAAGGTGATGGTGAGATGATGATTTTTTTGTTTTGATGTTTTGAAGGATGGGTGAAAAATATTTTGATTTCCTTTTTGTTCCTAAGATGAACCTAAAAAAGACACTTTGTTTTTCTAGACCTAGGTATTGAAGAACATGCAATGCTTCCTAGAGACCTTTATAACCAAAGAATGATTGAATTTGAACATGCATTTTCGGATTTTGAACTAAGGATTTTTTCTTTGGGATTTGGAATCCTTGAGAATTGTGAGGCTTTCAACACACATGAAAGTTCATTTGGCTTAGCTTTGCTTAATGGCTTTATTTTACCACAAACACTTTCTTTGATTAGGTTTTCCAAACCAAGTGTCCAATGTCTTGATTTCTTCGTATCCCACAAAGTATGTCATGTGGAATTTTGACAAACTCAAGGCAAGGGTTTACCTATTGTTTACTTTAGTAGAAAAATTGAGATGTAATCCAATGTTTCAAAATCTCTAAGGATGTGTATCCAAAGGAAAAGCAATAACATATGGATTGAGTCAATTGTATTTGTCTTCAAAAGAGTTTAAAATTTGGATAATGATGTTAAGTGTTTGTTTTCAAGATGTTTTCGATAAAGCAATGCATTTTGTAACCCAAGAATAAGTACAACCCTATGGATGTGTAAGACAATATTTGTTGGATTCCCAATTGGCCAAGTCTAGCTACACTTATCTTTTGTGAATGGTTAGATGCTTGACCACACTATCTCCCCTCCATGGCTCATTAATGCCAATCAGGGCAGCCAAGCATTAACACCCATGAAACTCCCATGGCATGCTTTCCATTTCTACTAAAAGACCGTAAAAGTGTGGGGTGGCTTTAGAGCGACCGTTCTTGCACCAAAAAATAGATTAAAGTATTTTTGAAAATTCTAGCACATGGGTTTTAATAAGGACTTTTCTTTTGTGGAGATTGACCCATACGACAAGAGTCCCCTTTCGGATCCATCTTGTCAGAATCAACCACATGATATTGGCGTTTACTCCAATACCCACATTTATATCCTGGTTGGAAATACTCTTAGCTTTAGAGTGTTACCGGTTGAGTCATTCCCTTGGGTGATTACCTTTTTCCCAAGCCAAGCCCTCTAGGATAAATAAAAGCGAGTAAGAAACAATATCCGTAACTTGATCAATCTTTGTTGGCAACAAAGAGAAAGAATATATGCTATAATGCCCCCACTTACACTTGCACAAGATTTTGTTCAATTTTAAACCCAAATCAAAGTGTGGAGGTGATTGCTTTATCTCAACCTAAAATCATGAAAAGTCCTTTTGATTCTCAAGATCGCTATAAAGGGCGAGAGAAGTGCATACATCCTTTTTCAATGAATTTAGTTTAAGTAATCCCTCATGAAAAAAAATTGCACTTGTTCTTTTTAATTCCAAAATGCAAAATGTGAGTTCCTTTTAAAGCACCAAAAGACAAGTGATAGACATTTTTTTCAATTTGTTAACCAAAGAAACAAACTCTAGTATGTTTGTGATCCTAATGTTAGTTTTAGCCTTTGCATGAAGAAATTGAAAAGATTCTTTTTAAACCCAAATGACATTAGTGTTCTAAGAAAGAAAAGATAAAAATTTCTTGAAGAAGTGTTAAACAAACACTAAAGTGTTTAAAAACACTTTAATTTTATCAAATATCCCCCTCATGCTTCCCCTTTCTTAGTTTTCAATTCCCAACCTATAAGGCTAGTCAGATTTTGGAAAATATAGAAATTAAAAAGAACAAAAATAAGACAGATTGATCATTAATCAAAAAACACATGCTAAAATTTAATTTCAAATTTTTACTCCCTCCCAGTGGCGCAACCCGTGACTGCATCAGAGTTTGATTTCTTAGCGGTGCCGCTTACCAGTTAGTGTCACTCTGTGTCAGGGCAATGAGCTCAACTGCGTCACCCTTTTTCCCAATGTCGTAGTTTAATATTTTTGAAAATTCCTGCGAGTCTAACAGTCAAGTGACAAAGTTTAGAATTCAAATTTTTGGGTGGAAAGATTCTAGTGTCACAATTTGAATTTCAAGTCGTGCCATATAGCAACGCTGAAGGGTCAGCGGTGCCAAAACAATGACACTGAGCTCTCAGCATGGGAATTTTTCTCTGTATAAGCAAAAAAGCAGAATTTTGTGAGAAAAGTGGAAATTTATGAGATGCAGCCCTCCTTCTAGCACCAAATGTGTGAACCCTGATCTGAATACCTACAAAACACAATGAATAAACACATTAGTTAATCAATTGCAAGCATGAATGCAGATTCCCCATGAAATCCATTTACAAACTTCAAATTAGGAAAGAAAACAATGAAGAACACAATAAAACAAGAAAATATAGATTCAATCATAATTAGAATAGAAAACACATGATCCCATGGGGGAGTTGGTGCTAATTTGATGTGAAAATTGGCCCTTTCCCAATTCCTAAGATGCAAGTTTGATATGTTGATGATGGTTGATCCACTTTGTTAATGAGAGATGAGAGCTCCAAACCAAAATCTGCAAAAACCTAACTAAGAACTCAAGATTGATGGATGAAAATGGCTAAATATTTTAGCATAATAACTTTGCATAATTTGTGGACGATCAAATGAGGATATGAGCACTTTATTTATAGAATTCCGAGATGGATGAATGTACAAATTTGAGCAATGTGGGACTAACATTCATCCAATGTCATGATGCCACTTGTCAATCTATGAATGGATGGAGGATGTGCAAGATTTGAGAATTGTGCCAATAAATGCATATTTTTGAATTTCAAATTTGTTGAAATGACTTGCAAGAGGGAAGGGAAAATGCAATAAATGCCACTTGGCTCAAGAAAAAGGACATTTAAGATGAAGTTATTGCCTTGTTGGATGTACATGTTGACTTCGAATGTTTGAATTCAAATTTGAGGGAATATTTCAAAAGATGCCTTGTGAGGAAAATAAGGATTTAATAAATGAATTAAATCTATTTTCATGTGCAACTTGCAAAATCTAGAGGAGGAGACATGATAAGAGACTAAATTAATCAAGGGTCAATTAATTTAATAGGAGATTGGATGATGTGACCTATTTGACTCAATTTTATGGATTTATTTACATCAAATAAGAGAGGAATATGATAAGAGAATAATTAAATAAGGATTTTAATTTATTTTATTAAAGGAGATGGTGTTAGATTAAATCAAATAAGGTTTTAATTTATTTAATTTAATAGATATACTTTAGGGATTTAATCAAATAAAATTAATTATTTAATTAAATAGGGATAATTAAATCAGATGATTGATTTAATTAACAAGAGAGATTGACTTAATTAGATAAAATGATTTATTTAATTAAGAGAAGCATATTGATGAATTTAATCAGATAAGGAGATTTGATTAAATGGTTAGACCAAGGGATGATTCTGGAAGAAACGATGTTAGTATTCGGGATTAAGTGCACAATGTCAATTGATATATTTTATGTGTCTACAATAGGGAATTGTGGAGATCAAATGAAGTTGACAGAATGATACACATTGATGAAAGATAGAACCTTGGTGGGACTACAACACATGGCATCATCACTTCACATCGCTATTGTGAAGTGAAGCAGTTCAAAAATAAGTGATCAAGACACATGAGACATGCCCACCAACCTATGAAGATCTTGTGGGCCCATTGTCAGTACTCACAAGATAATGAGGAATGACATAGATTAATCAGTAGGAAATCCAACAATGATTGCTACATTGAGAAAATGTATGGAAATGTTTGTAATAGACATGATCAACAAAGGAGATTTAAATGACCACTTATAAAATGTTGATGATTTAAAGTTGTGATGATGAATGAATAACATTAAATTGTGGCATGAAGGTAGGAGATGAACGACCTAGATTTGACCTAAGTGATCATGAACGGTCAATTATATGTAAATAGGGTTTCGCCTACAATCGACTCAAAGATGAAAATTAATTGGGCTTTATGCTTGAATGACAAGTGTAATGTGATTGGATACACAAAATGGTGGTACATATGGTTATAGAGACAAAAATAAAGATCAAATCACAAGATTAGAAGAAAGCATTAATTGCATATTCGATCTTAGGGTTTGGTAGGATGGAAATGAAGGAAAATTCTATGCACTAGGAATTAATGTTGTGCAGCTCAGTGCAGATGGAGAATGATGAAGAATATATTCACCATAATAGAAGATCTGATAATAGTGGAGGATCTTGAGGCAATTATGATTGATTGAAACTACACAAAATAGATGTGAAGTGTGTCTAAGTGGGTTGAAGGGCATAGTGTAAATAAGAGTGGCTTACAACTCCTGAGATAATCAAAGAATAGACAAGAATAGAAAATGAGAATTTTTAAAGTGTACGGTGGTACATTGAGGCAGAAAAAGAATGCACTAAAAAGGAAAGAGGGTTGCAGAGTAGTGAATAGAGTTGTGACAACAACAAAGATTTGAGTAGTTATAGAGGTAGCTATAACATTGATAAGAGTTCCTTTGGAACAAATTTAAATCATCTTGCATGTTGTAATTTTTTTTTTTGTGCTATCAGATAACTAAGTTTGTGCTCATTCTAGGGGATAGGTTTCTCCTTAGTTTTGGTGCCCTTAAAAATAGTAATAGAGGATTTCTTTGTGAGGCTAGATTAGGATAGTAGCTACAAGCAGTATTTTCTCATTGTGGTTTTTTCCATGCTGGGTTTTCCACGTATATCTATTGTTATGTGTTAGGCTTTTGTGTGTGCATGTTTTTCATATTTTTAAGTCTTAATCTAGAAATCTAGTTTTAATTTTTATTTCTACTCTTTAGAAAAGAAGGCTAAAGTTTAAGAATCTACGAATTCACCCCCCCTCTTAGTAGATTGTTGTGTTCCAACAAGAAATTTTTTTCCTTAAATTTCCAAATTCAATAAAATATTGTAGATTCCTCATGATTCCCTCAAAATTCTCTTACATTAGACACCTTCAATAAACAAAAAATATGTTCCTTATCTTTTAGTTAAACTTGGCTCTACCTATAAATTTCAACCCATTGCTTCATCTTCAACTCATTCTTCCATGATCCACCCTTAGCACTACCCTCACCCCATTCACACATCTCCCTATTCCACCATTAATTCTCTACACGAATAATCTTGAGTTTTTATTTGGTTGCAATATATTTCTCTTCTTTGTCAAAAAATCCCTCACATATAATTAGGCTCTTTCCTAGTCTATACATATCATTTTATATGGCTCTCATTTACTACATATTCTTCACTGAAACCCTTGATCCTCTTTTTTATTTTTTCTCTTCCTTTTGTAATTATTTCTTTGTATGATTCCCAACCTCACATCCAACTCTATATGCTTCTTTTTTTCTATTTTTAATGTTTCCACCCATTCTAGAAAACATTTATAATCAGTACATATCACTCTTCCCTAATGCACACAATTATACTATTCTAAAATTATCCATTTCTTTCATTCATTAGAATTAACTATTTTTTCTAACCATGCTTCCATATGGTACCATATCCTTCCCAACATACATAGAAAGTATATCAAACTATCATATTCTCCCAAATAATAAATGACATGCATTCATTGGAACAATGACATAGACAACCTCATCATGGGATTCTAAGATTTTGAATCTTACCCAATATTATTCCTCCATAAAAAAAATTCTATTATAACTATCCAAGATATTATAGGTGCAAACTCCTCATCCTCCTCAACCTCAATTTATCAATAATTTCAAAAACCACCAATTTACATGTTTTATTAGTATCCACCACTACACATAATTTATCACTTTCCTTGCAGTGGGTCCTAAAGGTATTCTTCCTTTGTGTTAACTCACAAATACTCACACCTTATGATCCTTTATGAAAGTAGTGTATATGAATCCTCACAGTCCCTCTTTGAAGTAGGTGAACTCTCATCACCAAATGTAAATGATGTTTTATCATCCAAATACTTCCCTGGGCACTCAAAACAATTTGTGTCCTTCATTACAACACCTAAGATAGTTTCCTCTAAATAATTTATACCTTTTCAACACACATCATCTTTTATCTTCTCAACAATATTTTCAATCCTCATCCCAAGCATCTCTAAAGTAAGAACCATGTACTCTTTCATCTTTGCAATAAATTCTACCATAATCTCTACCCTTATGGTACTTGTTGCAATCATCCCCCTTATTGTCATGATACCTCATATCATCTTCTTTCTCTTTGTTCTAGGACCATTGGTCTAATATTTCAATCTAATCCAAGTTCCCCCTTCCTTGATCTCTTGGGATTCTTTCTCTCTTGTCGCATCTTGTTTGTTTTACCTAGTTCTTCCTCTTTATTCCCCTCTTGCATTTCCTTGTATCCTATAACTTTCAATTTAGTTTTTCCTTCATAGTGAGTGCTAATTGGTAGGTATCCTCTACTATTTGGGTGTTTCACAAACTCAATTCCTCTTGGATAGACTCCTTCAATATATAAAAATATATTTCTATTTTATTATCCATCCTCATTTTCCTAGCCTAATTGTCAATTGGAAATAATCATTACATTAAAATTTTTCAATCATCACTTTATATCAAAAATTATGTATCTCTTTTAACAACTCCAACTAGTAATTCATTAGAATTAATTTTAGTTTTAACTTTTCCACCATCCAATCCAATTTAGTAGTTGGACGATTCCCCATTGTTGGTATGTGGTGACTGATCATACAAATATTGTACACTGGTAACTTTGTATCTAGTTCAAATATATTGAAATTTGATAATGTTGTTGGTGTTATCCTTAACAAAGAAATGTGATGGAAGAGCACATGTGAGAGTTAAACATAGAATAATTCTTTGACTATAGAGAATAGGGGAAGAACAAAGGAGAGAGGTGGGAAGTCACAAGGGAAGTCAAAGAAAGGAAAATCTAAATACAGAGGAAAAATAGATTGTTGGCACTATGGAAAGACATGACACTTGAAGAAGGATTGTTTGTTTTGAAAGGGAAAATAGGGAGACACAAAATTTGATGATAGTAAGGAAGCCAATGTTGCAATTAATAAATTACATCACACTTTATTTATGTGTTTAGATAATGTTGATGATTCCTATGTAATAGATTCAGGGACTTCATTTCATGCCACACCCCATAGGAAATATTTTGTAGATTATATTCAAGGTGATTTTGGATAGGTATTTTGGGTGATGATGAATTATATCAGATTGTTGGAAAAGGAAAGATAAAAATCAAGTTCCAGAATGGAAATGAATGGTTGCTATAGGAGGTAAGACATGTTCCAAATTTGAGAAGGAATTTAATTTATATAGGAAAAATAGGTAGTGAAGGTTGCATAGTTACCCTTTTAGACAAACTTTGGAAGGTCACTAAAGGTGAAAAGGTAGATACATTGTATTTGTGTACTGTTAATACTTATTCTACCTTAGTTGCTACTAAAACAATTGCTACTGAGACAATTATAGCACTTTCTATAGGAAAAAAATAGAATTGTGGCACCATACACTTGGGAACATCAGTAAGAAAGGGATGAAGATCCTTCACTCTAGAAAGTTTCTCCCAGGTCTAAAGGAGATTAACTTGGAGTTCTGCAAGAATTGTGTCTATGGAAAACAAAAAGGAGTCTCATTTCTCAATGTTTGGAAAGAGAAGAAGAATGAGAAATTAGAGCTTGTGAATTTAGATGTATGGGGACCAGCTCAGGTATCTTCTCTTAGTTGTGCTTGCTACTATGTTACTTTTACTGATGATGCAACTAGAAAAGCATGGGTGCATTTCCTAAAATAAAAACTAGAAGTGTTTGAAACTTTTAAAAAGTTGAAAGCTTTTATTGAGAATGAGATAGGAAAAAAGTTGAAGTGTCTTAAATCTGATAATGGAGGTGAGTATTAGAGAAAAGAATTTGAAAGTATTTTTCATACAATGGAATCTGTAGGAAAAAAAATGGTTCCTGGAACCCCACAAGAAAATGGTGCGTCTGACAGGATGAATAGGACCATTATGGAGAGTGCAAGGAGCATGAGATTGCATGTTGAACTACCCTTACACTTTTGGGATGATGTTTTACATACCACTGTTTATTTAATAAACATTGGACCTTCAAATCCTTTGGATGGTGGCATTCTAGAGGAGTCTTTGATAGGTAAAAAGGTAAACTATTCATTTTTTAAAACCTTTGGTTGTGAGGCTTTTGTCCATGTTTATATTGAAAATAGAACCAAGCTTGAGGTTATGTCTAAGATATGTACCCTCATTGGTGTAACGTAGAAAAATGGCCCCTTGTCCTTTTCATGGTCTTTTAGGTCTTTCTTCACAATGCTTGGTCCATTTTTCTTTGCTTTAATGTTGCAATGTGGCTTGAAAATTCACATTAGGTCCTTAGAATTTAAATTATGGCATCTTGTGAAGGTGTTGTGAAGTGTTGTAAAACATTTCTACATATTTCTAGACTCTATTTATTATAATTTACCTAAAAATCATCTTTTCATCACTTATCAAGTCCTATTTTGAATTGTTGTAAAGTCTTGTAACAATATTTCATGCTTTTTTAGGCTCAATTTCACTATTCACACCTTTCTTATGCTTTATTTGACAACTTTATGCCCTTATAAGGCTTAATTAAGTGTGTTTTTGAATGTAAACCCGACAAAAAACATTAAATTCAATATAATTCCCAACACCCACTTTCAAGTCCAAGGTGGGACTCATTCACCATGGGTGGCGAATGAGTCCCTCTTGGCTCAAAATTTAAAATATTTCAAATTTTCTCTTGGGTTTTTATTTAAAATCACCTTATGTCAACCTGTGATGAGGTATCATCGGGTAACTAAGGTACAAGTGTGTATAAATAAGTGTTTTTATCATTTTAACCCCCATTCATCAATTTCACTAATTCACTCATTCATTCAAGCATTCAAGCACTTTGCATTATTCAATCAAGCTTTAATCAAGTATCTTGGAGCAACCATTGATATATCTTCAAATTTCTTCAACAAGGTTGGTGAGTTTAGGACATTTGCATGTTGTTTACTTATATTTCCTTTTTGTTTCATTCCATTTCTTGATTAAGGGTTTGATTACCAAAGTGGGATTTGACCAAGGAAAATCCATATAACCTAACCCTTAACCATTTTTCCCCTTTTGCATGTGTGTTTGCAGACTTTTGTATGCAAATTTGATAAGCTATTAGGTGTTGAAAAGTGGACAAGAAGTCAACAAAGTGTTTCAAGTCAACTACAACCTATTTCAAGCTAAGTGGAGAAGACATTTTCTTCATTTTCTACATATTTGACTTTGTCAACCCAACAAGCAGACAACCTTAGATTTGGTGCTACAGGATTGGTCCCTGATTTCACATAATTTTTGGAGTGGATTGATTTTCCATCAGTGGTGAATGAGTCCCACCTTAAGTCAAGAAATATAGATTTTTTAGATTTCGGATCCCAACACTCAAAAATCATTTCTCATAATTTTTCATTAGAAGCAAGATTGATTCGCCATTAGTGGTGAGTGAGTTCCACTAGTGATTTTTCAATGATCTCTACTAGCATTCATGTCACTCTAGATTCTCCATTCTTTGCCTAAGTTCACTCTGATTCAACCTTCTTTTCTATTTTGCATTTGTTCATACTTGCATATCACATTATGTTTTCCAACATTGCATAATTCTTAGATTTTGCATTTATATTCAATCAAATAGTTCATTCAATTGTACTTACATCATTCCATTTAACCTAAATAACAACATACATTGCATAATTTGAGTGAACCACCTGGACTTTTGAATGTGGTTTATTTCTCTCCTTTTAGGTGAAAAATTCCTAAGAGTGCAAGAGTAGCCTACAAGCCCTACCCAAAAATCTATGGTTCATTTTGGTGAACCTGCATATTGAGCACTTTACATTTTTAATTTCCATTGCATCTTGCATCCTAGACTTCATTTGCATAACATTCAATTAGGTTTTTTTGGTATGCTAAGGTTTATATACTTGCATTAGTGAAAGACTCATTTAGACTTCATTTTTACATACCATATCATTGAAAAAACTAAAAAATTGCATCTGCATCCTTCATTGGCATCTAAAAAGCATTTAAATCACTTTAATTTTTTTGAAAAACACAAAAAAATCTCATAGTTGGATTCACTCGCCACCCTGGGTGAATTAGTTTACCTGCATATTTCAGACATCATTTTTATGCATTTTCTAGGTATTTCCCACATTTTTGTTTTTTGTAATTTCTTTCTATTTTACTTTCCAAATTCTTTGTTTGCTTCTATTTCTTCCATCTTAGTTTAATTGCATTCATTATCATCATTGAATTTTCTTTTCATAAGTTCTAGAATTCATTGAAATCCTTAGTAGACATGTCCAATTGTGCCTTTGGCTGTGACCCTAATGACCTTGAGCTTCCTCATGCTCCTTGAACTCCTCATGATGTTGAAATTATTGGAGAAGACGATGATAGCATGAACAGTTTCTTCAATGAATGTCTTGATAAACACGAAGCCAATGCAACCTTTTACCCATCCATGAACCCACCAAGTCTTCCTACTATTGCACCTCCTAATCAATTTCAATACCTTCATCGTGAAACTCAAGAGGGACCTAAAATCCCTCCATCAAGTGGACCTAGTCCCTCTCAAAAAACACACCCTCAACCATTTTATGATCACAAAGTCACAAACTCTTCCATCAACCTTGAACAAATATATGGAAAAGGCTTCACTATCCTAAGTAAACAAGGTTGTGACACAACACATGAGCATGACATTTGATGAGCTCAAAATATGCTCATAATTTGAGTAATATGATGTATTTCTAATAGCCTTACTCTTATTAATAATGGTTGTTTTTAACTCTTTGATTAAAGACTTTTTATCTAAAATTGGGTAGTATCCTGTAGCAATACATTCCTATATTCCTATAGCTTAATATCTCTATGTGTCTTATTAATTACCTTGTTTGACCTCCCGAATGACTAATATAATGCATATGGTTTTTGAATAATGAAATAGATTTAATATGTGATTAATGAATGTGTATCGTGTTGTTTGCCATTAGTGCTTTCTTTCACTTCTGTTGCTTTGTGTATCGTAGGTTGTTGAAAGAAGCATGAATGAGTCAAGCGTAGCAAATCTCAGCCTTGCAGTAAAGTCCATTTCCAGCACAGCGTCGAGGAAGTTTTTCTAGCGAAGACTCTCTGACAGTGTCGTTGGGAGGAAATCTAAATGATCATTAATCTAGGAAGAGTGGAATGCTAAATTCTCTCTGAATCGTGTTGAATGGATATGCTTTCATTTATGAGAAGTTTGTTCCTCAGATTTAGGATGTATTTATGTCGACGTCTTTCTTTGTTATGAGTTAGGTAGCTATTTTCTTTTTTGATACAAATAAGTGTTCATCCTGCGTGAGTGAGAAAGCATAGCATAGTATGTATGAGTTAGTATTATAATAAGAATCAAAGTTTTGTGTTAGTTTTCTGACAAGCAAAACAATCAATGTATATGATTCCAAGTTCATGAATAAAAGTTGATGAAGTTTTGATTTCAATTCTTGCGTAAACTAGTTGATGCTTGCTAAGGGGGGACACTTAGTGAGTATCTGTAGTTAGTTAGTTGTTTGTATTCTATTGATTGTAAGTTAGATTTTATTCTTGAAGATTGCAGCACAAACTCAGTCTTATATTGTTCTTGCAGCATCGGGAATCCATCCCTCTATTTATTCCTGCAGCATAAGGCCAGTTCATAGTTTGTTTCTTAGTAATAGTTGTCATGATTTATGTTTTGATTAAGTTACGCTTAAGTTAAGAAGGATTCACATTACATTGTTGTAGCATAAGTAGAATTTTTTTCACTCAGTTATTTCTGGTAATTGTGATTGAAACTAGTTCTTAGTGTACATGCAGTGTCGCTCCATTTCAAGTATACATTCCTTGGTTTGACAATGTAAATGAACAACCATAAGAAGATATTAGTCACCTGCTAGAATGTCCAATTCCTAGGTTAGAGTTTTCTGTGACTTTTATATCCTTTTGTGGGCGCGACCATTTTTGGTGCCTTTGCTGGGGATGGTGTCAAGCTAAGAACCTGTCATAGTCATTGTTAGCAGTAGTTTAGTCCGTTATTCAAGCATTTTCAAAATTCCTTCAATTTACCATTCATTCTATTGCATGCGTAAAAGAAGAGACACTCTGGGAAGATTCCTTCCTGACCTTCCATTCATTTCTGAACCAACTTATAATCTATTTGAAGAAGGAGGAGACTAGGATATCAATCCATTTGCTGAAAACCTATTTGTTGAATTTCCATTTGATCCAGCTGACGAAGAACCTAAAGAAAATCCATTTTCTTTGATACTCCAAGAAAATATGGGACAAAATCCACTTAACCAACCTCCTGCTTTTGAATTCCCCATCATTTCTCAGAAAGATAATGATAACCTTAAAAATATCCCTTCTTCATTACTTCCCAAGTTCTATGGACTAGTTACCGAGGACCCAGAAACTTTATTGTTCGAGTTTGATATCCTTTGTCGTAGCTATGATTATACTTCAGATGCTCATAGGCTAAAGTTGTTTCCTGCTAATTTGAAAGAAGGAGCTCTTAGATGGTTCATGAGTCTCGGAAGGGGTGTTGTTGATAGTTGGGCAGCCATGAAAACAAAATTTCTTGAGAAATACAAGGAATATTGTAAGAGTGGTAGTAAGGGTGATGATATATTCAGAATTCAACAAAAGGAGGATGAAAGTCTGAAGGACTATATCTCAAGATTCTTGTTCTCCCTGAAAAAGAATTCAGACCATACTCTCAATGAAGAATCTCATAAACTACTTTTTCTAAGAGGAATCAGTGATACCTGTATAGATGCCCTGGACCTAATGGGAGGAGGAGATATAACCCAAGTGTCTTGGGATGATATCAAGAAAATATGTCTCAACTACACTCAAGAAATTGTTAAGAAGGGTAGAGGTCATCAAGCCACAGTGGGAAAGTCTTATACTAATGGAGTTTCACGGATGGAGATCACAAATTTGCTGTCTAATTTCAAGTATGATATCATAAACAACATGGCTACACAGTTGGATACTATGCAAGCTCAAAAGAAACATGAGAAAGCTTAAGCAATCTTGGTTGAGTTCTGTCCACATTGCAGATAGAAGAAACGTGATTGCAGATGTAAGATGGTGGCTAACTTGGAGGGTAAGCAGTTACCTACTGATTTTAAGATAGTAGAAGGTGATGATGATCAAGTATTCTTCATTGCACAAAGGTGACCATGGGCTCAAAGAAAAGGTATACCTCAAGAACCTTTGACTTTTGGTAATCCTTATTCTAATTACAATAACCAATGGCAACCTACATATGGCCTATCACCACCTTGGAATACTTCTCAACAACACTGGTCTAACTATTAGAGTCCTCCATGGAAATCTCCTCAAGGAGGTTGGCAGCAGCCACAAGGACAATGGACTCCACCCCTAGGTAACTGGCAGTAAAATCCTCAATGGAGAGGTTCTCAGCAATGGCAGAACCAACACCCTAGATCCCTATAGTTTTAGCAGCCACAACCTCAGGCCCTCATGCCATCTCTTGCAGCACCTACAGCAAATATTGGCCCTCTAAAACAAATGCCTATGCTTGCTCAACCATTGCCAAATCCTAATAATAATAAGCAGTAGCAACAACAGCCTGGGTGATCCCATAATAGTGGTTTATAATTTTTGGCCAAACTGGACACTGAAACTATTATTTTTAACTAAATCTTCACATTCGGGCACCTATAGTGGATAAACCGTGAAGAATTTGAAGATGGTGCAAACTAGAGTCTCATCAAATTTTGTTTGTATATTCTAAAAATATTTTTTTCAAAATTTTTGGAATCGAATTGCACTTCTTTTTCCATCTCCAACGAATTTTTTTTTTCTTCAGAAAATAACATTTTTAAAAAGTGACGCACACCGTATAATGCATAAATTTTTTTTCATGAAGGATACAATTCTGATTCTTTCAAATTTAGATTTTTAACTCTGATATCTAGTGCTTCCACTTGGTTAGATAGTTTTTTATTGAATTTTTTTTCCTTAATCAAGTTTCAAAGTCAAACGAATTACAATTCAGACACAGTGTGACCGTATAATGCGTAACTTTTTTTGTATATGTCAAAGTTTATTTTTTTTTTTTTGTTGGATCAAGGACTTCAATATCTGGTGCACTCATATTTTTCAATTTTTTTTTGATAATCTTCTATTTTTCCACATGTGAAGAACAAAGAAATTCATTTTCGATGAAAAACCTATGTTTAATAAAACTTAAAAAACAAATACATAACAAAACCAAAACATATTAAAATTATATTCATTGAATAGCTTGTTTTGAGGAATACCATAATCATTTGAAACAAATTTTAAATGAATTCATTTGATCCCCCAAAAGCTAAATCAAAAGTGATTTTTAATCAGCATTTTGATAGGTGTAAAGGAGATGCATTTATAGGTATGCTTTAAAACTAGCGAGGTTCTATCCAAGGGGGTTTGATCTAAGGTGATTTGATCAAACCCTCTTCAATTAGAATCCTTAAAATGGAACTTTTAAAGGATTAAATCATTATATTTTTGAAAAATATGTGATTTCAGCTAAAATTTGTTCCTCTCAGGAATTGTAAACCACTATTATGACAGCACCCACCTACGTATCTTGCAGAAGCCAATCAGTATCCAGCTTATGCCCTAAATATTCATCATATCCATCTCAGGTCTAGAACCAATCTCCCTGCTCCACAACCGCCTGTAATTACAGAGATTCCAGATTCTGCCTCTGAACAACCTACTGATCCTGCAGAACATATACCTGTATCAGATACTATCTCTAAGGAACCTATCCTACAACATCTGGCCAAACTACCTTTTCCTCAGAGATTGCAAATTACTACATCAAAGTCTATGGAAGAGCCTACCATTTATATTTTGTATTAGCTAAAGAATGTACACATTCAAATTCCTCTTTGTCAAGCCATTTTAAAAATGTCTCAATTTATGAAAAATCCATTAAGGAGGCCTATTTAAATAAATTGGGAATGAAGAAAAAGGATCCTCAAACTATCCATGTTCTAGGATAGTTGGCAAATATTATGTTAGGGAAGGTAGTCATTCCAAAATATACTGACCTTGGGAGTCATGTGGTACAAATAAATATTAATGGTCAGATAGTAAAGAATGTTTTGATTGACCTTGGTGTAGCCATCAATGTAATGACAAGGCATACTATGGAGTCTTTGAATATCTTAACCATTCGGTCTACACCTAACATCTTGTAGCTTGCTGATAGTTCTACAGTAACACCTGATGGAGTGGTAGAAGATGTTATTGTCATCTTTGAGTCTTGGGAATACCCAACAGATTTCACCATATTGTCCACTAAGACAACTTTGGGAGGATATCCTATCATCCTAGGTAGACTATGGTTAGCCACAACTGATGCTTTTATAGGATGTCATTCAGGAGACATGACAATTTTTTATGGTCATTCAAGAAAGAAATTGGCTTTATACCCTCCTGCCTAGCCTCAACAAGACTTGTCTCAACCCATTTGGCTAGATTTAGGAGAGGAAACTAAAGAAATCAATTCATTGGCTTAGCTAATGATGCTGCAAACTAATCCATTTTCACAGCTTCAGAGTGAGGATGATCTGCTTTTACACATTTTGCAATCCAACTCTGATCTGGGTAGCCAATCTGTTCCAGATAACTATCCTCAGTAGTGTTTCCTACAACAACTGAATTCTAAGAGTCTGCCACCTACATCTCCTGTAGTTTATCACAATTTGCTTCCATATGAAATAAAAACACCACCTTTATCAACAGCCTCCATAAATGATCTTACCAAGCAAGTGGAAGTGTCTCCAGGCCACTGTCTGAACATCAATAATAAGCTACCTCAATCTCAACAAGTTTCCCTAGTCACAATGTTGCAAGAACAACATAGAGCTTTTGCATCAGACTATGGGGATATGAAGGGAATAGATCCTCAACTCTGTACTCATAGGATATATATTAAAGAAGATTGTTCACCTATTAGGCAACCTCAAAGAAGGATAAACCCAACACGCAGGGAAATAGTTAAAATGGAGCTCCAAAAATAGCTTGAAGTTGGCTTTATCTACCCCATTTCAGACAGTCAATGGGTATCTCCATTGGTGATTGTTCCTAAAAAAGAGGAAAATAGAGAGTTTGTGTAGACTACAGGGAGTTGAACTCAACAACTAAAAATGATCACTTTCCACTTTCATTTGTTGACCAAGTACTAGACTCATTGTCTGGTAAAAATTATTTCTCCTTTTTGGATGGATATAGTGAGTATAATCAAATTAGAATTGCTCCTAAGGATAAAGACAAAACGACTTTTACCAGTCCATCAGGCACTTTTTCCTACTCTGTCTTACCTTTTGGCTTGTGTAATGCACCTGCAACATTTCAAAGGGAAGTGATCAATATTTTTGCTGAAATTTCTCATAATTCTATGGAGATCTACATGGATGACTTCACCACTTATGGAGCTACTTATGAAGAAGCATTAGCAAATCTGGTGAAAGTGTTGAAAAGCTGTAAGGAGCAAAATTTGTCTTTGAATAGTGAGAAACATTTTATGATGATGCAAGAGGGAATTGTTTTAGGCTATCATATCTCTCAGCTAGGTATTCAAGTTGATCCTGCAAAAATAGAAGTTATTCTAACTTTACAAACACCAATGAAACAAAAAGATGTTAGAATTTTTCTAGGACATGCTAGATATTATAGAAGATTTATCAAAGATTTCAGCAAAATAGCTAGTCCATTATATGCCTTATTGATTAAGGATTCTGAATTTAACTGGATTGAGGCCAGTGACAAATCTTTCCTGCAGCTTAAGAACCTACTTACTCAGGCACCTATTCTTTAAGGACCGAAGTGGAGTTTTCCATTTCATATACACACAGATGCTTCTGATTATGCCACAAGGGTAGTTTTAGGATAGAAAGATAATTTCATAGAGCATGTAATATATTTCATTAGCAAAAACTTTCAAGGCCCTGAATTAAACTATACTATCACAAAGAAAGAATTGCTAGCAGTTGTGTATGCCTTGAAATTTTTTTGACATTATGTCACTAGTTACCAAATATTTGTCCATACAGATCATGCAGCAATAAGATGTCTCATGAATAAGCCTGCCATATCTGGCAGATTAGCAAGATGACTCCTATTACTGCAAGAATTTGATATCACAATTATTGATAAGCTAGGTCGAGCTAATGTGATAGCTGATTTCTTGTCAAGACTTCAAACAACTACACTTGACACCCTGAGGTAATTGATGATAGCTTTCCTGATGAAAATCTATTTTATATTGCTACTTGAACTCCATGGTATGCAAATATTGCAAATTACTTACCAGCCAACAAAATCCCAGCTCACTTCTCACCAAAGGAAAGGAAATTGTTGGTAGAGAAAATTTTTAACTTTTCATGGATCGCAGACTATTTATTCTACACAGGACCTGATCAAGTCATGAGAATGTGTGTTAGGGAAGATGAAACCTATGAAATTTTGCATGCCTGTCATGATGAGCCATGTGGTGGGCACTTTGCATCTAAGAGAACATCTATGAAAGTGCTTGCTACTGGATACTATTGGCCCACACTATACAAAGATGTTGTAACCTACACTAGAAAATGTGACACATGTCAATGCATGGGGAGACCAACAAGGTCTAATGAAATGCCCCTATATCCTCAAGTGGTAGTTAGTCCTTTTGACAAGTGGGGCATGGATTTTGTTGGGCCTATTGATCCTCCATCCAATGGGAAATCATACATTTTGGTTTGTACTAATTATGTAACCAAGTGGGTGGAAGTAAAAGCAACGACACATGCCTATGACAATAAAGTTGCTAAGTTCCTATATGAGTAGATTTTTACTCAGTTTGGAGTCCCAAGGGAACTTCTTACTGATCAAGGAGCTTAGCTTACATCCAACTTAATCACTACATTAATGAATGATTACAAGATTAGGAATAGAAAGTCTAGCACCTATCACTCTCAAGCCAATGGTCAGGGAGAGGTCACCAACAGAGAAATTGAGGCAATCCATACAAAGACAGTCCAATTGCACAAGAAGGATTGGAGTAGTCACCTTCTTGAAGTGGTCTGAGCCTATAGGACAACATGGAAAAAAACTTCTAAGTTTACTCCTTTTGAGTTACTCTATGGCAAGATTGCCATGTTGCCAATTGAGTTTGAGCATAAGACCTTGATATTTCAGAAGCCGAAAAGGAATGCCTCCTGCAGCTGAATGCATTGGATGAGATAAGGAAAGCTGCCCTACAGCATACTGAATCTATCCAACTGCAAAGGAAAAAATGGCATGACAATCATATTCGAACTAAGCAATTCTCTGCCGGTGATTGGGTGCTACTCTATGAATCCAGATGTAAGGAAAATCAAGGTAAAATCACCACGAGATGGCTTGGTCCTTATGAAATAGAAAATGTGTTTAATAATGGTTTAGCTCAGTTAGCTATAATTGATCTTGTCCGATTCAAGCTACTGGTTAAAGGACACCGTCTTAGGTTGTATCATAAGCCATCGTCCAAAGAAGAATTTATGAAGCAGTTTGTTTTGGATGTGGCCACTGATCCTCCTGCAACAAAAGGCTTTGGCCTTTCTCCTGCAACATCTCTTTAAAATTCCAAGTTGCATGCTCATAATAAAGGTTTCATTTTTAAGGAAGCCACGTTCTCCATTTTTCATCCATCACCACCATTCATTCCCTTTTCTTCCACACGTCATCCATCCTACCATACCACCCTCATTTATGATTTCACTTCCAGCCATCATTTCATGCTACCGTTGTAATCTTTCCCAGCATGTACGAGCATTTATTAAAAGGTACGTGATATCTTTTATTGTCACATCATTTATTTATTTCATTTATTCATCAACTACTATGTACATATCAGTCATTATTTCTTGATCTTTTCCTATCCTTTCCCACATGTGTGGACACATGTTAACTTTTTAGTAGGGGGCAGGATAATCCATTTCAAACTTTTCCTTATGCCGCTGTCACAACTGTTAGGATATTTTTATTTTCCTGTACTTTCCAAATATGACTGTGTCTTTATCCAAAACAAATAATTAACTGATTGATTTGGGTAGTTTGTAACAATCATTTCATGCAATTATCTTTTGAATCATTCTTGGAAAAGTAGAGAAAAGTGACGCAGGAAAAAAAAGAAGCAGGCCAGAAAAGTTTTTTTGAATTTTTAGAAAAAGTTTGAGTTTCAAGAATCTCAGCTAGGATAATTTGTGAATATGGGTGGCCAGTTAGTAAGACATGAGCCTGTAGCTCATGAGCTCTTAATGCAAAATCCTCAAACAGTTTAGGCATTCAACAATTGTGGTTGGCTGAATTATTTTCTGAAGTTATATCCCTTTAATGAGGAAGCTACAGGCGAGTTTTTGAGAGCTCTTTTAGAGGGAGAAGCTATAGTGTGGGGTTTGACAGTAACCATTATAGAAGAGTGGATTGCTGAGATAATTGGGCTTTCGGCGGTAGGAGAGAATTTTTCTTCAGATGATGTCCCTATTAGGGAAAATTTATAGTACCAACAAGTGAACCCTTGGAAGTTTCCAAACAAGGATGCAAATGAGTGTCACTGCCTCCTCCATACTTGGAATATGCTTCCTTCATAATCAGGAACTTGACTTGTGAGGGAAGATTTTCCTATTTGCATTCCTATCATTTCAAACTATTGAGTCATATGAGGCACAGTTTAGCTATCAATGTTCCAAATTTTTCGTTAAACCTTTTGAAACTTTTTGCCCATGAAACCCAGAGGGGTAAGGACAACTCTGTTTCCCATCATGCCCTCATTAAACTCTTGATTAAGCATTCACTGAGGGATGTATCACCCCTTTCTTGGCAAGAATATGTTGCCCAAAAGGGTCTGCAACATTTAGAGCCTCCTAGAGCACTCCCTACATAGCATAAGAAAAAGAAACAGAGAGTAGAATCTACAAGTAGGGAAGTAGAGCAAGAATCATTTGCTCCTGTAGCACATAGTCTTATAGCCTCAACACTAGAGCCCTCTACTCGAGTACAAACCAAGTCTGCTAGTAGAAGAGAAAAAGGGAAAATGAAGGTAGGAGAGTCATCTAGGGTAGAACAAACCCCAGAGTCTAACCCACATGTTCAAAAACAACAATCTTCTTCTCCTATAACATCTTCTCCTGAAGCATTTCCTCCTGCAACAACACCTATTTCCACTGTAGTTTCACCATCATCTTCTTCTGTTGAGTCTGAATCCTCTAGGAAAGTTAGAAAGAGGAAAGCCACGAGAATGCCTCATGTACCTGCAACATTTCCAAAAAGAGTTTCAGCAACGAAACAATGTAAAGCCACCTCAACCTCTGCTCAACCTAAAATTATAGTAATTTCTAAGGAATCTGAAGAATTCCATCATGATGATTCTCAGAATGTATCTAAGAATGTTCCACAAAGTCTCTCTGGTATTCCTAAGGAAGGACAACATGGTATTGGTAATGAGAGAGGGATGCCAAGTCTTGATGACTTGGTTGAAGTAGCTAGGAAAATTTTAGAGGAAGTACAATCTCCTTCTGCGCAACAATAGGAATCCTTCCTATAGCAAGAGGAAGAATATCCTAAACAATTAGAAGTTTCCAATGACACCCCATTACCCCCTGCAACTTGCCAGACAATGGTTGTTTATAAAAGAACATTGTTGATTGAATTTTTGGAATACCTCAGGACCACATGCAGGCTGGTCACATTTCAAACCCCGAGTTTCCACCATTTAGCCAAGACTAAAATTTAGCAAAGTCTTTGGGAAGAAGAGAAGAAGCAATTGAAAAGAGAAATTAAAAGACAGAAATAGGAAATCCAGGAAATGAAAGAGAAAATGGACGAAATGATGAAAATAACTGGTAAAATTGTGGAATGTAGACCACCACCTCAGGTTTATGCTATGTGCCTAAAAGAACAATTTCTTTGGTTTCAATTAATGAGAATTTCAAGGAATTTAGATCTTGTTATTCATACAACCAAGGAATTTTATGATGCATACTAGGTAGCCCCTAGTTGGCTGAAGAATTCTTTATGTGAATTTTATTTGCATGGTTTGATAATTCCCTCTGAAACAGAGTGGAATCCACTTCTTTATATGGGTGATATTCATTTTAGGTCACTCATGTCTTGGGCGGCCAATGAAACTAATTATGGCAGAAAATTAGAGGCCTATGAAGAGGATGAAAGGGATAAGCCTATCCCATTGCAACCTAAAAGCTCAGATCCCTACGCAATGCTAAAAACTTGGCTTACTGTTGCATATGGGTTCAATGATCAGATGAAAAAAAAAAATATTCGATATCAGGAAGCAAGTGTATGAAGAATTCAAAGGCCAACCATATCTATTTTGGAAGCTTTCCTCTTCCAGAATTGAGAGAAGATGGGAGAAATTGACTGTTAGTCTAAGGAAATTTGAACCTCATAGCCCTCTAAACTTTAAAGTAGCCCTTAGAAGGACAGAGAAATACATGCAGCTTGGTCTTTAGAAGTGGTTTGAGTTATGGTTGCCAATAACATTTTGACCTCCAGTTTTGATGTGGCCACTTTATCCTTATCGAGGTACAGATGTTAATAAGGATACAAAAACCCGCAGATATGAGAGATGGCAAAATTTTAGGGGTTTCTACTATAAATTTGGAACTTCAATACAAGGCCATGCTACTCCTACACATTTCAGAGAAACAACTAGGAAGCTTAATGCTGGAGGACCATCATTAGGATAAGTAGGGGGCAAATGATGAGCTCAAAATATGCTCATAATTTGAGTATTATGATGTATTTCTAATACCCTTACTCTTATTACTAATAGTTGTTTTTAACTCTTTGATTAAAGACTTTTTATCTAAAATTGGGTAGTGTCCTGTAGCAATACATTCCTATATTCCTATAGCTTAACATCTCTATGTGTCTTATTAATTACCCTGTTTGACCTCCCAAATGACTAATATAATGCATATGGTTTTTCAATAATGAAATAGATTTAATATGTGATTAAAGAATGTGTATCGTGTTGTTTTCAATGAGTGCTTTCTTTCACTTCTGTCACCTTGTGTATCATAGGTTGTTGAAGGAAGCATGAACGAGTCAAGCACAATAGATCTCGGCCTTGCAGTAAAATCCATTTCCAACATAGTGTCGAGGAAGTTGTTCCAGTGAAGACTCTCTGACCGGGTCATTGGGAGGAAATCTAAATGATCATTCATCTGGGAAGATTGGAATGCTAAAATCTCTCTGAATCGTGTTGAATGGATATGCTTTCATTTATGAGAAGTTTGTTCCTTGGTTTCAGGATGTATTTATGTCCATGTCTTTCTCTGTTATGAGTTAGGTAGTTAGTTGCTTTTCTGATACAAATAAGTGTTCCTCCTACATGAGTGAGCAAGCATAGCATAGTATGTATGAGTTAGTATTATAATAAGAATCAGAGTTCTGTGTTAGTTTTCTGACAAGCAGAACAATCAATGTATATGATTCCAAGTTCATGAATAAAAGTTGATGAAGTTTTGAGTTCAATTCTTGCATAAACTAGTTGATGCTTGCTAATGGGGCCCACTTAGTGAGTATCTCTAGTTAGTTATCTATTTGTCTTCTATTGATTGTAAGTTAAATTTTATTCTCAAATATTTCAGCACAGACTCAGTCTTATATTGTTCATGCAACATCAGGAATCCATCCCTGTGTTTGTTCCTACAACATAAGGCTAGTTCATAGTTTGTTTCTTAGTAATAGTTGTCATGATTTATGTTTTGATTAAGTTACGCTTAAGTTAAGAAGACTTTACATTACATCCCTAGAGCATAGGTAAAATTCCTTTCAAGCATTTATTTTTGATAAATTGTGACTGAAATTGGTTCTTAGTGCACATATAGTGCCGCTCCATTTTAAGTATACATTCCCTAGTTTGATAATGTAAATGAATGACCATAAGAAGATATTAGTCACCTGCTAGAATGTCCAATTCCCAGGTTAGGATTTTCTGTGACTTTTATATCCTTTTGTGGCCATGACCAACATTCATCAACTTCTAGAATAAAAACCAACATAAGAAAACACAACATGACTAGGATATCAAGATCCTCCTCCTATTGACAAACCTCCTTTTGAGTATTGGAGACTTTGAGATGATGGTACCGCGATCTTTGATTCTCCTCTTGACTTGAAAATTATCCTTCCACATGAACAACAATTACCTGATTCTCATGAAAAGGATGCTAGGATCCCCATAGGTCCTCTTCCTCCTTCCATTCATGAAAAAGGAGAACCTAGCAAATGAAAAAGACATTACAAATTAAAAAAACTCAAGTTTTCTACTCATCCTCCACCTGAATGTGAAAGGAGACTTCAACTTCTTTTAAATAAAGGCCTTATACTCTTACAACCTATGAATAGGTTGGTCATCTATCCTAAAGATTCTAACATACCATATTGCAAATATCATCATGTTCTTGGACATTGAACTGAAGAATGTTGAACATTGAATGGCATATTGAACAAGTATCACTTCATTGATACTAATTGCTCTACCATCATCCCTTAAAACAAAATCCTTTAATCATTCCATAGTTGTGGAATTTTCTATTCTCACTATTGCATGATCCTTTCTCATCACCCACCTCAGCTCACTCTTGACTTATACTCTATGGGGGGCAAGAAGTTGTTAGCCTTATCCTAGTAATACATTTGTTCTTATCTCTTAACTATGTTATTTCCCTTCTTAAGATTGAGAATCCAATAACTCCGTTAATGGTTGACTTGCATTCTCCTTACTAGCCTTTTATATTCATTTTTCTTTAATGTGTGTATCATGTTTCCCTGTATTGTGCATTTGATGTTCTATCTCTTTGTGCACTTCCTCTATTTGTACCTCTATTCTTCCATATGTCATACATTGACTTTTTATTTTGTGGTTTACTTTTTGGGAGGACGCAAACTATAGAGATGCCCTATGTCTCTTCCATGTTGACCCAAAAGGTCCTTTTTCTTTTTCATTTTTTCTTTTGTATTTTCCTTTTGGGGATGACACAAAGCATTGAGATACCCTATGTCTCTTCCATGTTTACCCAATCGGTCCATTTCCCTTTTTACTTTGTCTTTTTCTTGTGTTTTCCTTTTGGGGATAATGCAAGGTATTGAGACCAAAATGTCTCCTTCATGTTGACCCAAAATCTTTTACTTTTCTTTTTCCTTTTCATTTTCTTTTCACTTGTGTTTTCCTTTTGGGGATGATGCAAAGTGTTGAGACCGCAATGTCTCTTCCATGTTGACCCAAAATGGACTTTTATTTTCTTTTTGTTTTTTATCTCTTTGTGTCATTATTCCAATTCTATGTGCTTTGGGGAATGATGACAGTTCTGAGCTCTTTCATAAAAACATTATAGCAACGAACATATTGACCCCAAAACTATAGATCCCTTATGTTTTTGGTGTGTTCTTTTCTGGGGGGCAACTCCCTTTCTTTTATTTTCTCTTTCACTCACATGAAGTAGCCTAACTTAGAAACATATAACTTGGCATAGGGGCTTTCAAGTTGGCTCTCATGTCTTGTTTTTCCTTTTTACATTTTTTCTTTGTTACTTTAAAGTAATTGCTCATAGAAAATCATGTAGCAATTCCTTTAAAGTGATGGGCATCCATTACCATCATTTCATTTGCATTCCATAATCTTAGTGCAGCCTTGTCACTTCATACGATGCATTCATCACTTTTTGGATGACATTGAGTTTAATGTCCTTCATAAGTGTGATCTTGTGTTGTAGAAAATTGGACCCTCTTTGGAAAAGAGACAATTTATCTCATTATTAGACCCACTTTTGAGTCCCTTCACATTGTTTCCCTTCAAAATGACATTTATAGGCCCCTTAGACCTATTCATTTTTATCTAGAGGCCCGTTTCACATGTGAAATCAGATAAAACCTGACAAATAACATTTAATAACATCATACCCCGACAACCCACCTTCAAACAATAGTAGTGGGACCCATTAGCCATCTTGGGGGAATGAGTCCCCTCTGGTGGGACCCATTCACCAAGGGTGGCGAATGAGTCCCCTTAGAGGGTAAATTCAAAATCAAGCAAGAATTCAATCAATTTAACTTTTGTTTCTAGTGAATATCGGCCTCTTAGGTCTAATTAACAAGAAAATAAGGTGTTAATGCTTATAAATACACATTTTAAATTCATTTTACACAATATTTTTCATCTCTTATGATCTCATTATCATTCTTCAAGAGAAATTGTAAAAGCAAAGAATTCTACAACAAGTTTCATCATCAAAAGTTGAAGTTTTAGGACAACAAACTAGGGTTTTTGTACATCTTGAAGCTCACTAATCTTGTCAAGATCCAACATTGCAGAGGGTTGATGATGGATTCCTATGGTGAATCATGAAAAAATATAGGGTGAAGAGGTGCAACTAGCTACCAAATCATGCCTAAGGACTTGGTTTCCTATTGATTCCATCTTCCATTTTCACTCTATCTTCAGATTAAGGTTTTCATTGTGTTTATTTAGCATTTTCATGTCATCTTCTATCCATATTTCATGTTTTATAAGGTTTCTAGGCTAGAGATCTTGCATCATTTCAACCAATCTTGCATGTCTTGTTATAGAGCAATAGAATATGACCCTTCTTCTATTTCAGCCTTTCGTAGTCTTTAACACATCTAAGGCTAGGGTTTATGCAGATTTTTCCATATTAAAGGTTTAATTACCTACCTAGGGGTTTGACCAAGGAAAAATCCCCATTGGACCAACTCTTTTAAGTTGTTTTACAAGGATTTTATGAGATCTAGAACTAGGTCTCGATCAGAATTTGCTGTGTAGGTGTCAAGATACAAATCTAAGTTTTTGAGTTCGCAGGAATCAGAAAGTGGATTGATTCACCATGATTGGTAAATGAGTCCCACATAAATATGAAAATTTGAGTTAGGCGTTGTTTCAGATCCTGACAAAGAGAAACCAACTCCTAGCAGTTTTTCATTACTAGGTGGATTGATTCGCCACCCTGGGTGAATGCATCCCACTGTGAAAAATCAATGAATTTCACCAACATCTAGAACACTCCAGAAAGCTCACTTTTTACCTAGGTGCACTTATATTTATCCTTGTACTTTATGTTCTACATAATTTCTTCATTTAGATAGTTGTTTTCATATCACAATGTGTTTTCAAACATAGTTGTAATTGCACTTTTGCATTCATTTTCAGTCACCTAGATTAATCTATTGCATTTAGTTAACTTTATTTACATCACATCACATCCAAAACACCCTAATTTGAGTGATACATAAGCATTTTTGGCCCTATGTATCTCCTTTTAGGTGAAAAACCCTAGAAATGCAAGAGTAGTCCATAGGGTCCCAAAAATCTATGTTTCATTTTGGTGAACCCAACTTTTGAACATAGAAACATTCTTATTTACATCTAATTTCATCTTAGGTTTTCATAATTTCATGCTCTTGCATTGTTATAGGATTCTTAAAAGCATTGCATTAGTGAAAGCATTCTTTATTTTATTTCATTCAATTACCCTACATCTCTGTATTTGCATTTCATATTTGCATCATATAGAGTTGAAATTTCACAGAAAACACAAAAAAATCATAAAAATGTTATAAAAAAATTCATCTCCTAAGACTCATTGACCACCTAGGGTGAATCAGTCCCTTTACAGTTTTTTATCCATATTTTCATTTCCTCCATTGAATCTTTCTCTTTTTTGTCATTTCATTTCTATTTCTATTCAATTCTTTCTATTTTTCTTAGCATAAAGTTTATTTCTTTTCATGAAATTTATGGATAGTCTTAGGCTTTTACAAGTTCCATTTTCAGTCATATTTCTTAGTCCTTTCAGATTAGTTACATTGAGTAAGCTCTAGCAAATATCCAAAACCAATCTCACACACCACATCCAACGATCCCATTAAACACATGATTAAATTCAAAAAACCATCTCATCTAATCCATTTAGTAGTGATGATATTGATCAATTAGATGAATCCCTTAAAAGCATTGTCTCACTCACTTCTTCCTCTAATGCTTGTAATGAGAAATCTAATACCCTTAATAATAATCCCCCCTCAAAAATTTTGATTGTGATGACTTTTATTTGTTAGATGAATCCCTCCAAGACTTCATCTCGAATAAGTCATCCACTAAGGTTTGTGGTCACCAACTTTATATAATTACTGTTCCTACCTCTAATGATTTTCTTGAACATCCTAAACTAGTTGATGATCATTTACCCTTCACACCTTTAGTAGTGATGATTTGGATTTGTCAGATGAGTCTCTTTAGGACTTCATCTCATCCAACTCATTTGCTATGGTTTTTTGTGATACCTCTAAAATCAAGGATGTTAATGTCATTCAACCTAAATTTATCCTTTACCCACCCTCACATTTGATTCATCCCTCTAATCGCCCACGCCACACTTTATACCCACCCAAAACTAATGTATCGCAACAATCTAGTTATGATACTATTGCTCATACATATAACACATGAAATTTAACCCACAACCACCACAACCAACTCTACCATCATTACCTTTACCTAATCCGCCTAGTGCTCCTCATTATAACTCACCTACAAAGGAGTATGATCTTGTTGAACAATTAAAGAATACTCCTGCCAAAATATCTCTTTGGGATTTACTTCAAACTTCACCTACTTACAACACCATTCTTCAAACCACTTTAAAACAACTCACAATTCATCTTGGAACCACTTTGAATGATGTGGCACCTCTTGTTCAAAAACATAGTCATGATATTACTTTCCATCAACATGAGCTCCCTCCTTTGAAGTTATGAAAACAACATGATGCCTTTATGATCATTGCTCAATTCCATCACACATGTATTAAATGCACTCTCATAGATAATGGTTCTTCCCTTAATGTGTTTATTGTGAGTCTCCTTTATCAATTAAAAGTTAATAGATCACAAATAATACCTGATTCTGTTTCTATTCGAGGATTTGATAATACAACAAAGAAACCACTTGGGATAATTACTTTACCTATTACATTTGGAGTGGTTACTTTGTAGAATCCTATCCATGTCATGCCTTATGATCTTTCATATAATCTCGTTTTAGGCTAACCATGGATTCATGAGATGAATGCAGTGCCTTCCAACCTTCACCATAGCATGAAGTATCTTTATAACAATCATATATATCAAATTGAAATAGACCCTAAGCTTGAAAGTTTCTTTCATCTTGAAAAAGGGGTTACAAGTCCTTTAAAAACACTGAT